>CM048840.1:37107858-37707858 GCA_026545765.1 Plantago major
TAATCTCGTTTGCCATGGGACGTCCGGCTTGTGCAACTGGGGGTTGATAAAGTGTCCTTGCACATTGGAAACCTGTAGAAACAAGCAATTTATTACTCCTACAACAGTATTCGAGCACTTGCAACGTTATGGATTCATGCATGAGTATCATGTATGGATTCATCACGGTGAGGAAGCACGGTCCATGGCATACCTCCAATGGAGGGAGAGGCAGGGTTTGGGGCCGCCTATTGAGTGCCTTTCTACTTGTCGGAACATGTGCATGGTGTATTGGGAGGAGGATGTAGATCTGTTGGAATGCAAGTTCTGTGGTAGGGAGCGTCACAAGTGATGAGGAGGGGGCTGCAAGAGAAAGAATCATTTGATAATCCGTTTTGTCTCTAGGCTTGTATAACTAGTAATCACTAGTTGATATATGAAACCAAACATTATGGTAAAATTGAAGCTAATGTAACTTATATTATGTAATGCCGTAACAATTGATGTTGAAGCTAATACAACTTATATTACGTAGCAATTGTAACTGTGGGATCTAAACTGTATAGGGATATGGTCTGTACTTGGAAGGCCATTCGGGATCGGGGTGGCCCAATGCCTCCACAGGTTGATGCAGAGGAGTGGGCCCTTTGGAATGCCTACTGACGCCGAACTGATGTCCAGGACATTGCCTACATCAACAGACAAAATTGGGCGTCTCAGTCGATGTGGCAGGAAGGGTCGTTCACCACCTTGGGAGGCGATCTACTGTCACTGATTATTACCAATCGGTATGTATATATATGTTTTTTTTAATCTAGCATTACGTGTATGTATGTGTCTCTTACTTAATTGCACTACAAAAATCGGTGCATGCGACGGATCTCATCGCCCGCCTCAAAGCGACGGATAGCAATTCCGTCGCCCCGCTGGAGCGGTGGCGACGGATAATAATCCGTCATCCAATTAAATATTGGATTGGACGATTTTGACCTTTTTTTTTTAAATTGATAATGGGGCGACGGATAGATACTATCCGTCGCCCACGAGGGGCGACGGATAGAATCTATCCGTCGCCCCATTATCAATTTTTTTAAAAAAAAATAAAATTCGTATTTGAATTTTTATATTCGTATACGGATTAATTCGTATCCAATTTGTATTCGTATACGAGATATTGATTTGTATTCGTATACGGATTAATTTGTATTCGAATTTTTATATTTGTATCCAACTTGTATTCGTACGGTGCGGTGGTGGTGGGAGGAGAAAGGTGGTGCGGTGGTGGCAGTGGTGGTGGCAGGGTGGTGGTGGGAGGAGGAAAGGTGGTGGTGGTGGCAGGGTGGTGGTGGTGGTGGAGGAGATGGTGGTGGTGGCAGGGTGGTGGTGCGGTGGTGGTGGGAGGAGAGAGGTGGTGGTGGTGGAGATGGTGGTGGTGCGGTGGTTGTGGGAGGAGAGAGGTGGTGATGGTGGTGGTGGAGATGGTGCGGTGGTGGTGGGAGGAGAGAGGTGGTGGTGGTGGTGGTGGTGGTGGAGGAGGAGGATGAGAGGAGAAATGGAGGAGAGGTGGTGGAAGGAAAGGAGGTGGTGGAGGAGATGGTGGTGGTGGAGGATGGTGGTGGAGGAGGTGGTGGTGGTGGAGGAGATGGTGGTGGAAGGAAAGGAGGTGGTGGGAGGAGAAAGGTGGTGGTGGGAGGAGGAGGAGAGGAGAAATGGAGGAGAAGTGGTGGAGGAAAGGAGGTGGTGGAGGAGATATATATATATTTTTTTTAGGCTTTTAGCGACGGATAGATCTACTATCCGTCGCTAACGTTTTTTATTTTTTTTTCCGATTATATAGCGACGGATAGATCTACTATCCGTCGCTAAATTTTTTTTTTTTTAAATTTTGGTCAACGCTCTGTAGCGACGGGTAAAATTATCCGTCTTTCTGTAGCGACGGATAAGTTTTATCCGTCGCCCCAATTAGCGATCCGTCGCTACAGGGGCGACGGATAAAATCCGTCGCCCCTTTCCGTCCCGTTACAACAGAATTCTTGTAGTGTTGTGAGATGATAAATTGTTGACTATATATGTTGTTCAGATCGCATGGGGGGAGGTGACATCCAAGTATGACATCTTCAAGAAGGCCAAGGTAAGGGCGGGTATGGACCGATCGCGGGCCTCGTCTATTGCGGTATGTTTATGTTGCTTAAATTTCATATTTGTACACTATGACAAGTTATTTTTGAAAAACAGTAACTGATCATGATATCTGCTATTCACGATTTCAGTTTGAGGTTGATGCTCAGGTGGCGAGGCAGGAGGACGAGACGGGTGATGTGTTGTCAACTGAACAAGTTGACAACATCTTCCTAGAGGTCAACAAACCGGACAACAAAGGACGAATATTTGGACTCGGGAGCCTCGGTTTGAGCTTGGCTAGTCCGGGGTGCTCCTCATCATCATCCCAGCAGTCTAGACTTCCAGTTTACACACAGTACCAGGTCTCGGAAATGGTGCAGTTGCAGGTCCGGGAACATGTTGCTCGGCTAACTCAAGAGATGGAGCAACAAAGGGACGAGTTGGAGCGCCGCGACAGAGAACGAGCGCCTTCGGTTACAGATGGATCAGTTCATGTCCCGGTTCGGCCAGCCTCCACCCCCGTCTGGTAGCTAGTTATGTATATGTACGTTCAGATTTATTATATTTACACTTGTTCGGATAATTTCTCCTGCTCTAGATATTACTTTATATTATTTATCATTTATTGAAATATTTTCCGTATTATTGATTTATTATCGAACATTATATTGATTAAATAGGTGAACTACGAAAAACAGGGATTAATTTGAAATAAATAGTGACGGATAGATAGTGACGGATTAACAGTGATAGAATAAATAGTGACAGATTAATAGTGACGGAATTAGTGACGGATTAACAGTGACGGAATAATAGTGAAGGAATTAGTGACCGAATTCCAGATTCCGTCACTAATTCCAATAATATATTGGGCGACAGATAGAAATTATCCATCGCCAAATATAACGACGGATAATTTCTATCCGTCGCCAATAATCGATTTTAAAAAAAAAGTCAAATATATTAATTCGTCGTCCAATCCGTCGCGAATTGGACAACGGATTATCTATCTGTCGTCAAAGGCCCGAAGAGGCGGAATTACTATTCGTCGCCGATCCGTCGCCAGATGGGCGACGGATCGTCGGCAATGACGCATCTATTTGTCGCCATGCACCAATTTTTTTGTAGTGATGCCTTCTGTAATGCAATTTTATGCAAGCCGAGAATGCAACAGTACTAATATTTGTCAAAGGATCAGGAGATTTGAGACATCAAGTTTTGAGTATCTTTGGTGGCAATTAATTGGGAATGAATAGACGAATGTTAAATTCTAGTAAAAGTCGATATTATTCGAATATAAAGGAAAATCATATCCGTCAAGGAAAAATCTTAATGAAGACCTAGTCTACGACTACAACTGAATTGTGAATCATGCAGATAAAACTATTCATTTATCACTTGTTGATTGCATTACTTTTTGAAAGGATAATAGAATTAGCAAGTGAATGAATCAACTACAATTCAAATGTAGACTACTGTTACCTAAGAGATACTAAGTTTATAACACACTCACCTTATTTATAATAATGTGATATGATTTTCTTATTATTTATACTAGATGAATAAATTAGAAGAGAATTAAGATTGTGAGGATTTATGTGTTATTTTGATTGAAATAGTCAAAATAATAGTAGAACCATTAATGAAATATTTATTACTAGAAGACAAGCTCTAATTTACTCCTTCCGTTGCCGGATAACTTCATACATACGTTGGGGTTGACGCGTCATTTTAGATGAAAAATTAAAATAAATAATAGTAATCTTTGAAGTTGAAGTCCAACGAACCACACTTATGTTTACGGAGACTTAAAAGAGCATTAGAAGATAGGAAAGTCTGAGAGTCCTTCTAATTCTCTTAGTTGGGCTCAATTCGTGAATTTCAGGTCGCGGGTTAATTAAAAAAATAATGGATTCGTGTCCAGAAGCGGGTATTTTACCGGATTGGGTATAAAGCCCTTTTTTCCATTTCTTTTCAATTTTCTTTCATTTTCTTCTTCGTTTTTTCCTTCCTCTGCAGTTTCTTTGACGATTTCAATTTCTAAACCCTAGTTCATCAGTTTCTACTTCGATTGTCCATATATGTTGCTCGTTTGTGTTTGTTTTACCTTTCTGAAGTTATTTTGGTTGTTTTTGTTGTCTAATACACTTGTTTAGCTACTTGTTTTTATCTTATTAAAGTGTTTTAATGGCGGATTTGAATACCACTGATGTGAATTCACCCGTTTGTGCGTTGAATGAACCATCTTCTAGAATAGTTGTAAATACGAAGCTTCATGTTCATCGTAATAATCTTAATCTTGTTGTCTTCATCCGATTGGTGTGTATTTCTCATGGCCGAAGTAAACAAATCGATGTTGCTGCGGATTTGAACTTGTTGATTCGAAGGATTTAGGTTCGTTTTTCTCTCGACTTTGATGTTTTGTATTATGAATTAGTATCCATTTATACTACATGTTGATGTTTAATGGTAAATATGTGATGTTTTAAAATAGATTTTTTGTTTCATATTTTGAAATCCTTTTTTTCTGAAACAAAGGTAGCTAGTTAAGTACAACATCACAAATATAAGATTACCCAACAACAAACGAACTAACTAACAAAAATCTGAATATATAGTTAGGTAATCCAAGATGGACTTGCAATATTTGAGTAAACTAACATGACTAAGACATCTACTCATGGAGAATTGTACAAGTCCACGTAATAGTTGCTGCCAATCTAAACAAACTCCCTAAAAAATACGTCGGTTTCGTTCACTCCAAATGGCATAAATCAGTTAGGCCGTACACGGTTGGTTCATCATTTTCCGAGCAAATTACACAAAGTTGATCAACCACAATAACAAACTTGATCAACCGATCATTTGTTGCAAGTCGTTTACATACATAAAGCTAACCAAAGAATGAATCTCGCACGGGAAGTTTCTACATTATTCAATACGAGTTAATTCTTAATTTTTCAGTCCATTCTAACTCTTGGAGGCTGGAATTATAATAAGTTGTAGCGCTAGGCTTGATAAGTGATGAACTGAGGCGAGCATATATAATATAATTGTTGCTGCCAAATATATCCCTACTTTTCAAAATCTTCCTAAATAGATAAGAGACATCTGCATGTACTGCATGCTCTCCAATATAATTAATTAGAGTGGATCCAAAGTTTGTCTGCTTTCATATAACTAAGATCACATAATTAATTAGAGTTTCAACATACAAGCTTAGCTTTATTACATGATGCAAGGTGCACCAGATTAAATCCACCCTTTGCTCTAGGCCGACAAACATTGTCTTAAGCAACCAATTAATGCTCTTATACAATCACCAATATCAACCGACCATGGCAATTTTCTGCAAATAGCTTCAACAGCCACAAGTACCTTTTTAGGGAAAGGAAAGATTTAGCTCCAATAGTTTTGGATAGCATGCATAAAGAATACTCTTAGAAACTTAGATGTCCACTGCCTCACTTTAGCAACCATCTTTTGAAATTCTTATTGTTTAGGTTTTTATGTTAATAGTGTATGTTTAGCTGTAATTAAATTGTTGATATTTTTGGTTTCATTGCTTTTTTGTTTAAAGTTTCTGTAGTTTTGTAAAGCTGGTATGTTTTCAATGTGAATTGTGTATGTTTATACTACAATTATTGATGTTGAATGTGTTAGACTATGTAAATATTAGAATAGAATATTTAGTATAGTTAGTATTATAGTAGAATTCCTAATCCTAGTTTAGTTATACTTAGTGTTGTAGTAGAATTCCTAATCCTAGTTTAGTTATACTCTTGTCTTGTAACTAGTATATATATTGAATGAGATCAATAGAAAGAGTCACAGACTCATATTCTTTCATGGTATCACATTAGGTTTGATTCTCTTCCGCTGCCTAATCAACAATACCATGTCTCTATATTCTTTCTCATTCTGATGTACTGATACGCTTCGCTTTGTTCGCTTTTGTGCGCTAGCGATCCTCTGACTTCCTCCAAAATCCGTTTATTTGTCTGAAGTCCGCAGATATGACTAACTGTACCTCCTCCCCCCAAACAGCTTCGGCTACCTCCACCTTCCACCCAGCCCTCACGGTTTCAAATATCCGCAACCATGTTCCAATTATCCTTGATATGGAAAATTCGCAATATGGTACCTGGGCTGAGGTCTTCAAGATTCATGCTCGTTCTCACAAAGTTCTACTCCATATCCTCCCTCCTCCTAAGGATACGGTTATTACTCCTCCTACCACGGCGGAAGAAAAAGAACTTTGGGATACCGTTGATGCAACTGTGCTTCAATGGATTTATATGACGATCTCACTAGATTTGCTAAACACCATCATTGAACCCGATGCTACTGCTATGGAAGCTTGGAATCGATTGAAGGATATTTTTCAAGATCACGAGACGTCGCGAGCAATTACTCTTGGACAGGAATTTGCGACTACTCGCATGGAGGATTTTCCTAATGCTAATGCAACTTGTCAACACCTTAAGAGCCTTGCTGATCAACTGAAGAATGTTGGGGATCCGGTTGATGATCACCGCTTGGTTTCTGATTGGTTTCGATCTTCTAAGCTTACACATGTGTTGGAACGCAGATATGTCATGCGAATCCGTTCAAGTTCTCTCAGGCTCGTTCTTCTCTCTGTCTTGAGGAACGAGAACTCCAAGCTATGGCATCCTCTTCTTTCTCCGGTGCAGCTTTGATTACTTCGACCCAGGATATGCATTATGTCAATTCTGCTCAACCCAGTCCACCTGGACAGGGTAACAAACGCAACAAGCAAAGGAAGAACAATTCTGGCGCGCCTACTGCTACGCCAGGCTGGGCTCCACCGCCCAGTCCCTTCCCCGCCATGCCATGGGCCTATGACGCAGCCCATCCTGCTCCAGCTGCGCAATATATACGCCCTCAGCATGGAATTTTGGGTTCTCATCCCAATTCGCACGCTTACATGGAGTCGATGTCTTCGCAGGGTCCGTATGCTCCGACCGTGATTGAGTCGGTAATGCATACGATGTCGTTGCAGCAACCGGATCTAACCTGGTACATGGATACTGGAGCTACTTCGCATCTGACATCCGCCAAAGCTTCTGATCCATTGCAATCTGGATTGTAGAATCCAGTTCCGCATCCAGATTCTGATCCTTCACCCCAACAAGCCCCTCCTCCAGTCCACCCTTCACCCGACCAACACCTTCGTTCCGGAGATAGAAAAACACAGCAGGTTGGCATTGATTGTGGCGAGACTTTTAGCCCGGTGGTTCAACCAGCGATGATTCGTACGGTTCTGAGTCTTGCTTTTCTTGCTTTGTCTAAGCATTGGCCTATTCATCAGCTGGTTTTCTTTGAAGATTATAGGGACAGTCTCAACATGTTTCCACCTCCCGTTTCGACTGCGGGGGAGTGTTAGACTATGTAAATATTAGAATAGAATATTTAGTATAGTTAGTATTATAGTAGAATTCCTAATCCTAGTTTAGTTATACTTAGTGTTGTAGTAGAATTTCTAATCCTAGTTTAGTTATACTCTTGTCTTGTAACTAGTATATATATTGAATGAGATCAATAGAAAGAGTCACGGACTCATATTCTTTCAGAATGTCACATAGTTGATGATTGTTGATATTTTTGTTGGCTTTTGTAACTGAGGGGGTACTGTATCGGAAGTGTATGAGACTGGAGTTAAACAGAACAAATAAGGACTGCTGCGGTGAGAGATGGCTCTCGGTCCTTAAGATAAATTTGCGCCGCTTAGATGCCAACGGTTGCAAATAGCAAAATGTCTCCCAAGATTACACAGCAGGTGAATTTGCGAACTGGCACTTGAACTCGCAAATTCGAGAGGACTATTGCAATATGGAAAGACAGGCTTAAGAGAATAAGAGAAGAAAGAAGGAGAGGATTTCTAATTGTGTGTAAAATTCGATCCTGGGGGGACCTATTTATAGTTTTCAAGAGTTGGGTCTGAGAGAGATGACTATTCGCGAACAGGTCCTTGAAGAGTTGCTTCTCTTCTAACAGTCACAACACAAGCGAATGGACTGCACCATTATCCAACTCAAGCCCAACAGTCACCTCTGTTGGGCTAGCTTTTTCATTCCAGACTATTATTTTGGGCCTAACCAAACTTAGTAAGTTTCTAGCCCAAAAGGATAATATCCAACTCAAGACCGCGACCCGCGAACCCCGGACCCTACGACCCACGACCCGAGACCCGGCTTGGGCGCGCTTGGGTAAAGCCATAGAGCCATCTAGCTCCTCCCCCCTTCCAAAACCATGGGTGCCCCTTGGGGCCCAACCCTTTAACCAGGTCTTGGATTTTTATCTAGTTTAGTCTTTCCCAATTTTAGCCATGTAGGACTTCTCCCATTCCAACTCTTGGCATTCCAATATTAATGCTTCAATCAACACACTTTGAGCTTCAATTACTCTTTCACCTTTCAATGAATTTTAGTAATTCTTTCTCAAGTGTCTTCTACTACTATAGTAGATTATATACGTTTAAAGAAACTTAATTTTCAACGTGTGGGGACCCTCTTGGTTGAGTAGCAAAGTCATGGACTAGCCTCTTTGGAAGACTAAAATTCCAACAATCCCCCACATGAAAGATAATTGACGCTCACAGCACATCGGAGTGCTCCAGCCTCGACTTTCCAGCAGAAAACTTATTGCATCGGAAGAGAGCTTTTCGCCTTGAATCTTTCCCTAGTAGACTATCATCGGATTTACTTGCCAATCGGTGAACGCGATGTCTTGAACCAGTCGGCATTTTGTGTAAACCAAGACAATGATAACTACACAATAATTTCCCTTATTATTTCGTTCCAGGTTTGTCTGTCCGTTAAAGGCCTTGGACACTCTTGGATTCTTAAGTGTTTCAGTAGAAGCGGCCAAACTTGATACACTTAAATAGGTGATCTCCTTCTAAGAGCATCCTGCCACTGATGCTCCGCTTGAAAGCTCTAGACGATCATTAAGAGTTCGATGACTCATCCTCCACCCGATACGGCAACAGCTCTTAATGTGTATCACGGGAACGGCCTTATGTAGTATAACTCCTAAGTGCTCTTACCTTCGAGTACAAGACTTCACGAGGCGCTTAACTGGTCCTTAACAACTTCGTTTTCCACATTGAACCAAATTCTTGGGATCTACAGTCAGTATGGTTGGGTTGTCGTTGTAAATTTCCTTTAATTTGTGGGACTTAGGCCCATTCCCCTAGACAGGTACATTACTTGATCTTTCGGTATTGCTTTTGTTAGCGGATCTGCAATGTTATCCTTTGATTTCACATAATCAATAGTGATAACGCCCGTAGAGATCAATTGCCTTATGGTCTTATGTCTACGACGTATGTGTCTAGACTTTCCATTGTACATACTATTACGTGCCCTTCCTAGAGCCGATTGGCTGTCACAGTGAATCGAACTGCAGGCACAGGCTTATCCCAGCAAGGGATATCCTCTAAAAACTCTCGAAGCCATTCTGCTTCTTCCCCAGCTTTATCCAAAGCTATAAATTTCGATTCCATTGTGGATTGGGCGATGCAGGTTTGTTTAGAGGATCTCCATGAAACAGCCCCACCACCATTAGTAAACAAGTAACCACTTGTGGACTTGGTGTTTGCACTATCAGATATTCAGTTTGCATCAGTGTATCCTTCCAATACTGCTGGGTATCTTCCATAGTGTAATCCATAATTTATTGTGTATTTCAGATACTACAATAAATGATATAGTGCCTTCCAATGGTCACTTCCTGGATTACGCGTTAACCTAGCCAATTTATTGAATGCATGTGCAATATCAGGACGAGTACAGTTCATTAGGTACATCAGACTACCTATTACTCGTGCATATTGCACTTGGTCCATAGGATCTCCTTCATGTTTGTCCAAACAGAGATTCCTGTTCCTGGGTACCTTCTCAAATGGCAAGTCAAATGCACCATATCTCTTTAGAACGTCTTCAACGTAGTGAGATTGCGACAAGACCAGACCGTCAGAAAACTTAGAAATCTTAATTCCTAAGATCACATCCGCCACACCCATGTCTTTCATGTCGAATTGTTGTTTCAACATCTTCTTGGTTTTCAAGATCAATTCCAGACTACTTCCCGTAATGACCATATCATCTACGTATAAGAAGACCATTACAAACGAATCAGAGTTCCCTTTTACGTAGATACATTTATCACATTCATTGATGGAGAAGCCCTTTGACACTAACATGTTGTCAAACTTTTCGTGCCACAGCTTAGGAGCTTGCTTAAGTCCGTACAGTGGCTTGACAAGACGACATACTTTCTTCTCTTGTCCTGGAACTACAAACCCTTCAGGTTGTTCCATGTAAATTTCTTCATCCAACTCTCCATTGAGGAAAGTTGTTTTAACATCCATTTGATGTATCTCAAGGCCACACAGAGCAGCAATATCTATGAATACTCTAATGGAAGTTAGCCTTGACACTAGTGAGTAAGTGTCGAAGTAATCAAGACCGTCCTTTTGTCTGTAGCGCTTTACTACAAGACGAGCCTTGTACTTGTCAATGGTTCCATCAGCTTTATACTTGCGCTTAAGTATCCATTTACAACCCAAAGGTTTACTTCCCGGAGGAAGATCAACTACTTCCCAAGTATGGTTATGCATGACGGAATCCATTTCAGCTTGTATAGCTTCTTTCCAAAGTGGTGCCTCTAGAGTCGACAATGCCTCCTGGATTGTCCTTGGTTCATTTTCCACCAAATAGGTAATAAAGTCTGGGCCAAAGTTTTTCTCAATCCTTGCCCTTTTACTTCTTCTTGGTTCAACATTAGGAATCTCCACGTTCTCTTGATGTGAATTCTCAGGTTTTTCCTTTGAACTACTTGGTTCAGGAATCTCTTCACTTGGACCATTTTCTATTGGTTCAAGAATTTCCTTATTAGCAATTGGTTCAGGATTTTCTTCACTCGTTCCAATTGCATTTTCATAATCTCTCTTACGAGTGATTATTTCCTTCTTAGGAAAGACTTCTTCAAAGAAGTGTGCATTTCTTGACTCGATAACAGTACCCTCATGGATATCAGGTATCAGTGATTTATACACTAAGAAGCGATAGGCACTGCTGTTACTAGCATACCCAAAGAATATGTAGTAAACAGTCTTAGGTCCTATTTTAACTTGCTTTGGTTTAGGTATTTCTACTTTAGCCAAGCACCCCCACACTTTCAAGTATTTGTAAGTGGGCTTGTGACCTTTCCATAGTTCATATGGAGTGCTGTCACCATTTTTTCGGGGTATTCTGTTAAGAATTTTAGTGGCCGTGAGAATAGCCTCCCCCCACAGATTCTGAGGTAGTCCAGAATTTAACAACATGGCATTCATCATCTCCTTAAGAGTTTGATTCTTGCGTTCAGCAATTCCATTTGACTGAGGAAAATAAGGAGCAGTCGTTTGATGAATAATGCCAAACTCAGCACAATATTCTTCGAAAGGAGCTCCATATTCACCACCTCTGTCACTTCGAATTGCTTTAATTCGAGTACTTAGTTGATTTTCAACTTCTGTTTTGTAATGTTTAAATGTTGCTAAGGCTTCATCCTTACTTCTTAGCAAGTAAATATAACAATATCTCGTGCTATCATCAATAAAAGTAATGAAGTACTTTTTCCCTCCTCTAGTTTGCACGAACTTTAGATCACATAAGTCGCTGTGAATTAATTCTAGAGGAGTTGTGGTTCTATTCACTGAATGAAATGGTGTCTTAGTAAACTTTGCCTCCACACAAACCTCGCACTTAGTTTGAGGATTGCAGTCGAAGGACGACAATAGTTTCAATTTTACTAATTTCTTAATAGCGTTGTAGTTTGCATGTCCTAGCCTATTATGCCATAAATTAGAGAACTTAGACAAGTAGGTAGACTGCTTCATTTTATTGCTCTCAAAGGAGCTAAGTACAGTCATTACAGACATCTTAAAGAGCCCATCACACATGTAGCCCTTTCCTACAAACAAACTATTCTTAGTAATTACAAACTGTTCAGCCTCGAACGTCATCTTGAAACCAACTTTGACCAGCAGCGGTCCGGACACCAGGTTCTGGCGAATGTCTGGTACATGCATCACTTCATTCAAAACAAGCTTCTTCCCGAGGTCAACTTTAGAACCACCTTTCCAACTCCTTTTACTTCCAAAGTGGCATCATTCCCCATGAACAATTTCTTGCCACTGACTGAAGTGTAGGTAGAGAAGGCACCTTTGTCTGAGCATATGTGGCGGGTTGCACCAGTATCAAGCCACCACTGCTTTGGGTTTTCAACCAGATTGGCTTCCAATACAACAGCAGCGTAGGAGACCTCCATGTCATCCTTAGCAGGTTCAGCCTTGTCTTCCACAGCATTTGCTTGAGACTGCTTCTTCTGAGAGCGGCAATCTGCTTTCATATGCCCAAGTTTACTGCAGTTGAAGCACTTGCCTTTGATTTTCCTTGGCTTTCCTTGCTGCCCTTGAGACTTAACGTCCCCCGCATTCGACTTGCGTTTCTTGTTTGAACTCCCTTTGGCATCCACCAGGTGTGCCTTGGCTTCCATGGGCTGCTTTCCCTTGCCAAGAGCCTTCTGATTGTCTTCCTGAATCTGCAACTTTATAAACAGATCCTCGAGTCCCATTTCATTGGTCTTCAGTTTGAGATAACTCATAAACTCATTCCACGAAGGAGGTAGTTTCTCAATCAAAGAGGCCACCAGAAATGACTCGTTAGGCTTCATGCCTTCTTGTTCTAACTCGTGGAGAATCATCTGAAACTCCAGAACTTGACTCATGACAAACTTAGAGTCATTCATATTGAAGTTTAGAAATTTCCCCACGATGAAATTTTTAGTACCAGCATCCTGAGCGTTGTACTTTCTGTCCAGTTTCTCCCACAAGTCTCTTGCAGTACTGACAGAGCAATAGGCAGAATAAAGTGCATCAGAAAGACAATTCTAAATATAATTCTTACAAAGGAAGTCGATGTGCACCCATGCAGCGTAAGCCAGTTGCCTCTTCTTGTTGTCATCCAGTATGGCTTGTGTTGCTTCTGTAGCCATGGCATTTTGATCGACCTCTTTCAAGACCGGAGTTTCTGGAGTAGAGCAGTGCAGAAACCTGGCCAGCCCAATGGTAGTGAGATAAAACAGCATTTTTTGCTTCCATTGCTTAAAGTTGGTTCCTGTGAACTTTTCTGGTTTCTCCCCATGAGCAGCAGAGTTGACGCGAACAGTTGGAGCAGCTTCCGTTCCAGTTGTAGACATTTTAGATACTTGCAAATTTGTCTTAAGTTGTTGGCTTTTGTAACTAAGGGGTACTGTATCGGAAGTGTATGAGACTGGAGTTAAAAAGAACAGATAAGGACTGCTGCGGTGAGAGATGGCTCTCGATCCTTAAGACAAATTTGCCCCGCTTAGATGCCAACGGTTGCAAATAGCAAAATGTCTCCTGTGATTACTAACAGTGAATTTGAACGGCACTTGAACTCGCAAATTAGAGGACTCTTGGAATATGGAAAGACAGCTTAAGAGAAGAAAGAAGGAGAGGATTTCGAATTGTGTGTAAAATTCGATCCTGGGGGGACCTATTTATAGTTTTCAAGAGTTGAGTCTGAGAGACATGACTATTCGCGAACAGGTCCTTGAAGAGTTGCTTCTCTTCTAACAGTCTGAATGGACTGCAGCATTATCCAACTCAAGACCGCGACCCGCGAACCCAGGGACCCTACGACCCCACGTCCCACGACCCGTGACTCGGGCCCGGCTCCAGGCGGAGCCAGGCGGGCGCGCTTGGGTCAAGCCATGGAGCCATCTAGCTCCTCCCCCCTTCCAAAATCATGGGTGCCCCTTGGGGCCCAACCCTTTAACCAAGTCTTGGATTTTTATCTAATTCCTTCTTTTCCAATTTTAGCCATGTAGAACTTCTTCCATTCCAACTCTTGACATTCCAACATTAATGCTTCAACCAACACACTTTTAGCTTCAATTACTCTTTCACCTTTCAATGAATTTTAGTAATTCTTTCTCAAGTGTCTTCTACTACTATAGTAGATTATACACGTTCAAAGAAACTTAATTTCCAACGTGTGGGACCCCTCTTGGTTGAGTAGCAAAGTCATGGACTAGCCTCTTTGAAGACTAAAATTCCTAACCGTTTTTGTTTCTGAATGCTTAGATTTTCTTACTAGTCATGATTGCAATTGTTGATAAACATTAAAAACCTATACTATTAAATAATCATCAAGATTACCAAGAGCATAGGAATGTTCTCCTTCCATCAGAAATCCAAATCTCAATCCTTGCAAAACAATATATATCATAACCATCAACCTTCAACATTGACTTTAAGCAAGACTTAAATTGAAAACGAAATGGAAATCAAAATCCATTATGCTAACATAATTGAATTTGTTATAGTTATTGAATTACCAATGTCATTAGCACCAACAAAATTTTCACCGTTTAAAATAAAATTTACAGTTGGTATTTGTATTACTTACCTTTAGTGTGATGTATGTAAGCTCGATCGTTTTGGATATTTATTTTTAACTTTACAAGGCTAAATTTTCTTAATTTATTTTCTTTTTTTAGTTTTTACTTCCTTCACAAAGGCTGAATTAATCCAAGAACCAGTATATGCGGTGATGGTCACCATGACTTGATCAACGAGTAAGTTGCATGCACTGATACTGCATACGTATAGTAAATATGTTTGAAAATAGTGGAGGAAGATTCTCCACTCATCCATGCACTTAATTGGCAAGTGGAGTTAGATTTAGTTGTTAGGAGGTACAAGAATTATTATTTTTTAACTTTTGTTATCAATAATGTTTCGAATATAAATTAATCTTAAATTAGTACTATATAATTTTTGTGGGTCCCCTCGATATTTTGTAACTGCCTCAGGTATGTTTTGTTCCGAACCAAGGTTAATTTGCTTGTTGAAGTAGACATTTTAAGTCATGCTTAGGTTGGTGCGCTTCAAAACAAACCGAACCGAATACGAAGTGTAACAGCTTTGTAGTGCAAGTTACAAACATCTACTTACAATAAAAACTTCAAAACGTGACAATTGTTTAGTAGTAGCATGTAAGTATATTGGTACGCATGAAAAGCATATGATATGATTTGTCAACCAGACATGTGGACCAAATGCAGGTCAGGTACACACACTCTATGGACCAAATAGTACGTACCAACTAACCATCGATACCATAGTCATTATATATTGGACCAACTTTATGCATGCTAGCTATCTTCGAGTTGTTACCAATTCATTACCTTCATGTTAATGTTGTTGTACATTTTATTAATTCAAAACTTTGACTAATTAAGACATTAATTAATTTGTGGTGCTCACCCGTACATTACTCACAGAATAGAATAGATTTATTATTATTTATTTATTTTCCTTAAAAAAATGTTCCAAAAGATAATTCACTTTTTTTTATTTTGTTCCATTTTACCGTATAAGTTTCTACTTTGTTTCAAACTTTATCTCAAACATTTATTAATGGAGTATTACCAATTTACCACATATCAATTAACACAGTCACATATCCTACAAACCTCCTAAAAATCGATCCGAAACCAAATGAAACGGAGGGAATGTATCTTTCGATTTCTTCCTTTTTAGCGATACAAAACTTAAATTTAATTGAAATAGTAATGCTATATATACGTATACCTATTGCATATTAATTTTTTAAAATATATTTATAATATAGTTAAGCATGCATGTTCTGTTATCTTGGGGCTCATTGAGTTTTCGTCTGGACAAATTAAAACACATCATAAATAACAAGTGTTGGTTTTTAGGGCCTAATACACACACCCCACGGCCTTCCAACTAGAGGTTGGGGAGTCGCATCCTTTTTATGAGCCAAATATCTTAATTAATGTTAGTATAAAAGTATTTGATGGAGGGAAAATTATACATGGTATCACCCTTTAACTGTAGCAGTGGGGCTCATTACTAACCTTATTACTTGTTATGAGGGTGTAACCACTATAAAGGCGAGACCACTTGATGGAGATAGAGGTATAGTTGTAAAACAACTCTTCACTTACTAGCCTTACTTATTATTCAAATTGTAATCAACATCCTACCTATTTAAAAGTTAAAGCCCCACTTTTCATTAATATCCATACCCAGCCTTCTTTTATAAATAAAGTGTTTGAGTAAACCGAATGAACAATAAGACTAATCTAAGATTTGAGGTTTAGGGAGTGAAAATGTAATGACATATGGGGTATATAAATAAGAAATTAACAGAGGTTGAGTTTATTTTTTTATGATACTAGTTAATGGCTCGTCGAGTATCGACGGGGCATGGAGAAAAAATTTAAAATAAGAAATGAATAAATTTATTATAACATGTCGAAGTTTAGGAACATATAAAATCTGCAGTGTGATAAATGCACGATCTAATCGCTTCAACATTACATCAGAAGTCACCCCTACCTGTAGAAAAGTGCATAATGTAAATTAGTGAAATTGAGCACAACCATATATAAAATTTTGTCGGTGTTAAAAAAAACCTAAAATTTATACACATAAAAGATAAAATCAACTCATAAATTGCCGAACATTTCTTTATAAATTATGTTTGTTGCCGTGTCATATTATTACCTTTACGTCGCAAATTACTACATTCAATCTCTTCCCGATGGTAACTCTAGAAAGAGTAACATTTAACTGACTACGGTTGAATACACGTGAGGGAAGTAGAGGTCGACGTGTGAGATAGAATGTCCCTAACTCTTATTTATGGCCATAGCAAAGTAGACAGATATGAGGGACTGTATCCAATCAAAATTGATAGGGAACTGCATCTCGTCAGGTGGCTCATCATCATGCTCGGTGAAAACCTTTTCAATATTAGTTACTATGAGTCTTTTTCATTACACAACTCGAAAGTCTGATCAATATTCCTCAAAAGCATTATCATACACCAAACCTTTAGTACGATCTTATGTTTAGGCAATCCAGAGCAATTAATGTTGTTGAAAAATTTCACAGTGAAAACATGTTCGAGACCGTTCTCAAAGTTATCTTCCCTAGCAATGCTATATGCGCTCAAATATTCAATGATATCTTTGGAGATCATCGACATGAAAAATTAATTTATATCATCAAATATTTCGTTTGTAGGTGCAAGAACAGCTCTGTGATGAAATATCTATGGTGAAGTGATGGATCGCCCAAGTGATCCAGCAATGAAGGATATGTACTATCTACAATAGTTGAAATTGGATGACTTACTTCTCGAATAAGTAAACCTTCGGGGATATTAATATCAAACCGTACGTTCATTAGGTTCAGTGGCAATAATGCCATCACCGACATGTGTTATCCATTCAACAAATTCTTTCGTCTCTTGAATTTTGAAAGATGATGAACTCAATTGTATAGGATTAAATTGGACGTAAAAAATGATAAGTTGAATATGATAAGTATATGAAGTATATGGATACCACGGGCCATTTACCTGCAATCTAATGTTCTTTGTCAACCAAAGCACATCACAACATCTCATATATATCCTAAAGGAGCATATATCGGCATTCACAATATTATAACTAATTCCTCCAGGAACAACGGGCAAAATATGTTGGAAGTTCCCGTCGAAGACAATCACCACTTCCACCACATATATAAAATAATATAAAATTATTGTAGATATAATTTGTTCACGAACAGTTCGTGAACTACCGAATAATAAATTATATGTTCGTGTTCGCTTATTAACGAACATGTTCGCAAACTATTCGGTTAGGTCAAACTCGAACAAGAACTGAGCGTTGACTGAAATTTTCTGTGAAAACACGAACGTTCTTTTCATTTACACCCCTACCTGTGGCCTCTGAATCATGAGCTTATTGCATGTCAAGTTCTCGTGATTTGCAATTGTATTCCTAACCTCAAATGTGACGGACTGTCGTCCTACCTTTATAAAGAAGGAGTGATGCAATCCCACTAGACGCAACTAGAAGTACAATATCTCCTGTAGCCCTCAAACCATAGCACATCGTTCTCCATATAAAGGTTGTTGTGGTCCCTCCGTAGATGTATAATTAAGAATAATACTTCGCCATTTTGACCATCGGCAATAGACATAATTTTCTTATATATGGCACGTTGTTCATCAGTCAATTTTGGATATAAACAATCGTGCTCTGCTCCATTGCAACTTTAACATAAAACTTCTAATCCAAAATGAATGGATTTGTAGCATTTCATATAACTGACTCGTCCGACAGGGGCATACTGTCAAATGAACTGAGATTGTTGCAGTTTTTCTTCAGTAACTTCTCTACTTTCATAATAGCAATGTTTTTTATTTGTTCATCAGTCAGTTTCAAACTTGGATGGAGAATTCTCTATCATTACATGACAATTACATACAAAATTTAAATTGATTGTCATTAGATGTGGGAATGGATCATATGATCTTTAAATTTATTGTATTAGGATTGTTAAGTATTTGTTATTGATTGTATTGAATGTCGTTTGATAATAAATTATGTGTTTGTTCCACACTTCATCAGGCCTCGACATGCTGCGTGATAACAACATGGTTATGAAAAGGTGACGTAAAAAATTCACAAATCCCCATAGACTTGCCTATTTCAAACCATTAATATACTCTCCATCATTGAATAAAAGGCCCATAGCTTCACATGGATCCTTGTGATATTCGTGCACAACACAGTCAACCCAATCCTATACTCATCATCTACTTTAAGAAATACTAATATATGGGCATGTGGGATACCTCACTTTTGAAACTCGATGGTGTATATAACTTAGAAAATGAGAGACATATAGGACATATCACCAAGTTTAAATAGAAATATACGGCTTAAGAAATTTAGGAAGCACGTATGTATCAACGTTATTATAAATTATGCTGCGAAATTCCGTGGAAGCATATAATATAATAAAATGAAATATACAATAAACAAATGCATAAAACTTACCCGAACATATACCTGTTTTTAGGTCCCCAATTAACTCATAAGTTTAATCTCGAATACTCGACATATTATATGGCCTATCTTCAGCTCTTAAGTCAAGACTCTCGACATGCCTCGTGATCTCGGACCACTTTGGTTTGCATGTAAATGTAATAAATGGGCATGCATAACCCAGTTATTTGTAAATGGTCATGGAATCTTGAAACATTTGCTAAAATAATCTCTTACCTCCCATGAAAGTCGATGGCAATATTAAAGACCTATCTACCCATGACGTTTCTGTCTGAACCTGGTTAACCGCGTTGGGCAATTTATTATTTGAACCACCCCAAATTTTAGATTGATTGTGACGAATCCACTTGAGACGTTGCGACTCCATCATCAAATAAGAATCAACAATGAATTGTAATAATGGCGTCCTACCAAGTATGATTTGATGACCTTCATTCTCCCTATCTTGTATTCGAAAAGCTAAGAACTCCCTTAGAGTAAGATTTAGCCTCTTGCTCACAATACTTATCTGGATATCGGTATACCATGTGTCTTCTTCATGGACAAAAGGTAGTGGATATTAATAAGAAGGCAATATGGAAGAAACTCACTTATGCGCTTCAAGTCCCCATTTCTCCTCTCAACCATAATATCCTTTTTAGCATGTAAGATGTCGACATTACCTTCCACTATAACAGTTACTTCCGATGCAATGGGCAAATTGTAAGTTCGTCCATCATGTTGGCGTCTTGCAATAAGTTAAGGCCCACCTCACCGGTATTATCAATGAAGATGCGATCTCTAGCCATTTGTTACTTTTGCATATGGATTGTACTCTTCCACCATATTTTTTTTTATCAATGTCGGGGTAGCATTGTCATGCCCCAAAACCAATTTCACTTTGGCGCGACCGGCCGTCTATCGTGAGATGGGCTCACGCCAAGACGAAGCCTTCCTTTAATCCTCAAATACATAAAAATCTCAGAGTGGTACAACAAAGTATCTAAAATCTCATATAGAACAATAATTACAAATCCTCAATACATAACAACAATTCCAGTATCACAAGTCATCTTACAATACAAATCCAAGAGTACGCAGCAACTACTAAACAATCTTCTCAAAATCCACCATCCGTCTACCGTCTCCACTCCAAAGTATCTTCGTCCAATCACTTACTAAATATCTGAAAGGGGTGGGTAAGGGTGAGCCTCATTGACACTTCTACCGGATCAAGCAGAGTTTCAAAATATACATATATACCACAATATGTTTACATATCCAAAATAATTTGAATGGAAAACTTTTCAAAACAATAAAAATTCATATCTTTAGCTCAATTAGATAATACACTACGGCCACACGAACCGTGGTGGCACACAAGTCGGCTTTTACATAACAATAACAATGCCCTACCAAAGGGATAACATAACAATGAGAGATCTCCAAAAGCACGACATTCCCTCGAAAGGGCCCAAAGAATTCATAGGCATATCGATGAGCATAAACATATATTTCGATCCATGCTTTTGAACAAGACTTTTCAAACATCACAATTACGAAAAAATATTTATGGGTAAACATACTTGATCCTTTTCGAATAGACTATTATATTGAGTCCCATAACTTAATATAATAATCATAAATTATTTGTCAAATCATAAAACAATACATATATATTTAATAACAATAGAAGCAAAAGTGTCAAAGGGAAAAAAAAAACCCTTACCTTAATCCATAAAATTTACTATGCATTTGACTGATCAGGCACTAGCTCCGTCCTCAAAAGTATTGTGCCAAAACATTCTGAACCGTAGCACAATTGTTAATTCTTGTTCCTTTATTAGTTACTCCTAAGAATAACAATATAATCAGTGGATAAATATATCTAAATCCACTCACACGGGAGCTTAATTAACAAATCAAACTTCCCTCCAAGACTTCAAGAATATGCTAATTAATCATTACAATCCCAATACCTGAATCGTCAGATCTGATGCCTCAAATCCCCGCCATAATCAATAATCATCATCCACAAACTCCGTCCAGCAGAACTTCATACATTTGTCATTTTTAACCGTCTCACAGAACTTCATACATTATCAAAAAAGGAAGCTACTCCACACCCAACAAATAATAAACAATCTCAACTTTACACTCAAATTACACCTTTTACCACTAAAAAGTATACGTTTTTCCACTTTTTTTATATTCTATTACTTTAATTTCTCACATAAAACTGCGCGCTAACCCTAATGTATGAAGTTATCCGGGACGGATGGAGTAGTATGATTTGACCTGAGCTAAACCGATACTCTAAAGAGAACTGCAAGTCTCACGATATTTGCAACCCTAATAACTATAACCGCCCGGAACATCACAATTATTAAGCATCCTCAATCTCGTATGTGGGCCAAAATAATCAATCCACTTCGGTCCAAGTCGAATCCAATAAATTAATTATAGTCCGTCTCAACTTATCGATCCATAAAAAATAATAAAAATAATGACTTATAAAATTCCGTATAGCAACTCAGTTCCAAATAATTTCTCTTATCCAAATTAAATTCAAATAGACGGTCCAAAACTTTTCAGAATTTTCCAAGCATCTTTCTCACCAGCTCCATTGGTATGGATTTACCATAATAATAAAATAAAATTATTTATAACGAATAATTTGTTTGAACGAAATATGTGAAAGATACATAAAACTAAGTGTAGAGGTTTAATGAAACGCATCTGAGAGCATTGTTCTTGTTGACAATTTAATGTTCAGTGTCATATTTGTAAAGTTTGGCGAATTTTGGAGTTTGTTCTTCATTGGGAATGTGAGCCATGGCCCATCGTTACTCGATGTGAATGTGAAAAAAAATGAAGTATATGATGAATAGATCTCGAGATGTATAAATAACGTTTACAATCTTAGAAACGACCATAACATTACATTTATAATATATCGATATGTGATGTGCCAATGAAATGTGCAATCTAGCATACTTTTAGACCCTCATTTTTTGCCCTAGATGCAATATTTGTATCGTTTTATGGTCAATTACCAACTTTGCGTGTTTTATGTAGGTCATGGTCGCGTTTTTGAGGATTTGCACGATTTTAGGCACCAAAATGGCATAATTGTGCCAAACCGGGATAAGGAAGCGAATACGCCGGATTAATTGAAGATGCGACCAACCGAAGATTAACCGTTGCACAGAGTTCGTGGAGTCAAAACATGTCATGCGACCAACCGATGCGAAGATAATTGAAGATGGAACAACTTTGTAGAAGACCATTTTTCGAGGAAACAAAGTTACAAAGCCCGAAATTGAAGAACGAAGAAAACAGATTCGAATATGCAGGGATCGCACTTGGCGGCTGCCAGGGGACCGCAGAAGGCCCTACTGCGGTCCACATGATCGACCTTCTATTTTCTCTGAGGCATTACATTGGCCTGTCAGGCTAGAGCTCGCCTTCCTAAACCTTCCTTATTGATGAATGGCGGTTTGAGCTCGAGATTTCACCTATAAATAAGACCTCAGGGGTCTCATAATTCACACAGCTCACAAAGCAGCTCTCCTGGAGAGAGAACCAGTCCTCGGGGAAGTGAAACCCCAGCCCGCTGGCTGTCAGGCACCTAGAAGGAGGAAACCCTAGAAGCAGTAGCACGAAGACATCAAGAACATCAGAGACTAAGCTTCTTCTTCCTTTCTTTTTAGATTTCGATTACTATTCTTTGTTACTATGAGTAGCTAACTTTCTCTGGTAAAGGTGAACCGCCGTTACTCTGCTTTTGCTACTTCTTTACATACCGTGATATGTTAATGGAATAGTTATTTGACGTAAATTGTGGTTATACAACTCTATACATCCTTCGTGGTGTGATTTTCTACTAAGTGAACAGTGATTTCATTAAACTGAGTAGGGGTACTCGTGCCGACTGCGCCTTGAGAACCATAGTATTATGCCCTGCTATCATTAGAGGTAACTGCGTAGGATTTTAACTAGGAAGTTGGGAGTAGCATAGCAGAGGGAGGTTGGGGAGCCTTTACGCCTTTACATCATTGATTTACAAAAAAAAAGCAATTCAGGGTTTACTGCGAATTGATTATTCTGTATGAGATTAAAACTGTTTACTTTTCTGCATTCAATTACAAACGTTATTTGCTTGTTCCTATGCTAAGTGTCCGTGGAGAACGACATCCCGAGTCAACTTTCTGCTATAAATTGTAGATTTGAGGATTTCCGACTTATAAATTTAATCTTGATTGTATTTGGAGATTACAGGTTCTACAACGGAAAACGAAATCTCTGAGTGCACATCAATATGAAAACATAACATAAGAACGATTCATTTTTTCAATTATACGGCAACATGACTGTAAGATATATAAAAAAAAATAATATTAGTTTCATAATTATCGAAAACGAATAATCTATATAATATATTCACATATTATAGACTACAGACTATACTAATTTTGATATACCTCATAACTTGTCAAACACCTCTATGTAAACCACGTTTCTTGTGGTCTCAGATGTATTACAAACCTTGTTGCAAATCAATACCTTTAGGCCCACCTTGGTTGTGACCCTCGACAGTGCGACATACAACTCATCGTGACTGAATACGTGAGAGGAGAGAGGCCGACGTTCGAAAGAGATTGACCCTGACTTTTGTTTATCGTCATAGCAAAGCATACGAAATAGGAAACTACCTCCTTTCGAAATTAATTGGGAACTTAATATTATAAGACAAACTCATCATCATCAAATGAATAAACATGTTTTGTCCTGCATTTAAACCATAAATAATTTTCGTTTCTATAACATGCTTACGAAGAGTAGTAACTGTCAGTCTTGTGCCATTGCACAACTCCGAAGCCTAGCCAATATCACGCAGAACAATTAATAGAATTCCACCGATATCACATATGCCAATCCATCCTGATCATCCATCTTGTAACAACACTTAAATATTCATATGAATCACGACATCAATGACACAACATACTGATTGATATCATCTAGTACTATATAATTGGTGGAAGCAAGAACAACATGGTGAAAATAATGTGGATCAATATATGGATTAGATATATGCTAAAGTAAGGACGGGTATGTGCTTTTGACGATGGTAGGAATAATAGGATCACTCACTTCTTGAAAAAGAATGTCTTCTAGCATCTTGATATCAACCTCACCCTCATCATCACCGCTGGCAACTCCATCACCAACATGTAGTATCCACTCTGCAAGTCTATCGTCTCATGAAAATATCAGTTGTTGTCGTAATGCCTAAAATACACAAAACACACTTAACATAATATAAAGAAAGATTCAAATTACTAAACTCAAAATTACCATAAGATAAGCCAGCGTCGCGTTGAGGATATTGAAACAAACATTTAGTTATCTACAGTCGCATATTATTTGAAAGTCTGATGACCTCACACGAATTGTAAATTTTGGATGAGCATATTGTTGCATTAACAATGTAAGATCTAGACCCTCCCGGAACCATTGGCAGTATCTGTCTAAAGTCTCCGCCACAATACAATAACCAAACCGTCAAATGGTGTGATTGGTCGATGCATAAAATCCCTCAAACTTCCATCAAGCGCGTCAAAATAATGCATATCGGTCATTGTAACCTCGCACCTTATAATAAGCTTCATTTCTTTGAGTAGATAGATTGCATCACAATCAGGCTTAATCTTACTACATATTGAGTCTAAATGGATCTTCAATGGTATATCGAATCTTAAATGAGCAATTCGAACCCTCTGAAGCAGAAATTATATGATACCGATGGAAGCCACCGGTGGTATGCTCAAATTACTACTTAGGAAAACAAGTAGGAAGCAGTCGTCGTATGCAGACTATGCTAACCACGAGATCGTTCGCTAAGGAATCAATTAGGCTACCACACAGTTGAAGGCAAACAATTACTTGTAGAAATAATTTGATTTGTTGAAATAGTACTTCTAATAACTAGAAAATAGAAAATGCAATGTAGTTGTTTGTAAGAATGAGGTAGAAAGAACACGGTAGTTACGATCAAGCAATGTTAATTCGCTCTAGGAATACGTTCATATTGTCACACGGTCGGTGTACTCAAAACATTCAATCCAATTCAACCAAACGTTATTTGAAAATCTTTGAACTAGAGTAATCGTGGGTCGTCAATCCACGATTCTTAACCAAAACGTTTTAGAGAATCTTTGAACTAGCTTATTGGATTGAAAGGTTTTTACGAAGATCTTTGAACTAGCCTAGCCTATATGAACGATTTCAAACCTTAGAAGCGAATACGCAAGTCTATCACGCAACTACCATGTTCGGAGTGATTTAGCTACTCATAATCGAAGCAAGGATGAAAGAATACAAGATATTGATCATGATTAACACAAACATAATGATAATCGCATGCAAGCTTAAACAATTCAAGAAACTAAGCAAGAACGAATTGAATAAGATTAAACAATAGAGATCTACCATAGTAATCAGGAATTCGATATCAATCCTTCGTTTTAACAAGCAAAACCAAGCTCCAAAATTGTCCAAGTATGATATGGAGTTTTTTCTATGAACTAGGTTAAAAGAAGTATGAGAGAAAAATCTCAATTCTAAGCTAATAAGGAAAAAATAAAAATCCTAATCTGCATCTCTATGGCGAAACATATGTCTTAATATATATAGCTCTCATAATCTACGCCAATGAGCAAATCCCTTCAAAATGAGGCTTCATTACAAAATCTACTTGGCGAAACCTTCTTAAGCCTTGAAGATATACATTCGCTAAATCTCTCCGCGGCGAGCCTTCTATGCTAAGCAGCACGTCCTCATTTAGCTCAAAAGACATCGATTCCTGTAAAATATAAATAAAACACCAAAGCGTAAAAACGAACTAAAAAGACTATAAAACTAAAGACAAAGACTCACAAAGACTGTTAAAAAGGACCAAATGAGACTCTAAATTATAGTTTCATCAACCGGGAGAACTATATCTCTTCTAGCTCTCAAAACGGAGCATAAAGTCCTCCAAATATATTGTATCTCCTCTAGAATCATCAATGAATTGTAATAATGACATCATGCTACGTATGAATTGATGACCTTCATTCTCCCTATCTTGTATCTGGAAAGCTAAGAACTCCCTTAGAAGAAGATTTGGCATCTTGCTCACAATACTTATCTGAATATCGGTATACCATTCGTCTTCTCCATGATGAAAAGTAGTGGATATTGAAAAAGAAGGTAGCATCGAAGAAACTCACTTATGTGCTTCAGTTCCCATTCCTCATATCAACCATAATATGATTTTTTGCATGTAAGTTATCGACATCACTCTCTACTATAGCAGTTACTTCAGATGCAGTAGGCAAATTGTAAGTTCGTCCATCCCCTGACGTCTTGGAATAAGTTGAAGACCTAACGCACGGGCATTATCAAGGGAGATGCGATCTCTGACATTGTGAGAGAGACCAACATCAGATAATTCAGTACAAACATCATATGTTTAACTTCAAACATTGTGTGTATAATAAATGTGCATTATACTTGCATTACCGCATTTCTTAACATGTGATGTTCATAGCTAAATATCGCTTCGGGTTTACTACTTTTCTCCCTACTTCTTATACTCCTTGGGCCAATAAGAAGTTTACACCTGGCCTAGAAAACTATCACCACAACAAAAACCTCTTTATGTTAATTAAATATTTAATAATCATAATTACTCCTATTATAATTAATTCTCTTGTCAATTAACAGAACCAGCGAATTGACTGAACCTGCAGCCGCTTCTCTCCAACCCCACTTGTCTCGCCACCACGGCATCGAACTCTTTGGAGAAACTACGTCATCCAAGATAATGAACGAATCGACACTCAATTTCAGAAACCCCAATAGTCCTAGAACTCCAAACGGTAGGTTATGCTTTTGGTTTTCAACTTGGAATCACGTACTTACAATCTTTATGATTTTATTGGAATGTTAATTATGATCATAGTAATTTCGTTGATTATTAGTGGCTCAAGTTTGGCAATTTTGATGGTTTGCACTGATTATTGTGGAGTGCTTCTTGTTTTGAGTTGGATTTATTATATACTAATTATTCTGTTTGCTTTAATTTTATTCCTAGAGCTGCTAATGATGTTGCTCATCACCTTTCTCAACATATTATCGAGTAAAATGATGGTACTAGTCCTCCTGTTTTAACTCTTGATTTGCTGGGCATTTGCCATTATTAATGAAATTGATTTTTGATGTCAAAAAAAAAAAAAAAAAAGATTCATACTTCCCATTCAACAGTAATTTTGTTTAGTCAGATTTATTACATACTGCTTTATTCAATTGATTACAGTTCATGGGTAGAAAATTAACAGTAAATTAATGTTAATAGTTTTACTACTTATTAAGTTGGTTGTTTGACTACTTAGTCTTTCTGCTACCTAATTTGATACACCATAGTATCTTAATTATATCAGGAATAGACGTCGAAGATGATGAAAATGTGATTCCCGTGGATATTGAATATGATGAATCTATTCTTGATGGGGCTGGAAATAAAGGAAACAAAGCTACTTTTATTGATCTCGAGAATAACACGAATGTTGTTGAAGAAGATGATCCCACAAATTCCAAGGCAAACATACCAAAACTTGGTATGAAATTTAATACCGAAGAAGAGGCCTATAATTTTTATAATGCTTATGTTGCTTCTATGGGATTTAGTATTAGAAGGCAATTAAAGATTGGAGATCCAATTCTTTACCGAAAATTTTGTTGCTCTGCTGAAGGAAAGATGTATATTATAAATTGCATCGTCTAGAGACAAGAACAAATTGTGGTGCGTATATGACCATCAACGCACGTAACACCGGTAAATTTGAAGTAACTGGCTTTGTCCCAGACCACAGAGGACATCAGCTAGTTAGTCCTAGAAAATCGCATCTATTAAGGTCTCATAGAAGAATAAATGCGCATCAAGCTGTTGAAATAGATAACATGAGTAAATCTGGAATAGCACCAAAAGCAAGTTTAACATATGTTTCCCAAAAAGTAGGTGGACGTGAGAAAGTGGGATACATTCTTGAAGACCTTAAAAACTATCTTCGGTCAAAGAGAACAATACAGATGCAAGATGGAGATGCAGGGGGGGGGGGGGTTACTCAATTATCTACAATGTAAGCAATCTCAGGATCCGAATTTTTTCAATGCCATTCAGGTGGACGAAGATGATCTGATAACTAATATATTTTGAGCAGATGGGCAGATGATGTCCGACTATGAGTATTTTGGTGATGTAGTGTGTTTTGATACAACATATAGAAAAAATAAAGAAGATAGGCCGTTCGGCCTCTTTGTTGGGGTTAATCATCATAGACAGACTGTGGTGTTCGGTGCGGCATTTTTATATGATGAGACGTCTAAAACTTTCAAGTGGTTATTTGGTACCTTCGAGGAAGCTATGAACAGGAAAAAGCCTATGACCATTTTCATTGATCAGGATGTGGCAATGGCAAAAGCACTAGAAGAAATTTGGCATGGAACATGTCATAGATTGTGTATATGGCACATTTATCAAAATGCAGCAAAACATCTTGGAGATGTCTTCAACAAATTTCCAGATTTTGTTAATGATTTTAAGAACTGCATATACGGTCACGAAGCTGAAGAAGATTTTTTAGATGCGTGGGAGAATATGTTAGGGAAGTATGAAAACCACCAAGACAATGAATGGCTTCAACGGTTGTTTTCGAAGAAGGAAAAGTGGGCATTAGTTTCTGGAAGGCAAAACTTTTGTGCAGATATCATTACTACTCAGCGTAGTGAAAGCATGAACAGTGTGCTAAAAAGGTATGTAAGTCATAAGAGTAGTTTATTGCAGTTCTTTGAGCAGTTTGATAGGTTGGTTGAAGATCGTCGATACGAAGAATTAAAAGAAGATGTAAGGACCAATCACAGCAAAATAACGCTTTCCAGTGAGTTCGAGATTCTGAAGCATGCCCGTGACGTTTACACACACAAGTCATTCAATTTATTTCAAGCTGAGTTAAGCAAGTCGTATGATGCGAAGAAGAGAAAAATTTACGAATCTGGAACAACCTATCAATATGAGATCATCCCTCTTAACAAACATTATCATCGCACCGTAACTTATGATGCCTATGATCATACAATTTCTTGTAGTTGCCGGAAGTTTGAATTTGCAGGGATTCTATGTTCACATACTTTAAAAGTATTTGCTGAGCATACAGTTTTGAAGATTCCTTATATGTATATTAAGAAAAGGTGGACAAAATCTGCAAAAAAGGGATTATTGAGCTATCTCCACAGCCTTTTGGAACATCAGGTTTATCATCAAATGTGAAGGAGGCAGACGAGAAGTCAAGATTTGGGGAGCATTATCGAGAAGCGTAGTGAATATTTAGTCGATTGACGACCACAGTACGCAGTGATGACACATTTGAGTTTGCTAAATCTATCGATTATAAGGCACTGGGAGATGTGGATGCTATATTTGATAGCAAAGAGATCACACAACCAACTATAGGTACTAGCTATGTTGTTAAAAATTCTTTAGTATATGCTCTTGAATTGGAGAAACAAGTGGTTGAAGATGCAGATAGTATGAACAATGCAGTGTCTATAGCTTAGGAAGCTCCTCCTGGAGCTGAAACAGTCATAAAGGGTATAAAAATGACGAAGACTCCCAAATTGAAATCTGGAAAACGTTTAAAGAGTGCACTTGAAGAAGCTGTAAAGAAAAGAAAGCCCAGGATTAGCAGGAATGTTCTCCAGACAAAGTATCAATTTCCAAACCTCTTGAAAATAATACACAAGTAAGTTTGCTTAAGGTTCTGACAAATTTTTTGTTTTAGATTTAGTTGGACTTCCTAATTTGCAATCTTATCTATGCATGATCAGAATGTTGGTAATTACGGCTTGACTGAGACTGCAGCTCTTCGACCATCATTACATCCACCCATGCTTCCTTTCTCACAAGTAGCACAGGTTTTCATATTAGTATTTAACTATTCTATTCGTTTTGCTCAAAATATGTGTTGAAAAAAATATTATATAACTTATATTCTGGTTGAAATAGAATAATCAAGTTGTACATCCTTATTGGAGCTCGCCACATCTTCCTTGGAGTGCAAATTATTTATATAATCAATACGGTCCTTCGTATTTGCCTCAATCTCAGACAGAGGTATATATTAATTTATAAGCGTGTTGTTTTGTGCCATGAATGACTTAGTTTTATACATACATATATATATATATATATATATATATATATATATATATATATATATATATATATATATATATATATATATATATATATATATATATATATATATATATATATATATATATGTTATGTCTCAATCTTATCTTTTTTCGTAGTTGGTGAATCCTAGCATTACTCGACAACTCAGTTATCGTCCTCAAAGTGAAAGAAATGATCACCATAACAATACAAGCATGACAATGTTGCTACAAGTATTATAAATCATATTTAGTTAAGTTGAGTATATTTAATACGAGTTACTACGATGTATTATAAAAAAGGTATACTAGGTACGATCATGGTTCAAATTTAGATACTTATTTAAGTGAAATTTTTTAGTTAATGCATTGTTCTTTTGCAGGCACAAATGCTCAATGAACAACAGTCTGGAAAGTGTTTAATGGAAGGTTCAACATCTAATGCCGAACAACAACACACTAGGGATGATAGAAGTGCATGATATGCAACAGTTTATTCAATAAGACATTTAATTTCTTAAATTTACAGAAGTTTTAATTGATGGATTCTTTTTGTATTGACATATGATATATGTAGATTGTTAACTAGTAATTTTGTATCAGGATTTTGATGTTGCTGATGAATTGCATCAAGTAAATATATTGCTTGAATTTTTTTTGTAAATCATCTGGCATATTCTTGCTCTTTGGTGAAGTTTATACACTGTTATCTAGAAAGACTAGAATTGAGAAGCTCATTTGGAATTTGGAATTGCCGAAAGGCATTTGATTAAGATGGAATAGTACCAAAAGCCAAGTATCTGGCTAGAACCTAGTCTTTTTTTTTAAACCCGTCTCTGCAACATTAACAAGAAGTTGATAATCATGAATCACTTGAAGTAGTTCGTCCCGATATTGTAAACCGACGAAGTCCTTTCCCACGTTTCTTGCTCACCAAATGGGTTCTTTTTCTCTTCTCTAGTTGGATCCCTATAGTTTTGACAGGTATACAGTAGTGTTTGTGTGCAGAAAATATAAGTAGAAGAACTTGTACAAAATTATCCCATGGCACATGTATACACCAAAGAACATTTGCACATACATAATCCTTCCACCAAAGCATAATAAACACCCTCTCTGTTTCTCTTCTAACTAGTCAAACAGAGCTTTTTATCTCTTCTCTTCTTTTTCTTTTTTTTAAATTTAAAACAGAAAATGGAAAAACATAGCTAAGAATCATAAATTCATCAATTGATGTATGAAAAATGAGTGCCAAGCTCCAAGTCAGAACACACTTTTTCTTGGTACCACGAACCAAGTCAGAACACACTTTTTCGAGATTCTTAACATCCTTAGAGGAAAGAGTGATTCAGATCTTATGAATCTGCTCGGCGTGTTCCTCCAAACCCGGTTTCGTCGACTTTATAGCTGTGTATGTCGCCATTTTCACACCTTTATCTCTATTCGGAGACAGAGAGGAAATGGAGCGGCGACGGGACGAAGATATGCTTCAAAAATCATAACATTTAAATAGATTAGAGAACCTGCGGATGACCAAAGAGTTCGATGCCGTGGCGGCGAGACGAGCGGGGTTGGAGAGAAGCGGCCGCAGGTTCAGTAAATTCGCCGGTTCTGTTAATTAATAGAAAAATCAATTATTATAGGAGTAATTATGATTATTAAATATTTAATTAACATAAAGAGGCTTTTGTTGTGGTGATAGTTTTCTAGGTCAGGTGTAAACTTCTTATTGGCCCAAGGAGTATAAGAAGTAGGGAGAAAAGTAGTAAACCCGAAGTGGCTAAATATGCGATGTTTGTAAAAAAATATATGATGTTTGATTTGGTCTATCCGAGAGATGGTATCTCGTAAAAGTTGCTAAATATGAAGAAATTATTTTTAAATCACGTTGCTTGTTGTGTCTTACCGTTTACCATCATTGTCACGTCGAGTGTATAAGTAGAAAAAATGTAATGGCATATGGGGTATATAAATAAGAAATTAACAGAGGTAGAGTTTATTTTTTATGATATTAGAATACTGCACGAGACCAATAATTTCTTACTTATACATCCATTTTTTATTAGGCAATTATCCAGGTGTACTTGTATGTAGAAAAACAAATTAATTAAGGAATCCCATTAATTAACGAAGTGCATTGCATTTTATAGGACGCATCCCTTCTTTTAATATGTATATGTTGCATCACATCTGGAGTAAACAAGAACAAGAATATATATGAAGTTTGTCCAATTAATCTTGTTCAAGTAATTTTTCCGCTTCTTCAATTCATCCCCTAGTCCGGATAATCGTAATGGTGCCTCTCCCTTGGGTATGAACCCTTGTGAACGCGACCACTGCCTTTCCAGACAATCCCGGCCCTTGAGGCGACACTAATGGCCTGCACGCGAACTCCCCTACTGGGTGGCGAACAGGTCGTGTAGGTGGCATTAGAATTCTCTCGTTGATGTCGTTCAGTGTTGCGTCCCCTTCAAATCCTCCCGGCTTGACCAAAGCAAATGGATACACTATTTTTGGTGGAACTCTTTTCCTCTTTATTTTCTCATTCATGCCTACAAATTAGAAGGTTTTAATTAGTGTTAGACGGTGTAGTGATTAAACATATCCAAATTTATCAATATAGTCATGAATGATGAAAACATGGGGTGAAAATTTACCCTAATAGTGAGGGTAAAAAATGATTAAAGGTAAAAGAGGGGAAGGAATTTGCTTTCCCCTAAAGAGTAAAGACTAAAGAACAGATGGTCAATCCCAATTTGCAGCCTTTAGCAAGAAAAGACAAGGCGTAGAAACATTTTGTGGGATAAAGTTGATTCTATCAATCATTCATAACCCACTTTTCTTTTTAATTAGTTAATTAATTTGAAAACTAAAATTAATTTAAAACTATACTACTTTATCATAGTGACTAATCCATGAGAAAATTTAAAATTACCCGAAGGAAATATTGGTCTCGTGCAGTATATGTTTCTCTTGTCATCAGCATCATGATCATGAGCATGATCAGTTGTCCACCCAGTAACAGTTGATTCCTTTTGAGAATTACATGAGGATGAATCATATGTTTCCGATGTTGCATCTTGATTATCTGGAAAATTCATAGTTTATCATTCCCGTCCAATCGATAAGTTAAAATGTGATGATAAAATAACTGTCCTTAAATTGTGTAAAACTGATTTTTTCATCGTCAACCAAATTAGTTTTATAACTTGTCAACTGTGAAATTAACAGGTTTTATATAAGAGATTTACTTTGAAGAAGAAGAACGAAATTACTTGCCTGAAAGGGCGTGTCCAGCATTTGCAATAAGGTCCAAAGTCCCAAAGTTTCCACTGTAATTCTGAATGAAATTCGAAGATAAATAGTTCTGCGGAAAAAAAATCATATTCCTATTAGATCGACTTAGCTCATTTTGTGTTTTGGAAAAGAAAAATGACTGGACTAAATAATCGTTAAGCAGTAAAAATATGAGATCCAGCTTCGACCGCCATGCATCCTACACAAATTAACATGTAAAATAAGTTGTTGGTGCACATTAATTGATTGGACCTAGTCACTCATGACCTTAGTACCACCCACATTATATAGCACATATATCATACATGTACTATAACATATTAAAACAAACGATACATTTTGTTCCACAATTCTGCCATACCAATAAAACTCGTGTACACGATCACCAATTCAAAAATGAACTTGAAATAATTAGGAAAAACTCACATTACTGTAAAAAGAATATCATCTCACAAACTTTATCATACTAAAATTAAGTGAATCGATTTTTTCTAATTCTAGTACACTTAAAACTGTGTTTATGAAACATATATTAGTTATATGAGATACCAGCTCGACTATCAGGCCTACCTTGTTCCAATAGTGAAAGTGTTGATTGTTGGAGTAGTTTGGTTGATGATCATCAAACAAGAGCTGCAGACGCCTTCTCTTGGAGGTAAACTCGAACAGAACATCTTGCAGGTAACCTGTCGAAGACGAATCGTGATCTTCGTCTTCTTCTTCCACAACCATTGCTGGTGGAGTACTAGTAGTAGTAGTAGTAGTGTAGCCACTACTCATCTCCATATCTGCAAGTTAATCAACACATACAATTTCATGCTACTATGTCATAAAAAGCTGATCAGTTAGCTAGCTAGCTAAAAGTGGAAAAGTAGTAGAAATGAAGATTAATGAAAATTGCGGGCATACAAGTTTGAGAAGAAGACATTTCTGCATTGATAACTTCAAGGGTGTCTAGGGAAGATAAGCTATGTCGGCTGACATTGCTATTGCTGCTCAAACCAATCATGGAGTCAAGAAGATCATCACCCATTTTTTTGGAGTAGCTATAGCTAGTACTATTACTATTACTATTACTATTACAGTATTACAATGAAAGAATTTGAATTGAATAAGTTAGGAACCCTTTTTATATAGTGTCACAGTTTGAAAAACATTTAAAGTTAAAAGCCTGCCCGTATAAATTATGGAAGCAAAAGATATATAGCAACCAGTCAACGGGTGGTATTCGTTTTCTTGGCTAATGATTTTGGGATTCGGGATTTTTGTTTACTTTTTCGGTTTCGTGATGTTATTTTATGCTATTTTTTGTGGGGTGGGTGAAGTGGGGAACTTAATTATTGCACTTGTGATCATAACAATGTTTCCATTCCACATACAAGGTCGTTAAAATTTGAATAGTAGTACTTGTAGTAATTTTTCAATTTTATTGCCATTAATTACGTTAGTCTTTTGATTTAGAAAGACTTTCGAAGGACAAGAGATTTTCCTAAATGTTTCTTTAATTACCATTTGAACAAATTAATGACAAAATATTTAAAAGATAGACTTGTTGAAGTTGTATGAGTCAATTATTATCTTCCCTGATCCAGATAATGGGGAAGATATTTTTAAATACAAGGTATATTAAATTACAACTTGTGCTTGGAAATAATGAATTGTTTTTTATTCATTTAATCTCATTTTTTGCATGTGATATAATACAACTTACTCATATCACAAATGTGGAAAGACCGGGTATTCTCATGAAATTAACTTTCATTGTACGGCTCTAGAAATCTTTGGTTTAAGTACTTCCAGTTTAGAGTTAATCAACTAAACACACATGTATATGTACTTACATAAATACGTACATACACACATATGTGAGTCCAAATGTGAGGTCAATCTCTCAATCATACACTTACATACATGACACAAATTGAAAACGTTTAATTGCATGGGAAAAGTTAATACTATAAAATTTATTTGGAAACTCAATTGATTGTTCCGATTAACAAATGGAGTATAGTTTTAACGTATATACATGCAAATTGGTATAGATTAACCTTGCAATGATCGATGCCACATGTAAGTGGGGAAGGAAGACAGAGATCTGTAACAAACATAGACAACACGAGAAGATGAATGGGAACAATGTGTACATGTTTGACTGTTGCATGGATTGGTCTCACTCTGTTTTTTTTGAATACCTATTTCTTTCAGTGTATGTCTCTGTACAAACATAAGTATATAATTACATTCTCCAGGTAAAAGGTCAATAATAGTTTGTCTAAGCTATTCCTAGGTGTAGGTGGTCCATTGACATATAGATACATCAAACCAGAAAAAAAAAAAAAAAAATCACATTCAAGTCGACCCAACAAATTTAAACCAAACGTTGGACTAATTGGAGTACTTGTGAACATTTTCAACGTACTTAATCTGATTAATTTAAGTAAAAGTTGGTAAAAATGATTTAGTAGAGAGTTATAAAAGTTGTTTATCAAAACTAATTAAAATACTCAAAAAAAAAAAAGAAAAAGTGGTAGGCGATTATTTTTGTGTAGCGTCTTAAAGATTCAGAGTTTTTGAATAAATTGAGAATGTTACTTATCGAACAAGGTGTGCATCTCTTTTCAGAAATCCATCTATAAGATATTTTTCCTGAGTTAAGCCTGCTCTCTCCGCATCAATTCTATGAGTGGTGTCCCATTAAGAATTCTTCAGTGCGCACAAGACTGTGGACAAAGTCCGCGGGAAATATATGCGTTGGTACAATATTGACAACATATCACCCGGTGAGCATCCCAAGAGTAACTGCATCGATCCAAAGGGTCAGGACACAACCCTCAGGGAAACAAGGTATTACAAATGATATTAGAGCCGAGTTAAATCATAACCTACAAGGAGTGCGGTTGGTTGTTTTGAACAAGGCACAACAAGGATGTCGTACAATTTAAGGAGATGAATGTAGTGCTCCAAATTTTGAGATACTTCCAAGGTATTGAGAACAGTAATCATACTAACAAGGTGCACATTTCTTTCTTTTTTAAATCGATCCATAAAATAACTTCATGCACGTACGAGTGATGACAAAGTGTGCGTGAAAAAACATGTATTGTTACAGTCCAACCAACACATCATCTATAGAGCAGCTCCTGAGTCCTGAGTAACATGACAGATCAAATGATCGGACCTCAATCCACGGGACAAAAGTCACAACATATTTGCAAACCAAACTACAAACGAGTTACTAAAACTCGACTACAGTCCAATTTTCCAAACTCTACACTGAACATCCTCCAAAATTTTCTTCAATTAGATTGTAAATTTCAAATTAGTGATCTATTGAAAACACCACCTGTTCAGTACACGGGACAAACAAGAAAACATGCTCAAGGGACAAGATTTATAATTCAAAGTGAGATGTTTTCTCCTTTTCCTTATTAGTTTGTTTGTGCAGATCTGTTGATTAATATTGTTCACTGAAATGGTTTTTCAGCCGATTGTCTTTCTATGGTTCTTGTTAGATGTCTTTTTCTTCACTCTTCCTCCTTAGCCACTGTGGGGTCAGTCACAAATCTAGTAGTATCTCATTCCAACCAACTTTTACTTTTTTCTTGTTTTATTATACTTACTTTACTTATTTATCTATAAAAACAAGACAAAAGACGACTCTAACAAAGAAAGAACATACTATACTTACTGTGCTTTTGTCTTGGATAATTGCGAACCTGGAAATCAAACTACTGTGCTTTTTTATACGACTTGATTCAGTTTTTAATCTAAATAAAACTGTTCACTTTTGCGAAATGAAAAATTAAGCAGCTAGATTTGTTTATGTGATTAATTCTCATCATGTTCAAGATAGTGAAGTGTGTCGTGTTCTAGTCTTCTAGATGTGTTTTCTAATTCTGGAGGTGCTTCGAGATAGTGAAGTGTCAAGTGTAGAACGGGTTAGCTTGCGTCCAATTCCATGCCATGATCCAGTAGTATGGTTGGGCCTTGAATGATCTAGACCATTAACTTTTGTTCAAGTGTACTTTATGGAACATTTTAATTTGAATCAGCTACACCTAAGCTAAACATTTACTAGTTGAGCTCACTTCTAATTACAGTATAAGCTCTATATTACTAGTAATAACGAACTACATAAAGTACTTGACTAGTTAAAGGTAGGATTGTTGAGATGTTATGATGGACGGATTATTTTGACATGTTTTATAGTTTATCGATAGCGGATCGTGTAAACTGTGTGATGCTATAATACATGAGTAAAAATACATTCTTGGTGACTGGTGTGAATAAAAATTAGCTCGAAATAGTGAGGTACACATTTGAAATGCGTACATTATTTGAATATTCTTTAAGAAGTTTTTAGCATTCATTTGATGTGCTCAAATTTAATAACGGAAAGTAAAAAATGCAAACTTTGTACTGTTTGCAATTACTAGGGACTGTTCTCACAAGGAATTCTAGTTCGATAGGTTAGGTTTAAATTATGCAATAGTCATAAACTCTCTTTCATCTATAATTAGTTTTAGCACAATTTTCACACTTTCGATAAATCTACACAAAGTTAAAAGACTATCTAATCATACAACCTCAATCATCGAACATGATAGGCAGGCCGTGTCTCAAGGGCCTGTGCAACCTTTTGAGATAAGACCCTGATTAATAGTGTAATGAAAATCGTTTTATGGTTTTCTCAATTAAAATAAAAAGTTATAATTAAAAATTTAAAAATAAATAGATTATTAATGGAATAACAATAATTATATAACGAAGGAGATCATGTTTGTATAAAGTATATTATATTAGAAAAATGAAAACAAAAATGTAGAAGGTATATTATATTATAAAATGAACAAAAGGACATTTAACAAAAAATGAAATAAATAAAATAATATAATATTCCAAAACAGAACAACAAAGAAAGGAAAAAGAAGAAATACAAAATTGGGGCTAGCAGGTATCGAACTTGAGACGCCAACGTAACAAGTTATTTTGTCCACGTGATCTGTCTCTAGACCACTCCACGTATAATAGTTTTTTTTACATAAACGGATATATATATATATATATATACCCCAAATATTCGGAGGTCTGTGTGGTCGGGCTCTCCGTACAGGCCTTAGCCGGTCGTGATGATAGGGTATAGTAACTGGAAGATACGAACGGTCTAAGAACATTAATATGAACTGAGCTATAAACATATGGATCAATATTAAGGACTAGACTCGTTGAGCGATTAAGAGAAAGGAAGTAAGCATATGAACTAAGGACTAGACTCGTTGAGCGATTAAGAGAAAGGAAATAAGCATATGAACAAAAGTATCCAAGTAATCAATTGTCACAAGTGCATTGAATGATAGGACTCGATGACCAATTACACTTGAGATCAAGTTAGCAATCCGAAAGCGACATGAAAGTGTTTAGATATGCCATAGAGTTCTATGAATCAGTGCGTAATGAAACATTACAAATAATGTCGAAGTTGTTGTAGGTAAAGTCCCTCAAACACTTAATAAGTTCTTCTTAAGTCGTCTAAATCCAAATCATTGTAGAGCGTCCAAAGCAAGCAAAGGTCCAAAGCTAGGGTCCAAAGCTTTCCAAAGAACTAGAGGGTAAGACCCTGCACAAGTAACTTTAGGGGGGTTACTAAGTGTCAAACCGGGTAGAGACTTTACTTGAGAGAGACTGAAGATCTGCTCTATATAGTGATCGGGATTAGTTCGTAAAGACGACTTGACTTACCCTTTACATGGAAATGTGTGCCATATATATAGAGATCTCCCAAAAAGGAAGGGCTCCATTGGATCGTGTCAAGTGTAAGACTCAGATTGCGCCAACAATGCTCTATTAGGCCCATGGTCCATTAAGGAGACTTAATCCATTTTCTTTTTGGGCTTTCGAGGTTAGTTTAGTCTTTCCTCGAGAGATTAGAGGTTTCTGATGTCCATTTCGGACCTTCGTTCGAAAGGGTAGGTCCGGAGCAATGGTCCGAGCGGTACTCACTTAAAAGTAAGATAATTTAAACAACCTCATAAAGTACTGTGGTTCGAACCTTGCTAGCCTCGAACCCTGCATTCTCTCTTTGTGCCAGTTCGCTTGGTTCCTTATGAGGTCCGAGTCATACGTCCGAATCAACGTCTCTGGGTCGGACCATCATGGTGCTTGGACCATGGTCTAGGTCGGACCATTTGTCTTGAAGGCCAAGATTCTTATTGCTCATTCCGGGAAGGTCAAGGGTCGGACCTCTGGGTAGGACATTGAGCCTTTTGACCTTAGACAGTTTAATACGTCTTAGGATGCGCTCCAAAGGCGTCTATGACGGATTGAACATATTTCCGTATCAACATATGTCCCCGTAGTTTCCAAGTATCTTAGTAGAAGATAGTTGCGGAACTATAGTTTAAAGTGGAGAGAGCATTTTTGTTTTCCGTTCAATCCGTCCCTCATAAGAAGAAAAAAGGTGTTTAGTCTGTGCCTTCTAAGGTCCTTATCTTAATCTCTCTCCCTCCCCCCCCCCCCCTTTTTTCCTTACAGTCGGAGAGTGTGGTCTCGGACTGTAAGTTTGAAAGGGGTATTTGTAAGTGAAATTAAATGTAGGTTCGAGGGGCGTAGGAAGGGGGACACTTTTTGTTAGTGGTAAATTCAGGATAGTCCAAGTGAGGACATCCGAACGGACGAGAGTTCGTGTGCTTAAGATAAATCATCCATCGGAAGATGGGGTTGTATCTTTTGTTAATAATTGACTTTTCGGGATAGTCCGAGTAAGGACATCCGAACGGACGAGAGTCCGTGTGCTTAAGATAAATCATCCATCGGAAGATGGGGTTTTATCTTTTGTTAATAATCGACTTTTCGGGATAGTCCGAGTAAGGACATCCGAACGGACGAGAGTCCGTGTGCTTAAGATAAATCATCTGTTGGTCCAGATAACGGCAAAGTAAAAGACTAGAGGGGGGTGAATAGTCTTTTAAAACTTTTGTCGATAAACACAGTTTCTCAGATATCTGTGTAGATATCTGATACTTAATTTCAGAGAGCGGAAGACTTTTATGTGATAAGTGCACGTGCTCAGCAAGATGTGTGTAAGTACTTTGCAAGATAAGTAAAGCAAGTAATAAACTGCAGAAAGTAAATAACACAAGTCTTTTTATAGTGGTATCTGAAGGTGGCGTAATCCTTCAACTAATCCACTTCGGCCTTTCTCAGACCTAGAATCCACTAAGACAGATAAATGAGTTAACCTTACAGATATCTTCTCTTGATTCCTAAATACACTAGGTTCCCAACCAAGTGTTCCCCGAAGTTATTCCCGGCTTTCATGACCAAGTACTTCTGTATCGAAACCTTTTGAGCTATTCCGTAGCTTCCCAAGCTAAGTACTTCATGTGCTCAGCAACCTTGGAGTTATTCCTTAGTTTCCCAAACTAAGTACTTCCTATACTCCACGCCGAATATGGTGTTGGTTTTAGGTTTGTTTGTCAGGTGAGCTTCTTAAATAACTTATTCAGTTATTCAGATAGCTCTATGAATCAAGTATACTTAATACACTTTTCAATGTATGGTATCTTGTTCTCTACTGACCCAAGTCTATTGTAAGTGTTCCAGAGAATGAATCTCATATATGAAATCTTAGTTCAACTCCTTCACAGATAACAATGCTTGTTAAGGATCAGGACACTTAGAACTTTTGTGCTACTTAGAATCAAGAGCTTTGGTCGCAACAGAAAGCTAGAAGGTAAGTAGTTTGCTTGAGAAAGCTTGTGTGTGAGTATTCAATGTAAGTTCAGTGTTATGTGTGTGTGTTCTCAAGCAGTCTAAGTGTTGATATTTATAGATGAATTTGAGTGCCGTTTGAATAGTATCCGTTAGGCTTAAATCAAATTCAAACTATTGATATCTGAATATAGTACTGTAGCAGGTTTGTCTTCTTCTTCATAAGCTACCGTTTTTGTTCAGACATTTCTGTTTGCGCATTTAATGCACTGTACTATATTTTGTCCTGTAGTGCCAACGGAACTATGCATGGTATCAGAGATCTTTATACAATCAGAGTTTTCTGAAACTTTGAATGTTCTTTTCCATCGATTATCACAACTCCAGATACCATTTGCTCAAACAACTTTGTTATAAAATATTTCTTTTTCAGAAACATAGTTTATATCCAAGGTATCTGAGTGTTGATATCTGTGGGCACTTTCCTCGTCTCAGAAACCTTTTATTCTCAAATATCTTTTGCAACACTTGTGTTTCGAAACACTTGTTTCTTCAAGATATCTGGACATAGGTATCTGAAAAACCTTTGTCTTCAGTAATCTGGAAAATCCACAGACTTCCTTGTAGGTTTTGGTAGGATTTTTCTTGGCAAAGTGCTTGACCCACAGATACTTTCCCCACTTCCAGGCATGCTCGATTCTGATATCTGATAGCTTGAAGTATTCATATATGATCTTCAGATATCTGATGTCACCCTTGTATTGATCTTCAGTCAAGTAGAAGGACTCATAGGGTTCCAAAACAAGTCTTGCTCTTGTGCATGTTCCAGTGATGTTGGGAATTCTATGCACATCATCTGGCTTTCCATAAGGACACACATCAGAGAGGTCCTTCTTCATGGCTTCTATTCTCTTGATTACTTCAAAATCCAACCAGGCTTTGATGTGGTTGGTGTTAATCAAGATTGGCTTGTCTTTTCTCCATGCCATGAGCTGTTTATGGATTGGTTCTGGAAACCTTGAATTTAGCAGTAAATGCCTGAGTTCCAGAATCCAGTAGCCATTCTTCTGATTTATGCACCTGTAGACAGATGAGTCATTGTTGGTCTTCACATACTCAATCTTGGCTTCTTCAGGCCTGAGTGGTAGTTGAAGTTGTCTTTGTTCAGCTCTTAGTCTGTTCCTCCTTTGTCTTGAATTCTCCTTTGGGGTAATGCTTGAAGAACCACCCTGGATAGACTTGGTATTTCCAGAGGGTGTTTTAGCTGCCAATGGCTTTGCAGCTATGGGCTCAGTTAGGCTATCAATTTTCCTTTTTCTATGAAGAGGAGCTTCATCTTCATCAGTCTCTTCATCATCATCATCAAGATCAATTCTTGTGAGACTTTTGCAGCCTTCTTCATTGCCCAGGGATTTGATTTGGCCTTCTTCTTCTTCAGAAGAAGATTCATCAATCCCTCTTACTTGTCTTCTCTTTGGAGCCTTGGTACTCCTTGGAGGTTTCTGTGCTCTGGCCCTTGTCGTCATTCCTTGTTCAGGAAGTTGAGTGGTGACCACTATTTGTAGAGCAGTCTGACTGGAGGAGGGCTCATTTATTCTGAGAGGTGGTTGTTCAGATTTTCTTTTGTTTCCTCTTCCTCTTCCTCTCTGAGCCTCTTGATATTCTTCCCCCTTAGTCATTGTTGACTGACTAAGAATCACAAATGATTCTGAAAGGGAGTTAAAGTTCCCTTGCAGATAGTTGTAAGCAGTAACCAACTTTTCCAGATCAGCCTTGAGCTCCTGATTTTGTTTGATAAGACCAGTATCCTTATCAGTAAGCTCTGCCAGTGGGCCTTGAACAGCATCTACTTTTCCAGCAGTATAGCACGCCTCTTCAAAAGATTTTGCAGCCATATTTTGGTCATCATCCCTAACCATGCCTAGATCTTTCTAAGAAATGACCAAACTGGTTGTTCTCTGAGTGATGACCTCAGTGAATGACTTTAGTTCTGCAGGGACTGATGCAATGGCGGCTTTGTTTTGAGAAGATAACTCCTTTTTCAATTTAGCCAGTACTTGATATCTGTTCAAGTATTCATTGGAGTTGACGTTTGGCAGCTTGCTGAATATGTCAGGAGCAATCAGCTTCCTTTTCAAATGTGAAACCGCCAAGTGTTCATTGCGTTGTTCTGCCAAAGTCTTGTCTTCTTCATCATCTGAGTTATCAGCCCAGTGACCTTCATCCTCTTGGACATTTTCATCAATGTTCTCTAGTCCAGCAACCATCTCGGAAATGGGCTTCTTTCCTTTCAGTGAGGAGGATGGTACATCTTTTGGGAATGCAGCCTTAGCATCATGCTTGTCACTAGATACTTGCTCAGTATCTAATTCCTTATTAATTGCCTGAACAGCAAGCTGGAGTTCTTTCATTTCAGTATAAGCCTCCATTTCCTTGATTGTTTGATCTTCAATCTTCTGGAGCTTTGCTCTTGATTCAACTATCTTTTCTTCCAGTTGAAGATGTAGCTGTTGTTCTTCTTCCAACAGTTGTTTGAGTTGAGCAACTCTGGCTTGTGCATCTGTTATTTTCTGAGTTGTTCCCTCAGAGTGCTCAACCACTTGTTCAGTAGTAACTTTGTGTTGGGAAGTTGGATGATTAGATTTCTAAGGAGATGGAGGAGGGGATTGCTGTGAAGTCCTCTCAGTGTGCTTCTCAGCAGCTGAGGCAATGTTTCCTTGTGAAATCCCTCCCGTCCCTGGTGCAAGGGCATCATCATCATCCTTTTTGTGATGGTCAGAGGGAGGTTCATCAAAGTTATTCTCATCTATTTCTTCCTCCTCATCGTCTTCAGATACAAGATTAATCACTTCAGGAATAGTGATCTTCTGCCCATTAACCTCCTCTTGTTCAGAAGGAATAAATTGTAGAGTCTGGGGCAGGACTGGCTTGAATGCCATCTGTAATCTTGTCTGACCATCAGCCTGATTAAAGGCTTGAATCAACTTCTGTGCCACTTCTCTGGAGAAATCCTTATGCAATAAGGTCGCCTTGATAATCTTGTTAAGTGGGAAACATTGCATGGATGTAGTTCTCCAAGTCAAGAGCTCGTGCTCGTCTCGTAGGTTGATCTGTGATTCTCAATATTTCAGAGAGATCTGAGCACCTTAACCTCTGCCATTTCTTGAAGCATTGAATGTGCTTTGGCAGGGTATGAGCTTTGAAGAAGGGAAGTAGGTCCTTTTTCTCATCATCATAGACCTTCGTGGCACTTGTTTGAGCCTGAAAGAAAGAGTTCTGAGTTAGATTCAAAACTTGTGTAGATATCTGAGTACAAGTGTAGTTAGGTTTCTGAGGTACCTGAATGAGTACATCAGGCTCAGAGACTTGTACTACTGAGACAGGGGTTGCCTCAGATATCTTGTTGTGAGGTGGAGACTTGGAAGTCTGGTCCTCATCAACCTTTCTTTCTGCTTGAACCTGAGAATTAAAACATAACACTTAGGAAATTTTATCAAGAAAATTTTTATTGACAAATCAGATATCTGAGATGTCAATTACCTCTGTTGGAGGCTCAGATGTTTGTCTCACAGAAACTTGTGCAGTTTCTGGAATCTTTTCTTGTGATGAAGGCCTTGATGCCTCATCAATTTCCATATGTTGTGAGGATTGAGTGGGCAATTCCTCAACAACTTCTACTTCTTTTTTAACCTGTTAAGTAGAAAGTGTTGATCTAAGAAAAATGATCAGAGATTGCACTTTGAGGAGTATAAATATCTGAATGAAATACCTTCACTACAAAAGGTTCAGATACTTGTTCCTCAGAGGCCTTAGAAGCCTCTGGATTCCTCTCTAAAGAGATAGACTTTTCAGTCTCTTCATTTTTCTTCTCAGTTGGAGCCTATTAGAAACAAACACTTATTAGTGAAGTGTATTAACGAATATCTGAAAAATTATATCTTAAGGAAGTCTTTATCACCTGTAGCACAGGCTCAGATTCCTTAAGTTGTGAGGGTGTGGAAGCCTCCTTCTCAGTTTCTGAGGCAAGCTTTTCAGCTTCCTCTTGTTCTCGTGTTTCTAAATCAGCCTGTAACAAAGAAATTCTATTAAATAACAAGATTATGTGGCACAAAATATCACAAGTAGAGAGTTAAACCATTCAGATACCTGAGCAATGTCAGGTTGATTGGTCTCTGGAACTTGTGACCCTTCTATGCGTTGGTCTTGTTGTTCCATTTCATCTTCTTTGTTTGAAGTTTGGTGCCGGACCTTGCACGAGTATGCAACTCGGTTGCCTCCCTCGTTGATCATTACGGCGCGATGTCTCAGTTTGATCCCTCTCATTGAGTTGGGGAACCTGCTCTTTGTCAGGATTTTCTTCAGCAATGAAAGATGTTGGTATCTGTAGCTCAAGTACCATTTCAGCAGTATTCACATCTGGCTGTTGTGGTTGTTGTGCTTGAGACAGACTGGTGAGTGTTGAGTCAATGGCAGTATCCTCCAACACTAAGCTATCACTCATCAGAGCATCTTCAATATGCTTTAGTCTTCTTGCTCTGATGGTGTAATTTGTCCAGTGACCTTGGACTCTGTTGCTTCTTCACCAACCTTTAAAACAGATGCTTGTTCAGCAACCTGTGGTGTAAGTTCTTCTTCAGATACCTCTACACCAGTTACTTTTTCAGTAAACTTAGCCCTTTTCGATTTTTCTAGGCCTTGAGAGATAACTAGTTCATCATCTTCATCGTTAGAGCTCTCATCAGCATTAGGAACTGATTGGTCCATAATCCCTGCGGTTTCTGCATATAGGGCTTGGCATCTATCACTACTTTCTTTAGCAGCATTGATAAGTTCATCAGCAAGGCTTTCGGAAATAGTCTTAACATTTCTGAAAGCACTTTCTCTTGCTGAGTCTACTTGTTCAGTAACCGATACCTCTTTTGCAGCATTTATGAGTTCATTGGTAGCTACGACAGGTATCCGGGAATCGACAACCTCAATGGGTGTGCCTTCTGATTTGCCAGCAGACTTCTTTCGTGAAGTTTTGGGCTTCTTGGTCGCAACTTTTCCCTCAGATACCTCTTCAGTCTTTTGCTTCTTGGAACCTTTCTGAGATCCAGTAACCTTTTTCATCAAGTTCGTATACTCATATTTGTAGAGTAGGTTACTGTTGGCAATGTCTGCCTTCTCTCTGAGCTCAATGCCAAGCTTCTCCAGCAAGTAACATATCTTTAGACCATAGCTTACTGTGGCCTTTGGCTCAGCAAGTCCCTTAGCAATTGTAGGCTCAAAGCCTTGAATCTTCTTCAGAAATTTCATAAAGGCGTACTTTCCCCAATTGAAAGGGTTTTTCAGCCTTTTGTCTTGTTGTTGCAACAAGACAAACATCATCCAACGTTCTTGGCTTCTCTGGTCAGCACCTCCTTGTAGACCATCAAAGCATCTGTGAAGAATGCATGCCAATACATCCCAGTGAACCAACAGATGTATGGTTCTGATGTCAGCAAGCTTGAAATCAGTGGGTGTATCTGATTTTTCAAGATCACACACATCACTGTACAGTTGTTTTACACCTTCAAGGAGATTATCATCCTTGGTGTCTATTTCAAAATCCTTTCCAAGATTTTGAAGGTCAAACAACTTGCAGAAAGTTGTTAAGTCCAGAAGGATTTCCTTTCCTTGGACTGAAGTTCTGATAGACACTATTGCAGTGCCTTCAGAAACACAGGATATAATCCTGGAGTTGTTGTAGAATTCTAACACATCCAGTGAAGAGATTCTACTGGGTAGAGCTGATAGAAAACCCTTAATTTTTGCCTTTTCAAGCATGTCAAGTATCAGTTTTCTGTCGGCTTGAGTCTCAATAGCAGCAGTGAGGTATTCCTCGATCATGGCACCACCCCAAATCATTATGTGATTTGAAGTCCAATGATCGGGATTGAAGTTCCCTACCAATCGATTGTTAATAACTACCACTCTGGTGCTTGCTTTTCAGCAGTACCAGTGGTAGTACTTTGGGATTTCTGTGTAGTTGATCGTTTGGGGGCCATCTCTTTATATAGAGTGAGTTTTTCGAAGATCTGAAAGAGATTAATGTGAAAGATTGGTGATTCTTTGCAGAAAAACTAATTTGGGAGCAGAGATTTGCAGAGAGGATAGAAGAAAGGAATTTGCTATTCTTGTGCAAGTCGGAATGTTGGATTAGGCGAAAGTGATTTCTTTTGCCAAAATCCTATATATATAGCAACGAAATTGAGACAAACATATACATACAAATTGGTTTTGTATATATGTATCTGTGAATTGCAGACAGGCGTGGGTAAAAGCTTGTTCGGCATTAAATGCATAGTGGGCCATGCTGGGATTTCAACAGTCCACTATTTACCGAGAATTAATCTCCGCCGTAAAGATCAATCGCCCATTTCATCAAGGGTCACCATTGCTTCTTCAGCAATGATCACAATCAACAATTGTAATTGTGCCCATTTAATGAATGTTGGCTATTAGCTATCTGAATCACGTTTTTGTGTGAATGAGAACACAGTTGTATCTGATTCTATCTTATACTTGTTGTCTTTTCAAAGTTTTTCACAAAGATAGAAATAATTCAAATTTCAAGATAGCAGTTGACTGCAGACAGTTGTACTATTCTCTTTTGTGTTCCCCCTCACTGAGTGACCTAGATATCTGAGTACTTGTCTCAGAAATCTTCAAATAGTCATTTTACCCTTTAGCCTTTGGTTTCTGGATACCCGTTCCAGATACCTCTTCTCTTGTCTGGATACCCGTTCCAGATTCCTTTTCTCTCTCCTTTGATATCTTCTTCAGATATCTGAACTTTTTCAGTTCTTTGGTAGCTCCATTAGTCCAAGACTGTGTCTTAAGGCTAAGAATCTACTTTCTTGTAGTGGCTTAGTGAAGATATCTGCAAGTTGGTCTTCAGTGCCAATCTTGAGTATCTCTATATTGGCTTTTTCAACGTGGTCTCTGATGAAGTGGTGTCTAACATCAATGTGCTTTGTTCTAGCATGAAACTTAGGATTCTGAGTTATGTCAATAGCACTTGTGTTGTCACAGAAAATGGGAGTTTTCTCTTCATTGAGTCCATAGTCTCTGAGTTGTTGTTTTATCCACAATATTTGTGAAGCGCAACATCCCGCAGCAATATATTCAGCCTCTGTGGTAGATGTGGCAATTGAGTTCTATTTCTTGTTGAACCAAGATATCAATCTAGCACCAAGAAATTGACAAGTTCCTGAGGTGCTTTTTCTATCAAGCAATGATCCAGCATAGTCGGCATCTGAATAGCCAACCAAACTCAATCCACTATCTTTTGGATACCACAATCCAACTTCTACAGTACCCTTTACATACCTCAATATTTTCATGGCAATGTTGTAGTGTGATTGCATTGGATTTGTCTGAAATCTAGCACACACTCCAACTGCATATTGAATATCAGGTCTACTTGCAGTGAGGTACAGTAGAGACCCAATCAATTTCCTATACTTGTGTTCTTCAATACTCTTGTCAGATTCAGTATAGGTCATCTTGGTACCAATGCTCATTGGTATCTTAGCATTCTTTTCAGAAGGATTTAGATTGAACTTGTTGAGCATGTCTTTTGCATACTTTGTTTGACTCATGAATATTCCATCATTGAGTTGCTTGACTTGTAGTCCTAGGAAGTAATTCAATTCTCCCATCATGCTCATCTCAAATTTACATTTCATGAGTTCAGCAAAGTCTTCACAAAGTTGCTTGTCTTTAGATCCAAATATAATGTCATCAACGTATACTTGGACTAAAAGTAGTTTCCCATCATGGTTCAATGTGAAGAGTGTTTTATCAACATCTCCTTTCTTGAAACCACTTTCGAGTAGGTATCTGGCCAAGGTATCATACCATGCTCTTGGAGCTTGTTTCAGCCCATACAGAGCTTTCTGAAACTTATAGACCATCCTACTTTCTGAGGAAACTTCAAAACCTGGTGGTTGCTCAACATAGACTTCTTCAGCAAGTTCACCATTTAGGAATGCGCTCTTGACATCCATCTGATAAACTGTAAAGTCATTATGAGCTGCAAAGGCTAGAAAAAGTCTTATTGCATCCAATCTTGCAACTGGTGCATAAGATTCATCAAAATCTAGTCCTTCAGTCTGGGTGAATCCCTTGGCAACCAACCTAGCTTTGTTTCTGGTTATTTCACCGGACTCATTCATTTTGTTTCTGAAAACCCACTTGGTTCCGATTACAGATATTCCGTCATCAAATGGAACCAGTTTCCAGACTTTGTTACTCTCAAATTGATCCAACTCTTCTTGCATTGCAGAGATCCAATCTTGATCCTTTAATGCTTCTTCTATAGTCTTTGGTTCAATGTTTGAGATGAAACATCCATAGAGACAATTTGCTTTTTCAGCAATTGCTCTTCTAGTTCTAACTCCTTGGTCTATGGGACCAATCACGTCCTTTGCAGGATGATTTCTTATCCATTTCATAATGGGTTTTGAACTAGTAGGATCAATATCATTTTGATTTGAATGTGAATCAATATGATCTTGATGAGATACTTGTGCAGTATCTAAGATATCTGACACATGGGAAATGCCATGGATATCTGACACTTTTTCAGTGTTAGAGATATCTGAATCTTGCATTTCAGCAATCTCATTTTCAGATACCTCTCCATGATGAAGGTTCTCAGTACCCTGTTCCATTTCTGGAGTTCTCATAGGAAATTCTTCATCATGTCTTAGAGTCATCTGGTTGTTACTAAGCATAGGTTGATTTTCATCGTCAGACTCATCCTCAATTTGAATGATAGAATTGTTTCCTTCTGAGGATCCTTTTTCAGAATCTTCAATCATTAGTTCTTTGAACCTATCTGAGAGATCATCATTTAAGAGCACTTTCTTGTTTCCTTCATAGAACACTACAGGAACAGATTCTTCGATCTTTTGCGTTCTTTTGTTGTAGATTTTGTAGGCTTTGCTATTCAGAGAATAACTAAGAAATACTCCTTCATCTGCCTTTGGTTGAAATGTTCTCAAGTATTCTTTTCCATTGTTGAGAACGAAACATCTGCAACCAAATACCCTTAGATGCTTGATACTTGGGGGTCTACCAATGAAAAGCTCGTAAGGAGTTTTGTCATGGTGTTTGTTAATCAGACATCTGTTTTGAGTGTAGCATGTTGTGTTTACAGCTTCAACCCAATAGATTTCACTTATTTCGATGTCGTAGCATTGTTCTTCTTGCTGCTTCTTTCAGGGTCCTATTCTTTCTTTCAGCAACACCATTTTGTTGCAGTGTCCTTACAGAAGATAGTTAATGTTGTATACCTTTGCAGGTACAAAACTCTTTGATGTACTGGTTCACAAACTCAGTACCATATGGTCTGTTCTGATTACAGATACCTTGTCATTTTTCATGACTTCGAGCTTATTCAGCAAGTTAGGTATCTCACCCCTTGCATCAGATTTGTGTTTGAGAAAGACAACCCAAGTAAATCTTGAGTAATCATCAACAACAACCAGACCATACTTCTTTCCTGCATAACTAGTTACAGAGGATTCAAACAGTTCCATATGTAACATTTGCAGTGGCCTTTCACTGGAATGTCTAGTTTTAGACTTGAAAGATGTTTTGGATTGTTTCCCATTTGGCAAGCTGAGCATACACCTTCTTTTCTATATGCCATTTTGGTTAGACCAACCACCAACTCTTTCTTGGCTAGCTTATTCAAAGTTTTGAAATTCAAGTGACTCATTCTTTTATGCCATAGCCAATTTTCTTCAGTGTGGCCAGATTGACTCACCATGAGACATTCTTCGGTTATGGTGGATGCCCAATCAGCAACATAAAGATTTCCTTTATGCCTTGCAACCAAGACTGTCTGCTTTGACTCATTGTCAATCACTTTACATAGTTTTGACTTGATCTTGACAGTGTACCGTTTGTCCACTAGTTGACTCATGCTTAGGAGATTATATTTCAATCCCTTTACATGAAGTACTTCAGAGATTGTAAGGGCTCCAAACTTCAAATTGCCAAAACCTATGGTTGGATTTTCATCTCCTCCAGCAAACCTGATAATTGGTCCATCATTGCAATTTTTGTAGTCAATCAGATTTGCTTTGTCTCCTGTCATGTGCTTCCCACATCCACTATCAAAATGCCACTTTGAATTAGTCTCTAGAGTGTTCTGCACAAGCGAAGCAGAGATTAGGTTCTCATACCAACAATGGAACCATCTGGACTAAAGAATCTTCCAGTAGGAATCCATTTTTGAATGAATTTCTTAGGAACATTCTTTTGTCTAACAGGAACATAAGGAGGAATCCTAGTTAAATGATTTGTATCATTGTTGTTAAGAACTATTTTCTTCCTTAGTGTGTTCCTTGGTGCTCCATTTGGTGCTTTCAGATACCTGTCAGGTTTCTGAGTCTGCTTCTCAGCAAACTTAGCTTTCCTAGCCAGATTTCTTCTAGCCCTGGCATTCAGATTTTCAGTGGCTTGATTTATCTTCCACTTCTGATAATTGCTGTGAGCAATTCTAGATTTTAACCATCGTTCTTGCTCTTGTTTGTATTCACGAGCAAGTTGTCTCCCGATGGCTTTATAGCCAATACCGTTCCGAGCACCTGGTACTATATGAGATCTCTTCTCAGTAGCTTTGCTAGTCTCTGGATAATCTATTTTCTTTCCAGAAAACGTGACATAGGAGAATTTGTCAGCTCCTGCAATTTTTCCTTTTTGAGAGACATAGCACTGTGGATGATTACACTTTTCAGTGTTATGTTTCTTTTCAGAGACATTCCCCACATTTTTCCTTGGGACTTGTTTTTCCCACAAAGGCTTGGTCGCAACTACCTTTCCTTTGTCGACAATCTTAGCTTTCTGACCGATACTGTAGATTGTTTGGGAATCACCTTGCTGAGCACTGACAAATGTCCGTCCTTCATTACTCTTATTCAGAGTGGTGGAACTGTCTGTGTGTGTGTCCAGCCCAAGTCCTCTCTTTTCTGAAGGATCTCTTAAATAAGATTGTACTTCAGTAAGAGTGTCACTAGCTTTGGCATAAGATTGAAAAGATAGTTCTTTCTTTTTGAGTTCCTCATTCTCAGAAAGAAGATCTTCACATTTCTTTTGAAGATTGGCCATTGCTTCTTTATGTGACTTTTCGGTCGCAGATATCTGAGCCTTGAGAAATGCATTTTCAGCATCCTTTTTCTCAGATATCTTGATTAATTGAGAATTTTCCTTTTCAAGAGAATTCTTTTCTTCTTCAAAACTTTCGGCTCTAGCTCGGATCATTAGAAATTCTCTTTCGTAGTGATCAAGTTCTCTTTTGAGTTTTTCCAGATCTTTGAGTCCCTCTTCATCACTTTCATAAGTATAACAGGAAGTATGTGTTACCTCATCAGCCATTAGACAAGGTTCAATGTTGGAGATATCTGGAAAGATTTCTTCAGCCATTCCACACACTTCTTTCTTCTTTTGACCGAAGTCAATTACTTCATGAGAGACACCGCATTTAAGGAAGCGTGTGGAATCATCTGAATCCTCATCCTCAGGATCAGATTCAATATCTAGAGCATCCAGTTGGATTTGAATCTTTTTCCTTTCTTCAGTGAGCATAGCTCTCTGACTTCTTTTGAAGATTCTTCTGTCTTTCTTGTCACCTGTCTTTAGTTTGTTGTGGACAGGGCAATCCTTCTTGAAATGACCAGGTTTCTGACAATAGAAACAGATATCGTTCGATTTACGCTTCCTCAAGATTTGATGCTTTCGAAATGTACTAGTTCAAATGAGCTTTGCATATTTTTGTACTGGTGGTAGTTTGAGCCTAGATGCTTTTTCAGCTTTTCTTTGGCTTTTCTTCTCTCAATTTCTCGACTGACATATTTTTCCATTTGCATTACAGCAAGAGCATCCTCAGTCACTTCCTTGCCTTTCTTCTTTTCAGAAGTTCCTTGAGCAACTAAAGCAACATTCTGCAACTTCTCAGTTGTTTGTTCTCTTTGAGTTGTCTCATAGTCAACAGTAGCAAGATGAGAGAAAAGTTCTACAGAATTGATATCTGGCATTCCTTGGTTAAAGTAGAAAAACTTTGTGTGTTCCCAGTTATGATTTAGACTTCTCACAATAGTCTTAATCTTTTCTGACTGGGTATATCTATTACTTTCACTAAGTGCAACCATGTCACTCATAAGTGTTGTAAACCGGAAATCTAGTTCTTCAAGAGTCTCTGTGGGACCTTGTTTAAAGTTTTGGAATTTGAGCTTCAAAACTTCGAACTTATTTTCCTTTGTTTTCTCAGTGCACGATTTCTTCAATCGGTTGCCGAGCCACTTTTGCGTTTTGCACCCACGCTTTACCTTGTATGTGCTCTGGAGTAGAACGTATGATGATATTACGAGCCTGACCATCCAGTCGATTTCTCTTGGCATCTTCCGATGTCCAGAGCTCTCTGGGCTTTGGTTCATAAATAACTTGACTGGTAGGTCTCCCACTGGTTGACGCATCTGTCTGTGAAGACCCATTGCTTTGTTCTCTGTCTCTACCATTAGAAACCTCTATTACTTGCTTGAGTTGTTGAATGACTATTGGGCCATTCTTTATTACTTCGATCATTTCGTCACTGATGGCTTCTAGGTGGAGCATCATGTTGTTCTTCCATTTTTCATAATTCTCTGGATTGAGAATTGGGGCGTCACTTAAAGACTTCCTGCAGCAAACACACTAAACAAACGAATCAAGTGTAGGTGAAAAGCAGTTAGTGAGCACTTATCTGGGATCTAGGTTCAGTGTTGAAGGCTTGGGAACCTCCAGCTCTGATACCACTTGTTGGTCCAGATAACGGCAAAATAAAAGACTAGAGGGAGGGGGGGTGAATAGTCTTTTAAAACTTTTGTCGATAAACACAGTTTCTCAGATATCTATGTAGATATCTGATACTTAATTTCAGAGAGCGGAAGACTTTTATGTGATAAGTGCACGTGCTCAGCAAGATATGTGTAAGTACTTTGCAAGATAAGTAAAGCAAGTAATAAACTGCAGAAAGTAAATAAAACAAGTCTTTTTATAGTGGTATCTGAAGGTGGCATGATCCTTCAACTAATCCACTTCGGCCTTTCTCAGACCTAGAATCCACTAAGACAGATAAATGAGTTAACCTTACAGATATCTTCTCTTGATTCCTAAATACACTAGGTTCCCACCCAAGTGTTCCCCCTGAGTTATTCCCCGGCTTTCACAGCCAAGTACAAACTGTACTCTGAAACCTTTTTGAGCTATTCCTTAGCTTCCCAAGCTAAGTACTTCCTGTGCTCAGCAACCTTGGAGTTATTCCTTAGTTTCCCAAACTAAGTACTTCCTATACTCCACGCCGAATATGGTGTTGGTTTTAGGTTTGTTTGTCAGGTGATCTTCTTAAATAACTTATTCAGTTATTCAGATAGTCTATGAATCAAGTATACTTAATACACTTTTCAATGTATGGTATCTTGTTCTCTACTGACCCAAGTCTATTGTAAGCGTTCCAACGAATGAATCTCAGATATGAAATCTTAGTTCAACTCCTTCACAGATAACAATGCTTGTTAAGGACCAGGACACTTAGAACTTTTGTGCTACTTAGAATCAAGAGCTTTGGTCGCAACAGAAAGCTTGAAGGTAAGTAGTTTGCTTGAGAAAGCTTGTGTGTGAGTATTCAATGTAAGTTCAGTGTTATGTGTGTGTGTTCTCAATCAGTCTAAGTGTTGATATTTATAGATGAATTTGAGTGCCGTTTGAATAGTATCCGTTAGGCTCAAATCAAATTCAAACTATTTATATTTGAATATAGTACTGTAGCAGGTTTTTCTTCTTCTTCAGAAGCTACCGTTTTTGTTCAGACATTTCTGTCTGCGCATTTAATGCATTGTACTATATTTTGTCCTGTAGTGCCAACGGAACTATGCATGGTATCAGAGATCTTTATACAATCAGAGTTTTCTGAAACTTTGCATGTTATTTTCCATCGATTATCACAACTCCATATACCATTTGCTCAAACAACTTTGTTATAAAATATTTCTTTTTCAGAAACATAGTTTATATCCAAGGTATCTGAGTGTAGATATCTGTGGGCACTTTCCTCGTCTCAGAAACCTTTTATTCTCAGATATCTTTTGCAACACTTGTGTTTCGAAACACTTGTTTCTTCAAGATATCTGGACATAGGTATCTGAAAAACCTTTGTCTTCAGCAATCTTGTGCAGTCTTCAAATCTTCAAATCCGTTGAACTTTTCCTGCTGGAAGTCTTCTTCTTGGTCTTCTTTTAGAAAATAAAAATTACACTTCGAGACCTAACATCCTATACAAGATTTGTTAGACTATCATACTTAGTGAGTTTCCTCTTTTACAGTGTTCAAGTGAACCAAGAGTACTAACCACCTTTCTGAGCTAAGATAAGTCATTAGGTTGCTGATCAAAATCTAAACAGATATTCCTAACATCATCCATCTATTAGGAAGATGGAGTTTTTATCTTGTGTTAGTAATCGATTTTTCGGGATAGTCCGGGTAAGGACATCCGAACGGACGAGAGTCCGTGTTACTTAATAATCAATTTTCCGAGATAGTCCGATTAGGGACATCCGAACGGACAAGAGTCCGTGTGCTTAAGATAAATCATCCATTGGAAGATGGGGTTTTATCTTTTGTTAATAATCGATTTTTCGGGATAGTCTGAGTAAGGACATCCGAACGGACGAGAGTCCGTGTTACTTAATAATCGATTTTCCGGGATAGTCCGATTAGAGACATCCGAACGGACGAGAGTCCGTGTGCTTAAGATAAATCATCCATCGGAAGATGGGGTTTTATCATTTGTTAATAATTGATTTTTCGGGATAGTCCGAGTAAGGACATCCGAACGGACGAGAGTCCGTGTTACTTAATAATCGATTTTCCGGGATAGTCCGATTAGGGACATCCGAACGGACGAGAGTCCGTGTGCTTAAGATAAATCACCCATCGGAAGATGGATTTTATCTTTTGTTGATAATTAATTTTTCGGGATAGTCCGAGTAAGGACATCCGAACGGACGAGAGTCCGTGTTACTTAATAATTGATTTTCCGGGATAGTCCGATTAGGGACATCCAAACGGACGAGAGTCCGTGTGCTTGTGATGGTCCAACCGTCCGTAAGAGGATGGGGTGCCATCTCCAACGTGCCAAGTGTTGTCAGAATTCTAATCGTCGTGAAATAGATATTTTGGACGGATCCGTCATTTCACCTAATATTTTGAACTATACCGTTGGATGAATTTTGATCTACGACGGAGATTTAATCCTGAAGTGATGTAACGTTTGGGCTTCTGAAAATATCCTCCTATAAATAGGCCACCAGTTGCTTTCATTTCGCCACTTTTAGAGAGGGAATTTTCACAATCTGAAAGAGTCCGAAGCAATAAAAGGCGATCATAGTTGAAGCGAAAGAAGTTGGTCCGCAGCAAGTGTGTTGCAACATTCCGAAGAAGAAAACCCGATGCATATCCGAAGTAAAGCAAGGCAGTCTGAAGCAAGTGTTGGTGAACAAAGTGGTTTTCAGTGTTCCGAAGGAGAAATCTTAAGAAGTGTACGAAGTATCTAGCTGCCTTCAATCCAACCTTTTTCCTTAACAAGTAAGTCTTTTGTTCGTCTTGCCTTTAGTAGTAAAACTTTGAAGTTTTGTTTGTTCGGATGTATTGTCGTCTATAGTCCGTTCGGACGTACGTAGTAAGTTTCTTCGGAAGCTCTATGTAGTTTGTACTAACTTCGAACTAACTACGTCCGACGACGCATGATCCTTTCCTTCGGGACCCTTATGGACTTTAACAAAAGTTACATAAACGGACGCTCGGACTTTAAACTCTAAATCTCATATGAATTCCCTTTCTTTCCCTAGGATGTCGGAGAGCGATAGTCAAAACCGTTCCGAGGCTGCTAAGTATGCATCCGAAGCGGCGTCCTGGTCTGATACTTCCGAGGAAGTTGACATTGGTGATGTTGGAGATCAGAGGGGAGCTGACCAAGTTTCGAATCGGAATGGTGAAGCATCCGAGGTGAGCTCACTGTCCTTTCATTTAATTGTTCCCGGTTCAAAGTATCCGGATAGGCAAGATTACTCGGAGTCTTTGCATGTGCAGGGTGCCATAACGGTTCACGAGACAGCTACTCGACCAATAGGCAATCTGCGCCCGCGTCGAACAGACAACGAATCCGAACTCCCGGTAGAGATCCAAAACCTTTGTCGAAACTTAGGTTATAACATTAGGATTAATCCTAATCACATCCCTTTCATTCCGGACCCGCAGGAGATTAACGTTGAAGAAGTGCATGACACTTCGGACTCCCTCCTGGAGTTGGGCATGTTCGAGTCTGGTGTGGAAGATACAATCCGAATCGGGGCTCCTCTTCAAACAGTCGTGGAGTTGCATTCGTCATCCGAAAATGAAAAAGTTGAGGAATGTTAGGAATATCTGTTAGTATTTTGATCACTCATCACATGTTCTTATCTTAGCCAGAAAGGTGATTAAGTACTCTTGGTTCACTTGAACATTGTAAAAGAGGAAATCACTGAGTATGATTAGTCTAGTAAATCTTGTATTAGGATTATAGGTCTCTGAGTGTAATTTTTTATTTCAAGAAGACCATGAAGATCAATCCTAGCAATGGAGCTTTTCTGAAGAATAGAAGACTGAAGATTGCACAAGGTTTATGAAGACACAAAGGTTTAGTCTAACTCAGAAAGACTATGTCCTTAATCCTTTCTTAAGTATATTAACTTACTTTTGAAATATGATTCTGGACATATAACATCATGAGTATGGATTTATACAATGATAAGAGTCTTTGCTGCTGTGGTGGGAGTAATCTGCCTCAGAAAGTTCGGAAAGTGCAGTAGGATACTCGGGACTTCCTAAATGTGGAAAGAAAGGCTCATGTATCCGTTGAGACTAAAGGACAATGAACAGTACTATGCATTAAATGCATCGGCAGAAATGCTGCAAAAAGCAGTCCTCTCTGAAAAATGAGATAGTGACTTCTGAGTACATAGTTCAAGATATAAACGGATATAATTTGATAGAGAGCACAACAGATACAATTCAAACGCCTCTCAAATTTATCTATATATATCACACACTTAGATGCTTGAAGAACATACCTTAGAACGCTCTATCTTGCAAACTTACCATCAAGCAAAGTATTCTCTCAAGCACTCTACTACCCTTTCTGAAAGCTTTCTGTTGCTTGAAGAATCACTAGTAGTGTATTAAGTAGTCTTGTTCTACTACTCTAAGTTGTCCTGAACCTTAACAAGAGATTGTTATTCGTGAAAGAGTTGAACTATCAGATACCCTTTCTGAAGTTCATTCTCCAGAACGGATATAATTACTTGGGTCAGTAAAGAGCAGACTGCCATCCACTGAACAAGTGTATTAAGTAGTCTTGTTCTATTAGTCTCTCTGAAAAACATAACTGAAAAGTTATACGAGAAGCCTCTCTGACAAACCTTATAACCAACACCATCAAGGCGTGGAGTAGAGGAAGTACTTGATTTGGGAAATCAAGGAATAACTCCAAGGTTATCTGAGTAGAGGAAGTACTTAGCTCTAGGAGCTGGGGAATAACTCAGGGGGAACATTTGGTTGGGAACCATTTGTTTAAGAATCTTAGAATAGGATTATTGTAAGGTGAACTCAATTATCTGTTCTAGTGAATTCTAGGTCTCAGAAAGACCGAAGTGGATTAGTTGGAGGATTACGCCACCTCCAGATACCACTATACTTGCTGTGTCATTTACCTTTCTATATTTACATTTCAGCAAAGCACACACACGTACTTATTGTTTCTACATTTACCTATCTTAAAGTCTTCCGCGCTCTGAATTTAAGTATCAGAAACCCCCAGGTTTCTGAGAAACTGTGTTTATCGACAAAAGTTTTAAAAGACTATTCACCCTCCCCCCCTAGTCTTTTACTTTGCCGTTATCTGGACCAACAAGGAAAGGCATGTTGAGGAAGGAGAAGAAGAGGAAAGTAAGGAAGAAGAAGATGAGGATGACGATGACGATGAGGAGGAGGAGGAGGTTGTTCCTCCATTGAAACGGACCAAGCTTTCCGACCGTCCGAGCGCAAGCCGTCCGAGTGGAGAAAGCTCGGCCCAAGGATCGAGTCGGGCGCTTGTTATGCAGCCGTCTGAGAGGGAGCAAGAAAGGGGATGATGTGTTACGCATCAAGTACCCTCGGACTTGACTGCAAGTAACCCATCCGGACCCCATGGTGAGTTGAACATGGATGATATTTTTCCGACATGTCCTTCGATTATTACGCCAGCGGAAGTGAAGAGCTCCGGAGAAGGTATGAGATCCCCGAGTCCGTGGAGATTTTGATTCCGGACAAGTCTCATGTGTTTTACAATCCTCCTCCCGGATATTTATGTGTGCACGTAGCTTCGTTGCATTGTGGATGGCATCTTCCAGTGGTGTCCGAGCTGTTGGATGTTTTGTAGGGGATCGAACTTAGTCTGCACCAGGTAATTCCGAACTCGCTCGGAAATCTTATGTGCTTCGGAGTCCCTTGCAAGTACAAGGACATTCCGATCACATTTGATAATTTTCACAAACTCTTCTCCATTATACCGAGCAAGACTCACCAGTATTTTTATACACTGGTGGTCCGGCAAGCCTACACTTTCTTTGAGGATCCGATCTCGTCAATAGGGATCAAGTTGTGGCAAAAGTATATATTTGTCCGAGCCGCCTTGAAACCTGGGGAGTCCGAGGCCCAAAGAGTCCAATGGAACTTCAACAAGAAGTTCTTCCAGGGAAAGGTTCCGGACTGGAGGCCTACGGCCCGAAACATATCGTTGTGGATGCAATCCCTCCACCAAAACCAGGAACCTACGAAGTACTTCTTTCGGGGCTTGATTTGCCAACCACTTTCGTTCCTAGCAGGCCTTTTGGGGCCAAGCTTTTGTGACGGGGAGGAAGATTTCAGTAAGTGAAAGTGACTCGGATTATTCTCTTAGTCCGAGGCATTAGCTTGTTTTCCTGTTTTATTGGTCTAACTTGTGTTGCTTCGGACTTGCATTATCAACTTCTCATCTTCTCATTAAGTGACTCAGACTCAACTTGTATTTGTTTCGACCTTGCAGAGTTTTGGTTCGATTACACCATGTCAACAATGAGGGCACTTAAGAGGAAGTAGAATGTTGTTTAGAAGAAGGAGATGGAGGAGGGTGTCCGGGACCAGCTGATCAAGACGTCCACTACATTTCTGATGGATGAGCCTCGGAACGCTGCTACATTCCGAGCTGAGGATCTTTGAAGGGTAGTGGCTGGTGAAGGTAAGCAGACTATGCCCACTCCGAACAAGGGTAAAGTAGTTGTTGTTAAAGGTACCAAGAAGCCTCCGAAGGCTGTGCCGAAGGAAACCTCGGTGAGTGGAGCCAGTGCTCCAAGGGGGCAAAAATGCCCGACTGAAGGTCCGATCCCCCTGGTTAAGAAGGGTAAGGGGTAATGGTTGAAGATTCGGACATGGAGTCTGAGGTGAGTCGGTTGGCTTCGGTTCCAGAGCTGGAAAGAATTGTTGAGCTTGCTGCTGCTCACCGGAAGATACACTTCGTTTCGAATGCATTCCTTAATTTTTCAATATTTTGAAAATGCTATCTTTGGTTGATTCGAACTTTTCCATTTTTGTTCTTAGCTTACTGCTGCTGTCCGAGCATGTTCTGATGTGGCGGGTCAAAGGGCCACGATGGAAATGGAGTTGTCCAAGTCCGAGGCGAGTAGAGAGGCCGAGGCAAACAAGGTCGTGGTTTATAAAGAGAAGTTTAAGAAGACACTCACCTAGTTAAAGGAAGCCCAGGTGGAGAATGAGAAGCTGAAGAGTGCTATCCGAGCCTTGGAGACAGACTTGGAGGCATATAAGGAGGGCATGAGCGACCTCACTGCGGTCTCTCAGAACTTCAAGGATCGCATGCTCGAGCATCTGCTGACGGTCCAGACTGAGGCTGTCCGGGATTACTTAAACTCGGACGCGCATAGGTTCCACTTGGACATCAAGTATGACGTATCTCGTCAAGAAGGGTTCGATGCAGTAGTGGGTCAGCTCCAAAAGAAGGGCCTTGTTCCGAAGGACTACAACTTGGAGGATGAAGGGGTCTCGGCCTTCAATGAACCGGATGGGTCTGTCTTTGTCTCGGAGGATGTGGAGGACGGAGTTTTGTTCAAGTCCAAGTTCGTGGAACTTGTGTGCGAGGAAAATGAGGAGAACAAGTACAATCACGGTGGTCCGTACTTGCCTTCTTTCGTTCCGGAAGTCCTGATGTCCCATGTCTTCGTGCCGTTCGAGGAGTATGTGGACCACAACCGTGAGTGGATGAAGATCCCTGGCCCGGTGCTGGGTCATGACCCAAACTTGGACTTGTACGAAGAATGCCCGGAGTTCATCCGGCGGAAAAGAGAGGAACGAGCCAAGAGGTTGTCCGAGCACCAAGCTTCCCAGCAAGATGCTCCGGAGAATGCCCCGGAAGGAACCCAACCAGAGTCCCAGACCGAGCCATCCGGGAGTCGGACTCGTTGAAGGCAGGGTATGCCCCATAAGTGAACTAATGATGGTCTTCGGACCTTAGAACAATTTGAATTTGTTGTTTCCTCGCTAAACAATTGCTTATGTTATTTTGTCTCGGATGCTTGTTGTCGATCCGTACTTGTTTCGATCCGAAGCATTGTGTTGGTCTTCGGATAATTCTCTTTTTAATTTATGAGTCCATTTTCCTTTCGTGCGTTCACATCTGTTCGGACTTAGTATAAGCAATCTCTATACAACTGTCCCAAGTATTCTTAGTTCGGTCGCCGGAGAGTTAGTCCGAGGCGACTCACAAACATACACTTGTGGTTGTGACAAGAATCGAAGAACCAGCTCGGATTGCCAAAGTGGTGGTCCGAACAGGAGGTCTCGATTCCTTGTATACGTTAACCCGATATTACAGCTTGGATTTATCCTTTAAGTGGTAGCGCCTCAGATCAATCATAACAAGTATAGTCCGAGTGATAAATCCTTGGGCTTGGTCGAACATTTAAAATAATATGCATTGACAATAAGTCCGAATCATTCTGTTTTGCAAGGCATATACAAGTGCTCACGGTAAATAATGGGTTTGGACCCACTTATAAGGTTGGTTCGGACCCTGTATCCTTAATCGAAATGATAGAAGACTATCATCCTGCGAGCGGAAGCCCAATAGCGATGGCCCAAGATCGGCCCTAGCCCACTAGTAGTCGTTTCTTTACACGTGTCGCATCGTATTTGGTCAATAATGTCTATAAATAGACATATATTGTATGGCCTTCTGTATCATTTCTGCCTTCTAAGAATATATGATTCGAATTCAATGACTCGGACATTTGTTCCCACTGGATCGAACTTGAAGGTCCTATGCGTGATCCGCCCGGTTGGAGCTCGTCTGAATCCGAGGGGATGTTGCCGGGCGGATCTCTGCAAGGATCAATGAGTTTGATTCATCGATGTAGTTTGTTCTGGTTCCCCGCATAATTGGCTCGGAGGGTCAATTCCTTGACCCGTCCGCCTCTTCCACCATTTACCATTTTATGTGAGTGCTTTTCTGTCTAACTCGAAAATGGTAATGGTTGAAGAGGTAGATGGTCTGAGGATCCTGTGACAAACACTCCACTCGGACCTATTCGTTAATTAGAAGAAAAGATTTATCGGAGCGGTCGGAGACCTTGATTCGGGGACCTGGGTTCGGACGTCTCCAAAGAATTTTTCTGAAGAAATTCTTTGCTTCGGACAGGGTGGCTCGGATTGGTTGTTTTTCTTTTTCTTTTTTTTTTTTCCATTATTATGTCTTGCCCTTGATGGTATAGTCCTTGTCTCGGACTGAAGTGTCCGAGTCTTTGTTTCTTGAACATTGTATGAATGAAAGATAAACTTCTGTTTGTTTGATCAATCAATTTTTTTTTGCAAAGTAAGTCAATGGTTTGGAGGGGTGTTTGAGTCCGAAGAGTAGAGTTGGATCTGAGAGAGATGTAACTGAAAAAGAGAAGTTGTATTGATTTGACGTAAATGCAAGTACAACCGGTGGGCTTCAAGGCCAAGAGCGAAAACAAGGAAAAGTAAACAACTTACGTAGTCTCTGAAAAGTAGTCCTGAGCATAAAACTTCTGGAGGTTCTTGGCATTCCAAGTTCTCTTCAGGACTCTACCCTGATCATCCTCTAACTCATAGCTTCCATTGACTCTTGCTCCAATGATCTTGTAAGGTCTTTCCCATCTAGGCTTAAGTTTCCCCACCTTATTGAGAATGTCTGCTCTTCTAAGAACTAAATCGCCAACTTGTAGATCTTTGGTATGGACATTCTTGTTATAGGCTCGGTCAACTGTCGCTTGGTAGTGATGGATGTTAGCTAGTGCGCTGCACCTCTTGTCCTCAAGTAGTTCCAAGTCATAGATCCTTACCACTTCATTCTCAATAGGCTGGTATTGTTGGATTCTTTGGGTCTCCACTACAATCTCCGAAGGGATGACTGCCTCAGTGCCATAGACTAGCGCAAAGGGTGTCTCTCGAGTGGCAGTTCTAGCTATAGTGCGGTGTGCCCAAAGTACCCCATCCAAGTCATCTGCCCAACTTCCTTGAGAAGTCCTTAGTCTCTTTTCTAGGATCCTGACAATTATCTTGTTTGTTGATTCAACTTGACCATTAGCTTGAGGGTGGCCAACTGATGTGAATCGTTGCTCTATTTTGAAAGACTTACACCATTCCTTAAGTTTAGCTCCGGAGAATTGAGCTCCGTTGTCTAAGACAATAACTCTAGTCAAACCAAAGCGGCAAATGATATTCTTCCAAATGAAGGTTCTGACTCGGCTTTCAGTGATGGTAGATACGACTTCTGCCTCAACCCATTTAGTAAAGTACTCCACAGAAATAATGATGAACTTCTTTTGGTGAGTAGCGCGGGAAAATGATTGACGGGATCATAGGGTTAGTAGTGCGATGAGGGATGTTGGCATAGTATTGGTAATCATCACATGCTCGAGCAAAGTTTGCTGCATCCTTATCAATTGTTGGCCAGTAGTAGCCTTATCTTATGACCTTTTGAGCCAAAGTTCGGCCTCCTGAGTGACTCCCACAACTTCCACTATGAATCTCTTCCAAAACAGTTCTAGATTCTTGAGGTCCAAGGCATCTCAGATGAGTACCACTGAAGGACTCTTGTAAAGGTCCTCCCCAAGGATAAAGTATCTGCTGGCTCGGCATAGGACTCTTTTTGATTCTTTAAGATCTGACGGCAAATACCCATCCTTAAGGTAATTGAAGATGTCCGTCATCCAGCTTTGTTCAGTACTTAAGGGGAAAACTTGTAAGCCTGGACTCATTAGTGAGGAAGTTCTTAGAGTCAGTAGAATAATGCTTCTTGTGTCGAGTGCTCCCGAAGCTGAATCGTACTTTGAAAGTGCATCAGCTTTCTCATTCCACTCTCTATCAAACCTTTCCAGTGTAAACTCTTCAAAGTGTTCCACCTCTTTCTTGAGCAAGTCCAGGTACTTTATCAAGTTTGGTCCTTTAGTAGCAAAAGATCCCGAGAACTGAGATTCAACGAGTTGTGAGTCAGTGTAAGCTTTGATTCTTTTCACTTGGAGTGATTTTTCCATCTTGAGTCCGGTAAGAAGCGCTTCGTACTCAGCTTCATTGTTGGTTACTTTGAAGTCAAGTGTGATAGGGTAGTCCAACTCGGCGCCTTCGGGACTCTTAAGGTGAATTCCAATCCCTCCTTGCCTACTGGTAGAAGATCCATCCACTTGTAGCGTCCAAGTGTCTTTGCCTTGTTTCTTAGTTTTAGGAGTGAGAACCGTAGTTTCTGCCCCTATCTCACCATTCTGTTCTTCAGGGATCTCTTCTTGCTTCCTGACGGAGGTTGCAAGTGTAAGATTGTCTGGCACTTCATCTAAGAGAAACATGTGTCTTACTCTTAGAGAGCCAGTCATAGGTTCTTGGGGATATCCTATGAATTGGGCATCCTCACAGACTTCCCATTTTGCTTCTTTCTCAACACCTTTCACTTGTTCAGAGGGAGCTGCCTCTTGTGTTATCATTAGGCACTCTGTTAGGAATATCTGTTAGTATTTTGATCACTCATCACATGTTCTTGTCTTAGCCAGAAAGGTGATTAAGTACTCTTGGTTCACTTGAATATTGTAAAAGAGGAAATCACTGAGTATGATTAGTCTAGTAAATCTTGTATTAGGATTATAGGTCTCTGAGTGTAATTTTTATTTCAAGAAGACCATGAAGATCAATCCTAGCAATGGAGCTTTTCTGAAGATTAGAAGACTGAAGATTGCACAAGGTTTATGAAGACACAAAGGTTTAGTCTAACTCAGAAAGACTATGTCCTTAATCCTTTCTTAAGTATATTAACTTACTTTCGAAATATGATTCTGGACATATAACATCATGAGTATGGAGCATGCAAGCCATCAGAAAGGCTCATGTATCCGTTGAGACTAAAGGACAATGAACGATTATGCATTAAATGCATCGCGTAAATGTCAAAAGCAGTCCTCTCTGAAAAATGAGATAGTGACTTCTGAGTATATAGTTCAAGATATAAACGGATATAATTTGATAAGAGAGCACAACAGATACAATTCAAACGCCTCTCAAATTTATCTATATATATCACACACTTAGATGCTTGAAGAACATACCTTAGAACGCTCTATCTTGCAAACTTACCATTAAGCAAAGTATTCTCTCAAGCACTCTACTACCCTTTCTGAAAGCTTTCTGTTGCTTGAAGAATCACTAGTAGTTCTAAGTTGTCCTGAACCTTAACAAGAGATTGTTATTCGTGAAAGAGTTGAACTAGCAGATACCCTTTCTGAAGCTCATTCTCCAGAACGGACACCAATTACTTGGGTCAGTAAAGAGCAGACTGTCATCCACTGAACAAGTGTATTAAGTAGTCTTGTTCTATTAGGCTCTCTGAAAACATAACTAAAAAGTTATACGAGAAGCCTTTCTGACAAAACCTTATAACCAGCACCATCAAGGCATGGAGTAGAGGAAGTACTTGATTTGGGAAATCAAGGAATAACTCCAAGGTTATCTGAGTAGAGGAAGTACTTAGCTCTAGGAGCTGGGGAATAACTCAGGGGGAACATTTGGTTGGGAACCATTTGTTTAAGAATCTTAGAATAGGATTATTGTAAGGTAAACTCAATTATCTGTTCTAGTGAATTCTAGGTCTCAGAAAGACCGAAGTGGATTAGTTGGAGGATTACGCCACCTCCAGATACCACTATACTTGCTGTGTCATTTACCTTTTTGTATTTACATTTCAGCAAAGCACACACACATATTTATTGTTTCTACACTAACCTATCTTAAAGTCTTCCGCGCTCTAAATTTAAGTATTAGAAACCCCCAGATTTCTGAGAAACTGTGTTTATCGACAAAAGTTTTAAAAGACTATTCACCCCCCCCCCCCCTCTAGTCTTTTACTTTGCCGTTATCTGGACCAACAAGTGGTATCAGAGCAGGAGGTTCACAAGCCTTCTGCACTGAACCTCGATCCCCAGATAGGTGAAGGAACTTTGTCCCTTTTTCTAAGGACTATATAATTTGTGTGTTAAGTGTGCAGGTATGTCTCTGAGTGATGCACCCGTTCTGAAGCCAGAAAACTACGAGAAATGGAAGAACAACATGATGCTCCATCTGGAGGCCATTAGTGATGAGATGATCTATGTCATCAATGAAGGGCCTATCAATATCAGACAACTCAAACAAGTTACTGAGGTGTCTGATGGAAGAAAAGCCTCAGACAAGGAAGATGGAAGCAAGGATATGGCTGCTAGTGATAGTGGTCATGTTGCTCGTGGAAGCATTATGTATGAAGACAAACCAAGAGAGCTCTAGACATCTGAAGATGCCAAGAGACACAGATTGGATGGTCAAGCTCGTAATATCATCATCAGATTGACACCCGAGCACATACAGTGTAAACTGTGGGGTGCTAAAACGGCAAAAGTTGCCTGGCAACTAATTGAAGAAATATGTGCCGAAACTAAGAAAACCAAAGAAAACAAGTTCGAAGTTCTTAAATTGAAGTTCCAAAACTTCAAACAAGGTCCCACTGAAACTCTAGAAGAACTTGATTTCAGATTTACTACTCTTATAAGTGATATGGCTGCACTTGGTGAAAGCAATAGATACTCCCAGTCAGAAAAGATTAAGACTATTGTCAGAAGTCTCAATCACAACTGGGAACACACAAAGTTCTTTTATTTCAATCAAGGGATGCCAAATATTACTCCAGTAGAGCTCTTCTCTCATCTTGCTACTGTAGACTATGAGACAACTCAGAGAGAACAAACAGCTGAAAAGTTGCAAAGTGTTGCTCTAGTTGCTCAAGGTTCTTCTGAAAAGAAGGATACCAAAGATGCATCTGAAGAAAATGCTCTTGCAGTAAGACACATGAAGAAATTTGTGAGTCAAGAGATTGAGAGAAGAAAAGCTAAAGAAAATCTGAAAAAGCATCTTGGCCCAAACTATCATCAGTACAAGAACATACAAATAAACAACTCTCTGAACACCCCCATTCAGAAAGGTGTTAGTACTGAAGCTGCAGAAATAGGAAATGATATTTGTTTCTATTGTCAAAAGCCTGGTCACTTCAAGAGAGATTGTCCTGCTTTAAACAAGCTCAAGACAGGTGACAAGAAGGACAGAAGAAACTTCAAGAGAAATCAAAGGGCCTTACTGACTGAAGAAAGGAAGAAGATTCAAATTCAACTTGATGCTCTAGACATTGAGACAGATTCTGAAGATGGAGATTCAGATGACTCAAACCTACCATCACCAGAATTGTGTGGAATCACCCACGATGTAATCGACTTCGGTCTTAAGAAGAATGAAATGTGTGGAGTTGCTGAGATTGCTGGTCCAGACATCTCCAACATTGAAATGTGTCTTATGGCTGATGAGGTAACTAACAATTCACAATTTCTGTACTATGAGAGTGATGATGGAATTGAGGATCTGGAATTGGTCAAGAGTGAATTGGATCGTTATGAGAAAGAATTTCTGGAAGCACAATCCAAAACCAGATTCTAGAGGAAAGCAAAGAAACTCTTGAAAAAGAGGTTTCCGAGCTAACCAAAGTATCTGAGAACAAGAACGTTGAAATAGCCTTTCTGAAAGCTCAGATATCTGAGAATGAAAATTCTCACAAACTCTCCTTGGATGAACTTAATAAGAAAATGATGAAGCTGTTTTCTGAGAATGAAGAACTCAGAAAGAAAGAGCTATCCTTCCAATCTTATGCAAAAGCTAGTGACACTCTCACTGAGGTTCAATCCTATCTGAGAGATCCCTCTGAGAAAGGTGGACTTGGACTTGGACTTGATGAACAATCAAGTAATTCATCTTCTCTGAAGAAGAGTGATGAAAGGTTGACCTTTGTAAAAAGTCAACAGAATGGTTCTTCAACCACCTATAGCATTGGTCAGAAAGCTAGGGTAGTTGACAAAGGAAAAGGAGTAGCAACTCAGCCTTTGAAAGAACAACAAGTTCACAAGAAACATGTGGATAAGGTTTCTGAAAAGAAACACAACCCTCAGACATGCAACCATCCACATTGCTATATTACTAGGAAGGGAAGAATTGCTGGAATAGGCAAATTCTCAACTGCACCATTTTATGAAAATAAATATGATGCAGAAACTAGTAAGGCTTCTGAAGAGCGCATTCAGAAAGCCAAAGGTGTTCGAAATGGCATTGGCTATCGTGCTATTGAAAAAGTTCTTCTGCAACAATATAAGGAAGGACAAGAACAAAGGCGCAAGGCTGATATTACACGTAGCAATAGACAGAAGTGGAAGAAATCTCAAGCCACTGAAAAACTGAATGCCAGAGCTAGAAGGAACCTGGCCAGAAAGGCTAAGTTTGCTGAAAAAGCAACCCCAGAAACTCAGGGTCCAGAAAGCACCAAAAGGAACACCTAGAAACACCCCAAGAAGGAAGATTGAGATCAAAATTACTGATTTTATTGCATCTCCTTCTGATCAAGTTAGACAAAAACAAACTCCCAAGAAATTCACTAAAATGTGGATTCCTACTGGAAGAATGTTTAGTCTAAATGGTTCTATCTCTGAAGCAAGAACCTAACTCCTGTTTCCTGTTTTGTGCAGAATGCCTCTTGGACTAAGGCTCAATGGCTATTTGATAGTGGATGCGGAAAGCACATGATAGGAGACAAAGCAAATCTGGTCAACTACAAAGCTTGCAACAATGGACTAGACATCAGATTTGTTGGAGGAGAATTAAATCCCTCTTTGGGATATGGAATCGTCAAATTGGGATCATTAACAATCACTGGCGTATTACATGTTAAAGGTTTGAAATATAATCTATTTAGCATGAGCCAGTTTGCAGACAAGGGATTCACTGTGAAATTCAAAGCAAAGTATTGCAAACTTATAGACAATGAGTCAAAGCAGACAGTCTTGGTTGCTCGGCGGAAAGGAAGTCTTTATGTTGCCGATTGGGCATCTGCCACAACTGAAGAATGTCTCATGGTGAGTCAATCAGGTCACACAGAAGAGCACTGGTTATGGCACAAAAGAATGAGTCACTTGAATTTCAAAACTCTGAACAAACTTGCCAAGAAAGAGTTAGTGGTTGGTCTTCCCAAAACATCTTTCAGAAAGGATGGTATCTGCTCATTGCCGATGGGGAAACAATCTAAGATCTCTTTCAAGTCCAAAACCACTCTAGTGTTAGACCACGCAACTATTACACATGGATCTTTTGAATCATCCGTGACTAGTTATGCGGGAAAGAAGTATGGTCTTGTTGTTGTAGATGACTTCTCAAGATTCACTTGGGTTGTCTTCCAAGCACAATCGATGCAAGGGTGGAGATACCAAACTTGAATAAGCTTGAAGTCATGAAAATGACAAGGTATCTGAATCGTATCAGACCATGGTACTGAGTTTGTCAACCAGTACATAAAGGAGTTTTGTACCAACAAAGGTATACAACACCAACTTTCCTCTGTGAGAACACCACAACAAAATGGTGTTGCAGAAAGGAAAAATAGAACCCTTAAAGAAGCAAAGAAGGACAATGCTAGGCGACCTTTGAGATAAGTGAAGTTTATTGGGTTGAAGTCGTAAACACAAGATGCTACACTCGAATGTATGTTTGATAAACAAACACCATGACAAGACCCCATATGAACTCTTGGTTGGTAGACCCCCTAATATCAAACATCTAAAAGTATTTGGTTGTAGATGTTTTGTTCTTAACAATGGAAAAGAGTATCTAAGAACATTTCAACCAAAGGCAGATGAAGGTGTGTTTCTTGGTTATTCTATGAATAGCAAAGCATACAGAGTTTACAACAAAAGAAAAAAAGAAGATTGAAGAATCAGTTCATGTTGTATTCAATGAAGGAAGCCAGAAAACACCCCTTGCTGATGAACTCTCAGAAAGGTTCAAGGAACTAATGATAAAGGATTCTGAAGAGGAACCTTCAGAAAGGAAAAACATCATTATGGAAAGGGAGGATGACTCTGACGAAGAAAAGCATGAAATGCCTAGTAACAACCAGATGATTCTCAGACATGATGAAGAATTTCCTATGAGAATTCCAGAAATGGAAATCAAGATGTTCATCGAGAGCTAACTCGAAATGACCTCTCGATGTGCATGTCCCGTAAAGCTCACATCGAGCAAGTGTCGACATTCACCGCCTTCCGAGGTGCAAATGTCATAGAATCTTGAAGAAGTATCAAGTCATAATCATAGTGATTCACATTCAAATCACATAGATGTTGACCTACTAGCCCTAAACCCATGATGAGATGGATCAAGGATCATCTCGCAAAAGACGTGATTGGACCAATCAATCAAGGTGTTAGGACTAGGAGAGAAATAGTAAAATGCTAATTCTCTCTTTGGATGTTTTATCTCAAACATTGAACCAAAACTATAGAAGAAGCATTAAGAGACCAAGATTGGATCTCGAATGCAAGAAGAGTTGGATCGGTTTGAGAGAAACAAAGTCCGAAACTAGTTCCATTTGTAGAAGGAATATCCGTGATTGGAACTAAGTGGGTTTTCGAAACAAGATGAATGAATCTGGTGAAATAATCGTAAACAAAGCAAGGTTGGTTGCCAAGGATTCACCTGCATCAAGGTTTAGATTTTGATGAGTCATATGCACCAGTTGCCAGATTGGATGCAATAAGACTCTTTCTGGCCTTTGCAGCTCATAAAGACTTTAAAGTTTATCAGATGGATGTCTAGAGTGCATTCTTGAATGGTGAACTTGCTGAGGAAGTCTATGTTGAACAACCACCTGGCTTTGAAGTTTCCTCAGAAAGTAGAATGGTCTACAAGCTACAGAAAGCTCTATATGGACTGAAACAGGCTCCAAGAGCATGGTATGACACTTTGGCCAAATACCTTCTGGAAAGTGGTTTCAAGAAAGGTGAAGTTGATAAAACTTTATTTACTTTAAATCATGATGGGAAACTACTCTTAGTTCAAGTATATGTTGATGACATTATATTTGGATCTAAGGACAAGCAACTTTGTGATGACTTTGTAAATCTCATGAAAAGTAAATTTGAGATGAGCATGATGGGAGAATTGAACTATTTCCTAGGATTGCAAGTCAAGCAACTCAATGATGGAATATTCATTAGTCATACAAAGTATGCAAAAGACATGCTCACAAAGTTCAATCTTAAGCCTTCTGAAAAGAATGCTAAAATACCTATGATCATAGGAACCAAGATGACCTATACTGAATAATATAAGAGTGTTGATGAACACAAGTATAAGAAATTGATAGGTTCACTACTTTACCTTACTGCAAGCAGACCTGATATTCAATATGCAGTTGGAGTGTGTGCTAGATTTCAAACAAATCCAATGCAATCACACTACAACACTGCTATGAAAATATTAAAGTATGTGAAAGGTACAGTAGATGTAGGATTGTGGTATCCTAAAGAAAGTGGATTGAGTTTGGCTGGTTACTCAGATGTTGATTATGCTGGATCAATGCTTGATAGGAAAAGTACCTCAGGAACTTGTCAGTTTCTGGGAACTAGACTTATCTCATGGTTTAGCAAGAAACAAAACTCAATTGCAACTTCTACCACAGAGGCTGAATATATTGCTGCTGGTTGTTGTGCAACACAAATTCTGTGGATTCAACAACAACTCAGAGACTATGGACTCAATGAAGAGAAAACTCCCATTTTCTGTGATAACACAGGTGCTGTTGAAATCACACAGAACCCTAAGTTACATGCCAGAACAAAGAACATTGATGTTAGACACCACTTCATCAGAGACCATGTTGAGAAAGGCAATATAGAGATACTCAAGATTGGCACAGAAGACCAACTTGCAGATATCTTCACTAAACCCTTACAAGAAAGCCGGTTCTTGACTTTGAGACACAATCTTGGATTAATGGTGTTGCCTAAGGACTGAAAAATTGTCCCGAATACTCTAAAGTCTGAATAAGTGAGATAGAAAAGAAGTAGGCTTCTGAGAACAGGTTCTCAGAAAGCCAAGATGCAAAGGTTTCTGAGTAGCAACACTCAGAAAGACAAAACATTTCTGGAATGGGTATCCAGAAAGGCAAACGTTGGTACACACTTAATAAGTAAATAAGACTAGAACTGACTTACTGAGAGTGGGTCAAATACATTCAAACAACTGAAGCTTCTGACACTTGAATTCAGAAAGCTATTTAGTCATAAAGAGAAATGGACACACAAAGCCCAAAAGGTATAAGTTCTGAAAGTCAAACATGTGCAATGTCTTGTATCTTTACCATTTTCATGATAAACAATATATAGATAAGGACTTGACACTCAGAATGATAAGCTCAAACGATTAAGTGTTCCTACTCTTTACTAAGTGACACAATGAATGGAGCATATTAAAAATCCATCAAGTCGGCACATTACCATTTGTTGATTGATATCATTACAAAATATTCAATATAAGCCCTTGATGAATAAACATTTGATCTCAACGGTTGAGATTAAAACAAAGAAAGTAATGTCTATTGAGAAATGCAGACATGGCCCACTACGCATTTAATGAAGTACAAAGTACGCACCACGCCTATCCAGATGCAAAGACACGCATTCATATTCAGCTATATGTATGTTGTATCTATGTACATTTTGTCTGCTATATATATAGGATTTGGGCAAAAGACAAACACTTTTACCAATTCCGAAATTTCAAACTTGCATCAAAACAGCAAAATCTCTCAAGATTTCTGCAAAACCCCTCTGCAAAACTCAACTTCTTGTGCTTAGTCTTCTGAAAAGACAGACTAATCTCGATAAATTTTGCAAAATTCATCTGAAAAACACTCATTCAAAACTCTATATAAGAGATGGCACCCAAGAAGATGACCACCAAGAACCCTAAGGCCGTAGCATCTGCTCCTGCTGAAAAGCAAGGAGGAAAGGAACTTAAGGTGTTGAATAAACGCCTTCTGGGAAAGTTTACCCCCATCGGACTGGAACCCTAACCACAAAATGAATTGGGGAGCTTTTCTAGTAAAGAGGTATGTACCAGCAGTTATACCTTCAAGACCAGAAAGGAAACTGATATTGGGGATGCTGAAGAATTCCCATATCTACAAGCTTCTATCTGCTGCACCCAGTGGACTATCCACACTGGATGTACTGGAGTTCTATAACAACTCCAAAATCTTCACAAAAGTTGTGAATGATGAAGAAGAGAAGTACATGCAGACTGAAGTCCAAGGACAAGAAATTGTTCTAGACTGCAAGACTTTCTGCAAGATATTCCGATTGAAAAATCGAGGAACATTTGAAGACATCAACATCAAGGACGCTTCCATGATTCAAGGCGTCAAAGAGCTATTTGAAGCAATCCAGTTAGAAAATGCAAAAGGTTGCCCAGGAGAATTTGTTCTGAAAGCCATCAGAACTAGTCATCTCCAGAAACACTGGAGTACTTTAGCTCTTATTCTGGTCCGTTGCTTTGATGGCAACAAAGGAGGAGTAGACCATATAAGCATGGAGAGATGGATGATGATGCATCTTCTGAACAAGAAGCATGAAGGGCAGGAAACCCACTTCAATTGGGGGAAGTACGCCTTCAACAAATTCCTTGGACATATTGAGGAATTTGAGACCAAAATCATCAATGGCCTTGCTGAGCCAAAGGCCAATATGCACTTTGGTCTCAGAATCTGTTACATTCTGGAAACAATGGGAATCACTCTCAGAAAGAGGCAGGAAATCCCAGTCACCAACTCTCTCTTCAGACACGCTTTTGAAGAAAAGGAGAAAATTGTTGCTGGGAACGCACTCAGAAAGGCAGAAGAAGAAGAAACTGCACAGCAAGGTGAGGAGGTCTCTGAGCAAGCTCAAGCTAAACCTCCAGTTGCCAAGAGAAAGAGAACTCAAAGCAAAAGAGTCTCCAAGTCCCTAATCATACAAGAGCACAACCTTCTGGAGACAAGTCCCTAATCATACCAGAATGCTCCAGAACTCTCTAGAGATGATAGAAATATCATAGATGGGTCTGCACCAACACAGAATAGTGATTCTGAGGATGATGAAGTACTTGCAAAAGTACTCAAAAGATTCAAGTATGAGCCCCATGGAGGAGCATCAAGCTCAGCTCTTCAGAAAGACAAGAGCCACTCTGCCCAGCAGGAAGAAGAAGGCCTGGGTGAGGAAGATAGAATGATGGAAGATGTTGCCATTGCTTCCACATTCACAATGCCAGCACTTAACATTGCTGAAGAAAACCCTGTTCTTGAACAGGTTCCTCAACCTTCTGAGAGAGCTCAACTCTCAGAAAGGGATCAAACTGAGATGGAGACTCAGAATGATACTGCAGAGGAGAACAATAATGAGCACAGAGAGACTGTGGAATCACCACAAGTCCAAGAGATCAATGATCAGCCTGACTCTATTCAGGTAACAAAGAAAGTTTGTATCTAACATGTCAACATAATTGTATGTTAACTTGTTATTCATAAGTTGTATTTGTTACAGGCCAACTTGGAGACACACTTTCAGGGGGAAGAAAACATGTCCACCCCCTTGAATCAAGAAGAGGTTCCTCCAACCTCAGAACATCAAGAAGAGCCTGTCCATTGTAGTAAAGTTATCTGAACAAGAAATAACTAAAAATGCTCTTATCTTATGTTCTAATATTCTTAATGTCTCTTCTTAGGCTCCAACTGAGGAAGTAGTGGTGGTGGAACCAACACCCCAAAACCTAGAGATTCCAGAGGCTGAAAAGCTTTCTGAAGAAGTATTTACTGAGCCTTCTTCTGAGAAGGTAAGTAATCAGTAATAGTCTTCTTCAAGAATGCTCTGGAAAAACCACTACTAAATATTTTATGTTTGTTCTTACAGGCTCAGTCAGAAGAACAATTGGATGGAGAAACAGTTGTGTTATCTTGTCCAAAGGAAACTAAAACTGCTGAACAAGTAGTATCTGCTGGAAAAGGTTCCAGAAACCCCCAAGGTTTCTGAGAAAGATGCCACTGAGCTTCCTCACTTGGAAGTAAGTGAAGTCTCAGAAGGCATTTTTCCACGTATCTTTTCTGTTAACAGTTTCTAAACATATTTGATTTTAATTCTCAGGTTCTAGCAGAAAGAAAGGTTGATGAGGATCAGACTTCTCCTCACAACAAGGTATCTGAGGCCTCTGTGCCCAAGCAAGCAGAAGTACAGGATAATGAGCCAAGTGTTTCTACACAGGTATACTCAGAAAGCCTATTTTCGCTTACAGATACTAACTCAAGTAGTTTGAGCAAAACTAAATTGAACACTTTCTTTCAGGCTCAAAGTCTAGTACCAGTTGATTTACTCAAGGCCTTCCAGAAGCACACCTTAAAGAAACATCTCAAGTGCTTCAGACAATGGCAGAAACTCAGAAAGGCTGACCTTTCTGAATTAGCCAGAGTGATCAACGTCCCAGAGAAGAGAGCAATCACCTTCAATCTGGAAGATTATATCCATGCATTGTTCCCAACAGAGTCCTACACATTTGTCACTCTGATGCATGAAGACTTCATTCATGAAGTAGCACAAAGACTTTTGGCAGATTTCAAGTCTGCGGATGCTCAAACCCAAGAGCAGATGGTTACCCATCCTGCCTTGCCCAGCAAGCTCACAACCTACCCAACTGAGCAAGAAGAAGTTAATGGGAGGATGATCACACTTCCTGATGTGATCAACTTGGTTTCTGAAGATGAGGAAGAGATGGATGAAAATGACTATCAAGAACCTCCCTCTGAGCATCCAAACCAAGAAGCAAAGAAAAAGGATGATGATGATGATGATCAGAATGATGATCCCCAACCTGGACAAGGCGGGATTCAGAAAGCTAGCAAAGAAAGTGGAGAAAAAGGTTACTCCCTCAAATGCTCAGAAAGCTCCATCATCATCACCTCCTAAGTCTCATCAAGATACCCAACAGGCTGAACACAATGATGCCATAGAAGAAATTTCAGCCGCTGAGTTTAGGATTGAACAACTCATAAAGGTGTTGGAAGAAGAGAAGAGAATCAACTTAGAATGTCAAGCTCTTGTTGATGAAAAGGAGGCCAAACTCAAGAAGCTTAGAGAAGCTAATGCCAAGGAATTGGCACTCCTAGATGAGCAAAGAAATTTGAAGAATGCCATTGTTGTCACAGCTGCTGAAATAGATGCAATGGATGACAATGATGATGAAGAACATGATGCTGAGACTGCATCAGAAAGACCTTCTACATCTTCTCAGAAGGCCATCACACTTGATGGAAAGCAGAAGAAGATTGTCAATCTGCAAACAATCCAAGAAAAAGATTATGACAGTGATGCTGAAACCCACAACTTGATTACTGAAGCAGAAGATGAGAGACTTATCACTCAGCACAAGAGATCCCTACTTGCTCCTCATATATTCTCTGCACCAAGTAGTTCAAGAAGTGAAGAGCACCGTGGAAGGAACAGTGTCTTTTTAGAACTCAGAAAGACACTAGTTGCCCAAGACACAGAAGTGCTAAAATCCGTCCCAGAAGAGATGAAGCCATTGGCCGCTGCTTTACTCAACAGAGCAACCAGCATAGCTCTCTCTCATAAAGACCTAGGGTTGGTCAGGGATGAGGATTGTAACAATGCTAATGCAGCATTGAATGAAGGCAGCCATGCTGTCCAGCAAGCCAACGCCATCCTAAGGCCGCTTGAAGAGCTCAACAGAAAGAAGCAGGAACTGGTTAGACAGAACAACGAGTTGAAGAAAGAACTTCAAGAATTAGTCAGGGTGCACAACAATCTCCAGAAAAACTTTGACACTCTCTCTGAAGCCTATGCTATCATGAGTCAGTCATTCATGACTAAGGGGGAAGAAGAGATGCCTCAGAAAGGCAGAGGAAGAAAAAGAAAACAATCAAATCCTCCCTTCTCAAGTCAACTTGTCAATAAGGACACCACTGGAGACACCCTTGCTGAAGAAGTTGTTCCAGATCAACCAGCTAGAAGGTTGAGTATGATAACTAGGGGAGCCAAGTCCCTTAGAATCTCAAATGAGAAGAAGACTTCTGAAGAAGAAGAAAAAGAAGAAGGAGAAGTAAGAGGTCAAGAAAGCTGCAAGTCTCCAATTTTGGACTTCAATGATAATGAGGATGAATCTGACACAGATGAACATCCACTTCACAAGAAAAGGAGACAAGCAACTACTTCACAACCTCCTCTGGCAGCAAGACCTTTAGCAGCCAGAACCCCTTCTGGAAATACCAAGTCTATACAAGGAACATCCACCAGCACAGCCCCAAGGCAGGAAGAAAGGGTAGAGGATCTCCTAACAGAAGGCCACCAAACAGAAAAGCAAGAAGGGATTTCCAGTTTGGCAGAGTAAACAATGAAACACATCAAGAAAGGCCAACTGATGCCCACATTGAGTATATGAAGACCAGTAATGAAGAATCTTCATATAGGTGCATTCTGAACAAGAGAGGGTATTGGATTCTGGAACTACAACATCTACTTGTCAATGATAAGTTTCCAACTCCCATCCTCAACCAGATCCTGAAATGGAGAAAAGCGAATTGCTAAAACCCGAGCACCTTCATGCACAGCTAAACTTTGAAGTAGAAAAGAGGAATGAAGCGAAAGATGGATCTTTCTTTTGCTGTCCTTACCCAAACCCGATGATGTACACAAGGTAAGAAAATTTGGATGGTAGCTACAAATAGAAGAACAAACTAGGTGTTTCAACCTATGAGTCATTCTATATGACATTGGATGAATACCTAGATGATATACACTATCTGGAAGAAATATACAAGTATTTCAACCTGTCTCAGCTGCAAGTAGACCATGCACAGGTCCAGGAAAGTACTTACAGGTCAAACACTTTCTGCGGAAGAATCACAAGCTTGGCAAGAGTTACCATGAAATATGTGACTTATCCAGAAAGACAGAGCTCTCTGTCAAAAGGATTCTTTATGACTATGTCCGAGAATGCAGAAAAGTGGATGATCATGTCAACTGATCCAGAAAGGGTGCTGAAGAACTTGAGGTATCTAAACCTAAGTTGCTTTTCTGAAGACTTGAAGACTAGTAACATTAGAATACTCTCTTGAAGCTTGGACTCTCATTTGTTCTAATTTACTTAGTTTGTTTTGTTACTTTTTGTAATCTTGCTGATTGTTTCTAAAATTCTCTATATGTAAAAGTTGCATCTCTTTCTGTAAACTGTACCTATCTGAAGATCATACTCTCAGATACATTTTAATAGATAACTTATTAGCAAAGATCACTTCTTGTGATTTGGTTGATGTTTACTTTATGCACTTAATTCAACTAAAATTGAATATGATTAGTCTAGTAAATCTTGTATTAGGATTATAGGTCTCTGAATGTAATTTTTATTTCAAGAAGACCATGAAGATCAATCCTAGCAATGGAGCTTTTCTGAAGATTAGAAGACTGAAGATTGCACAAGGTTTATGAAGACACAAAGGTTTAGTCTAACTCAGAAAGACTATGTCCTTAATCCTTTCTTAAGTATATTAACTCACTTTCGAAATATGATTCTGGACATATAACATCATGAGTATGGAGCATGCAAGCCATCAGAAAGGCTCATGTATCCGTTGAGACTAAAGGACAATGAACAGTACTATGCATTAAATGCATCGGCAGAAATGCTGCAAAACGCAGTCCTCTCTGAAAAATGAGATAGTGACTTCTGAGTACATAGTTCAAGATATAAACGGATATAATTTGATAAGAGAGCACAACGAATACAATTCAAACGCCTCTCAAATTTATCTATATATATCACACACTTAGATGCTTGAAGAACATACCATAGAATGCTCTATCTTGCAAACTTACCATTAAGCAAAGTATTCTCTCAAGCACTCTACTACCCTTTCTGAAAGCTTTCTGTTGCTTGAAGAATCACTAGTAGTTCTAAGTTGTCCTGAACCTTAACAAGAGATTGTTATTCGTGAAAGAGTTGAACTATCAGATACCCTTTCTGAAGCTCATTCTCCAGAACGGACACCAATTACTTGGGTCAGTAAAGAGCAGACTGTCATCCACTGAACAAGTGTATTAAGTAGTCTTGTTCTATTAGGCTCTCTGAAAACATAACTGAAAAGTTATACGAGAAGCCTTTCTGACAAAACCTTATAACCAACACCATCAAGGCGTGGAGTAGAGGAAGTACTTGATTTGGGAAATCAGGGAATAACTCCAAGGTTATCTGAGTAGAGGAAGTACTTAGCTCTAGGAGCTGGGGAATAACTCAGGGGGAACATTTGGTTGGGAACCATTTGTTTAAGAATCTTAGAATATGATTATTGTAAGGTGAACTCAATTATCTGTTCTAGTGAATTCTAGGTCTCAGAAAGACCGAAGTGGATTAGTTGGAGGATTACGCCACCTCCAGATACCACTATACTTGATGTGTCATTTACATTTCTATATTTACATTTTAGCAAAGCACACACACATATTTATTGTTTCTACACTAACCTATCTTAAAGTCTTCCGCGCTCTAAATTTAAGTAGGTTTCTGAGAAACTGTGTTTATCGACAAAAGTTTTAAAAGACTATTCCCCCCCCCCCTCCCTCTAGTCTTTTACTTTGCCGTCATCTGGACCAACACACTCGACTTCTTTCAGTTGACCAACGGTTTTTTCATCATCCTTCTCAGGGTAATCAACTAAGAAATCGGCTAAGGCCTGAGCTTTCTTTGCTGACGGAGCTTGATATCCAATATCATACTCGCTCAATTCAATCGCCCCATTTAGATAAGCGTCCAGATTGATCTGGCTTCCCTAAGACTTGTTTCAGAGGTTCACTGGTGAGAACCACGATCTTATGTGATTTGAAGTACGGCTTCAGTTTCCGAGCGGTGTAAACTAGCGCATAAGCTAGCTTTTCAATATGGACATATCTGGTTTCAGCACCAGCGAGAGCCTTGCTCAAGTAGTAGACAGGCATGTGGTCATTGGCTTGGATCCTGACCAACACATAACTCATAGCCTCATTTGTGACAACTAAATATAAGTAGAGAGGCTCTCCTTCCACTGGTTTGGACAAGAGTGGGGGTGAGAGGAGGTAGTTCTTTATGCTGTCAAAGGCTTCTTCACATTCTTTGGTCCATTCAAACTTATCTCCTTTCCTCAGTATCTTAAAGAAAGGTAGGTTCTTTTCTGCTGACCTAGAGATGAAGCGGCTTAAGGGCATCACTCGTCCTATGAGCTGTTGAACCTCATTGATGGTCTTTGGTTGTGGCAAGTCCAGAATAGCCTTGATCTTTTCCGGATTGGCACTGATGCCTCTTTCTGGGACCATGTATCCAAGAAATTTGTCCCCTTTCACTCCAAAGGTGCTCTTTTTCGGGTTTAGTCGCATCCCATACTTTCTCAAGATCGAGAAGCACTTGTTGAGGTGCTCAATATGTTGCTCTTCTGTTTTGCTCTTGACCAACATGTCATCAACATATACTTCCATGGTCTTGCCGATTTCTTCTTTGAACATTTTATTTACCAGACGTTGGTAAGTAGCTCCAGCATTTTTCAGTCCAAATGGCATAACCTTGAAACAATAAACTCCTCCGGCTGCAAAGAAGACCGTCTTCTTGAGCCATTTTGATTTGATAAAAACCTTGATAGGCATCCATGAAGCTTAGAAGAGCACATCCAGCCGTGGAGTCTACCAGTTGGTCGATCCGAGGCAAAGGATAAGGATCCTTTGGGCAAAACTTGTTAAGCCTAGTAAAGTCATTGCACATCCTCCATTTGCTCGGGGCCTTCTCGACGAGCACCACATTGCAGACCCAATCTGAGTATCTTACTTCTTCGACGTATCCCGCTTTCATGAGCCTCTCCGGCAATGATAGCATCTTCCACAGGGCCGAAGTCCTTTCTTTTCTGGCGGATATAATTGACCGAAGGATCCATGTTCAGTCGGTGAACTGCTATCCTCGGGTCTATCCCCTTAAGATCGCCGGTACTCCAAGTAAAGACATCATAGTTATCCTTAAGACAAGCTATGAGCTTCATTCCTACTTCGACGCTCATCTCAGTTCCAATCCTGGTCTTCTTTTCTGGGTTTCCCTCTATCAACTGGATTTCTTTCAAGGTTTCATGAGGTTCAATCCTTGCTTCCTTAGGAAATTTCTCTTTAAGGGATGCAGCCCAATTTTCCTCTTTAGTTGGGGTAAGAGATACGGGTAAGAGTGGCTTGGGTTTCTCAGTGACTGTGAGAATAGGAGCAGAGGCGTTCCTTGTCGACATAATGTAGCATTCCCACGCTTCTCTAACATTCCCAACTTCCTCTCCTACACCATTCGGGGTAGGAAACTTAACTCTGTTGTGTAGAGGAGATGAGATGGCCTTGAATTGATTGAGTCTCGGACGTCCTAGGATAACATTGTAGTCGAAAACACGATCTACGACCACAAAGAGAACTGTTTGAATTACTCTCGCTGGAAAGGTTCCCATAGAAACTTGTAGTGGTATGCTTCCTATGGGGTGAACTGTTGAACCCCCAAATCCTACGAGGGAAGTAAGGAATCTCCCATATTCAATTCTCCCCAAGTTCATCATATCCACTCTTAGAGATGATGTTAGAAGAAATCCCAGTGTCTACAAGTACTTTGTTGACCTTGTAAGTAGCGATAACCAGAGAAACAACTAAATGGACGTCAGGATCCCTGAGATCTCCTCCACTAGACGTTAGGGGAGGTATTTCACTGTCATCGAAAGAGATCATGTTAGTTCCTCTCAGAGCAGGTGGAGCGTAGGCCCTGTCATTGTTCCTTAGGTTTTTAAGCGGTTCTTTCCCTGGCGTTCCTACTATCTCCTCCAGTCGGACCCCCTGCTATAGTGTTGATAACCCCGCTATAGGGACGGTTTTCCATCTCTAAGTTTTCGGGGTACTCATTGCATCGCTGAGCTTTTTGGAAAGGAGGTTCAGTGGGAGGTGGTGGTAAGGACCCTGTCGTAGTTTCCAAATCACGCTCTGCTCTCCTCCGTTCATTCCTTTGGTGGCGGGAGGGTTCTTCTTCATAGACTAGTTATTTCAGCTTGCCGCTTCTTATCGGACTTTCAATCTCAGTTTTCAATCGAACACAATCTTCAGTGGAATGGCCTTTATGCTTATGGAATCTGCAGTATTCTTTAGAAACCCTACTTCTTGTCGGTTTGGGCCATTGAACATCCACATTCTTTTCAACAATAGAGACTAAGATGTCGGATCTAGGTCTATGAGGCGAGTGTACTCCGCATATCTCCTGGGAGGGGTTCTCTCCCTACGAAATTCTCTCTTATCTTTGAAATCCTTTCTTTGCTCAAATTTTCCAAGACGAGGCGCGGGATCTTGTCTCGTCGGCTCTTTTCCCTTCTTAGTCCCGGCTCTTACTAGAACGTTTCTTCGATACTCTTCACCATACAAGACTCCCTCACAAATATCCTCCAGATACTTTTCGGTTGCGATTTCTTCATTGGAGAGCTTATTTCTGAGATCATCATTGTATGTGTTAGCATACAGGTGTCGGACCCGTTCTTTGATGCTATGAGCTTCAACTTGGCGTACTTCAGCATTGAAGGTCCTAAGATCCTCGTTCTCCTTCTGAATGACTCCCGCCAAATGCTCTACTGATCTCTTCCTCTTTTTTACTTTCTCCAATCTTTTCAGAAAAAGATAGGTGATATTTGCATAGCTTTTGATGGAGCCATAGGGTAGGGCGGTCCACCAATCCATAGCTTCTCCGAAAAGAGTGGTTGAGAAGGTGAGAGCCTTCATATTGTCATTCAGGCCGTTGGATTCCATCTTACTCTCATACCTGGTTAGATGGCCAATAGGACAAGTATCCCCATAGTAATGTTCAAGGTTGGGGATGTTAGAATCAGGGCGTTTTCTCTCCCTCCTTATCGCATCACACAATGGGTTTGGAGCTTTGGTCATCACCTTTTCATGAGCTTTCACCATTTTGCTCAGACTGGCAATCTGAGTCTCCAAGGCCTTCTGCTGAATGTAGATCTGTTCAGCAGTGAGCTTCTCACCCGTTCTAGGATTGATGGCCACGTCAGGAGGGAACGCAGGAATACTTTCTGCCATATGGTCCCTTACTCTTGTTTGAAGAGCCGAATGGCGACTAGTACTAGCTTCATCCATTCTGGGTCTTTCTGGGCTCCTCTCTCGATGTTCCTGAGATGCAGCGACTCTCCTATTGAGGAGGTTTCGCAGATCCTCTGGTTGAGCCGGCTCACCTATCCTCTCCAGAACTGGACGGTGTTCATTTCTTGATTGAGCGGGTTCAGTTTGCCTTGGAACAGCCAAGGGCGGAGTGGGCTGAGGAGGCTGGAGATTGTTAGAACCAAAGCATCCATGGATGGTGGTGAGTAAGAGGCCGAACTGGTTCTCACTTATTCCACATTTATTGATGAAGGGTTATATTATATAGCGATGACTTTTTTCACACTGGGACGAATGATCTGACCGTTTGGAAGAGTGAAGTTTCTTCCTGGTGGAGGACCGTGTGTTCCTGCCAGAGGAACTTGTCCTCCTAAGTCTTGGACTGCAACTCCAAATCCTTGAACTCTCGCGGGCGGGTCAGCGACTCTTTCTTCCTCTGAAATAAAACTAGTAGTATGTCCATCGCTTGGATACTCATTTGTGTTCCTTGATGTGCCTCTCGCCTTTCGCCCTCTCCTAGTGGGAGGTCTCCCTCTTTGCCTTAGAGCTGGAGTTCCTACCGCAGTAGTAGTGGTTCTTGCTGATCTTCTGGGTCTTGCCATTGCTTAAAGAGCTACAAAAATTTTTGTAAAGTTTCCCACAGACGGCGCCAAAATGTTGAGGGTAAAGTCCCCCAAACACTTAATAAGTTCTTCCCAAGTCGCCTAAGTCCAAATCACTGTAGAGCGTCAAAAGCAAGCAAAGGTCCAAAGCTAAGGTCCAAAGCTCTCCAAAGAACTAGAGGGTAAGAACCTGCACAAGTAACTTGGGGGGGGGGGGGTTAGAACCGTAGACCCGGTTTGCTAAGTGTCAAATCGGGTAGAGACTTTACTTGAGAGAGACTGAAGATATGCTCTGTATAGTGATTGGGATTAGTTCGTAAAGACGACTTGACTTACCCTTTACATGGAAATGTGTGCCATATATATAGAGATCTCCCAAAAAGGAAGGGCTCCATTGGATCGTGCCAAGTGTAAGATTCAGATTGCGCCAACAATGCTCTATTAGGCCCATGGTCCATTAAGTAGACTTAATCCATTTCCTTTTTTGGGCTTTCGAGGGTAGTTTAGTCTTTCCTCGAGAGATTAGAGGTTTCTGATGTCCATTTAGGACCTTCGTCCGAAAGGGTAGGTCTGGAGCAATGGTCCGAGCGGTACTCACTTTAAAGTAAGATAATTTAAAAAACCTCCTAAAGTACTGTAGTTCGGACCTTGCTAGCCTCGGACCCTGCCTTCCCTCTTGGTGCCAATTCACTTGGTTCCTTATGAGGTCCGAGTCATACGTCCGAATCAACGTCTCTGGGTCGGACCATCATGGTGCTCGGACCATGGTCTGGGTCGGACCATTTTTCTTGAAGGCCAAGATTCTTATTGCTCATTCCGGGAAGGTCAAGGGTCGGACCTCTGGGACAGACCCCCGGGTCGGACATTGAGCCTTTTGACCTAGACAGCTTAATACGCCTTTGGATACGCTCCAAAGGCGTCGATGACGGATTGGACATATTTCCGTCTCAACAGAAGTTATATACAAATATGAAAGTTAGAATTTAAAAAATGATGAAAAACTGATGTCTGCAACTCCTTCCATGCAAAGGTCACCGGGGCGAGCTATCTTGGCCAAATAGGCTCGCCGCTATGAGCAGATCGTCACAAACTTTATGTGATTCCTCACTGCAACGAGGCATGGGCTTTTGCTTTCTTCTATTTATTTCTTTCTTTCAACTTCCAAGTGCGAGAATCCATCTACTAACACCGCTTTGGGGTATTCGAGCCATCCAATGCTCTTTGCAGCGGACCTTGAATCTTTCCACGAGATATAAAGTCCATAATTTCTCCATTTCTACGCCTTTCTACACACATTCCTACACAACACGACATCACACAAACCAAAAGCATGAAAAAGCACTAAAACATATACAAAGTTTCCTAAAGGACTTCCAAAATACAATAAAAGAACTAGATGAATCATTAAATAACGCCTCATCAATATTCTTCCAATTCTACGGATTATTCCTTTAAACTCTGCAATTAAAGATGAGTTAATTTGTAATATAGGGCCATTCACCACTAACGAGACTTTACGGTGATTTGAGTGCTTGGATGAATTTGTGACATTTGAGCACACAATCTACTCATGTTCCTCAGATCTATTGGCACCACGATTCTTATTTCATAGAATAGAGCTTGGCATAGTTTCCATACTGATGTTGTATAAAAACGGTTATGCTCAAAATAGTTTAAGTGTTATACCTTGTGAACCTTGCTAAAGAACTTCCTTGGTAAACTTCACTAGGGAACCTTCCTGAAGAATTTGAAATAAGAGGTAGGGGGTTAGACCCTTTTAGGCCGGTTTGCCTCAGACGAACCGGACTTTAGATTTAACGTATTGAGGAGGTTGACCGAGTCAAGTTCGGACCTCTCAATTTAGACTTGTAGAGGGAGATGGCTTCCTATTTATAGGAGATGGTCCAAGGGACAAGTAAGTTGATCAAATAAGATCATGACACGTGGGGGTCGGACCATGGTGGCGCTTGAAGGTCACGCGTCGGAGCATCTTCACCAAGTAAGGTCGGGTTCCCTAGGATCGGTTCCTTAATTTGTAGGTGAAAAGTTATATTAAGTATCCCTCTTCTAAGGTTGGAACCTTTTAAGGTCGGAACCTCTTCAGGGAACCTTCCTTTACTTTGACAATAGTAAGGCCCGAATGTCTCTAACGGGAAACCTCTTAAGCCCGGAACCTCTTCGGGAAACCTTCCTTTAGTTGACAATAGTAAGGTCCGGATGTCCCTAACGGGAAACCTCTTCGGGGAACCTTCCTTCTCTTGTTAAGTGAAGAGCAAGTCAACTAGGGTTGGACTTATTTCCTCCTATCGCATACGCTTAGAACATTAGAAGAGTATTACACTTGAACCATTAGAAGGAACTAATTTTGCTGCTTCAAAGACTAGTTGGTGACTGGGTATTGTACCTCGAGAACACATTGTTAAAGTAGGTCTGGAGAATTAGAAAGACGAGGAAATTGTGCTTAAGAGAAGGTGGTGAAACCGCTGCCTCGATCGTCCGGTATCATATATGAATACGTGATACTTGCTGAGCACCTTATCTCCATCAAAAGATGAATGTATGTATTTTTAATTTTACTAATTACGCTTGTTCATATTTGTAACCTATGATATGATTAATTTACTAATTATATTTGCTTGTTCTTTTGGTGGCATATTATATTGAAAAAATCAATTAGACCCCTACAATCTTGCACTAATCCTTTTAAAATTAAATCAAATGATATTTTTTTAAGAAAACATTGATTTCTTTTAATTTATTTTAAGTAAAATGTTTTTATTGTTAACAAAATGTATTATTTATATTATTATTATTACAAAATAATTTATTCGGTTTAGATGTTTAAATTCATTTGGTTCAGTTAAGTCGAGTCGGGTCGGATCGGTTGAGACGAAGAAGACGTGGAGGAAGCAGCTTGATGAATGATGCACCACAGGAACTGATCTAAGCAAGGATAATACGATTCACGGCGGCGGCAATACCACTCTCTGCTTCCGCCGTAAAACCACGACTACAAAATCGGTCGGCATGAAGCTCTTGTTGTTCCCCAACACTAGTAGTACAGCTGCAGCACCTTCTCATCCTCTTTCACGTACTCCACTCTTCCCATTTCCTTCTTTTCACCCAATCCTTAAACCTCACCGCCCAAAATTCGAATCCATTTCCAATTCCACTTCCATTACAGCTCTACTGGATCACAATACCAACGGCGATACTTTCAACATCGACAAGGATACTGGTGGTGCTTTCTCTCAAGAGGACTCTGTGGAGGTTATCGTCATAGGGAGCAGGAAGGATGCCGTGCTCGATTTTTGCTCTGCTTCTCCTGTTCTATCCCCTGCTCTGCGATTCTGGTAAGATAACTGTATTATGCTTCCGTTGCAATGTCCTTTGTGCCTGGTAAAATTCGTGCTGTGTAAATTATGCATTTCTCATTGTTAATTTGAATATTGTGATGTTGCTGTGAAAGAGCTTTGTGAGTTGTAATTATTGCGTAACCTATGGGCTATGGTTGGTGCCTATTTAGTGATTTCTATTAATGTGTGAGACACGAACGCATACATTCAAATTCACATGTCAATTTCAGTTGATTTGATACTTAAATATGTGTCCGACTTTGTATAGAGAGTTGTGAAAAGTTTATTTGATCCTTAAATGTGTCCGACTTTGTATAGAGAGTTGTGAGCTTATACATGTTTTAAGTCATGGGGAGATTTAAAACCTAGAGTACTGAATAGCTGAAAAGGAGGGGATTAATCATGTGTAAGTTAACTACGTAAGAAGTGAAAGGCCCATGCGCAGAATGGCTATAAGGCATCCTTTTTCTGACATAGTTTCCTTCCAGTTTTTTGGTTGTGGTCTGTAGGCTATTGCATAAGTCAGCGGGTGGGATGCAGATGCAACCTTATTCCGTTTCCATATATTTAAGTATTACCATGCTGTTGCTGACATAGCATGTTACTTTTGGAACTTCTCATACACTACACATCCAGATAATATGATTTACATCAGTAATGTGCTTAGTTTCCAGATTACTTTCAAGTTTGTTTGTTCTGTATATCATTCTACCACGCAATTATCGTTCCTTGCAACTATTTGCATATCATGGATCAGCTGCTCATTACTTTTCTACTGATGGACAAGTACTTAAATGACAGGAACATAGTTGGACATGACTTGGAACAAGTGGGGTTTCAGCAAAGGGTTAAAAGACAAGGTTAAACAGCTTGGTCCTTATCTCCTGATTTGTTTTTAAATGTTTCTTTCTCGAATTAAGTATATTAGTGTGGCAGTTTTAAATTCAAGATATATTTATAACATATTCCTTGGCTGGTTGGGCTATCTACTCTTGAAAGCATATTTTTCAATATATGTCATTTACATTTGGAATACTGATCAAGTGACCTATCTACTCATTGAACACGGAAGTTCAGAACTCATTGTATATGAAAGAGTTATAGAACTTAAAACTATTTATATCGAAGGTTCCTTCTGTATATAGGTGTGCAAAGTACTTTTAGATATGACGTGTAAGAAAACTAAAAGATAATTAGGAATGGACTGATTTATTATGCCATAGAAATTAAATTTTGTGTTAATGGTTCAGCTAGTGGAACTTTCTTTGCTGAGTTCCCTTTGTACTGTACTGAGACATTCACAGATACTTTCCTTTCTTTCCTTTCCAGACCTATGTGCATTACTTCCTTGTTTAACTTCTATAATTGTTTGTGTTTGCAGATAATACACAAGGAATAGTGGAAGGTCTTTCAGCTGAACAGTCAACTTGTAAAGCTGTCATACTTGTTTGTACATCACCTGCTTCTCATACTCAAATTCCTAATTTGCTTTTATGTTTTGCATTTGGAACGAGATTCTGTTGAGCTGAATTGATTATTTCATGTTTCGGATAGAAGCGGCTGTATATTTGACTCATGTGCATGTATAAAGAATATATCCTTGGTATTCTGCAAGGCTTATTGCTCCTTAAGTATCAACATCATATGTCCCACGTGTTAGCAGTTGTTGGGAGGGAAATAGGGTAATGTATTTGTCTCATTTCATTACACAGAATACAAATATATAGTATATACATAACAGGAGTCATGTTTTCTTGACTCCATAAAGTGCAGATAGAGTAAAACTGTTATCTCTGAATTTAGGAAAGAGTGACATTCCACTTAGTCGCCATCCGTTCTAACTAGAGATAGTCTGTGTGCTAAAGTCTAAACATGCCTGGTTATGTTGGTGGCTTCTGGAGAAGGAAGTTTATTGGATGACAAGGTGATGTGAATTGTGAAATATTATCCCCAAGGACTTGTAAGGAATAGAGATGGCAAGGTTCTTTGAAATATTATTCATAGCTGAATTATGTTGTATTTAGGAATGATATATGTTTTGAAGACATTACTTATCTCGTTATGAAGATGTAGGATAATTTCTTTCAGGTCGCTATTTGATCAATATGGTAATTGGTAGCTAGGAGACCCTCTTAAGTCAACCAGATTTTGCTACCTCCCCGAACACACACAATCCCTGAATCTTCTAAGCATCGATTGAGGATGTCAGTTGTTTTTAAAGAATGATGACTGAACAGTTATATAATTCTTGGGCTTTAGGTTATCTCGAGATGAATATGGTAACGCATGTTGTTTCTTGTGCTCTATTTGAGTTGCGAATTTTTATACCAGCATTGTGTCAATGTTGCCTGGAGGGCAGCCCTTCATTTATTGGTCCCCAGTTCTACATTTTAGAGTTCGAGGAACCTTGACTTGAATTTTGTTTTATGTGTACCTTAAATTTCTAGGTTTGAGATTGCAAGATTTATATCTTATAAGATTTTCTTGGGCTTCTGCTTTAGGTTGCTAGTGCAGCTTATGGATCAGACCATGATACCGCCCTTAACATCATTAGCAATGTCACATCTGGAGAAGGGGTTGTGGCTGGCATAATTATGAAGCCATTTTGCTTTGAAGGACAGCGGCGCCAAGATGAGGTATTTGTTACCACTTTTTATTCCTGGTTTATACATATAGAGATAACCAGACATCAGCATCCCCTTCGATTTTGAAATTAACATGATGATCTAGGTAACTCTGCCATATCTCCTAGAAGTTCAAGAAGCAAAATTTTCTAAATATGACTTCCACTGCAGGTTGATGATTTAGCTGTCAAACTTCAGAAGCATGCGAATTTTGTCATTGGTAAGGAAAACATAAAATGTTGCTACTTGTTTTGTACCTTGTGACAGCTGTTGAACATATCAGGCAAAATATTTTTATTTTTCAACATTTTATGGTTCAACAAACTTCCTTCTCTAAGACTCCAGAGCAATAATCAAGGACTAGTTGAAATGTTGAAAATGCAACGTTGAGGGATTTCAAATAGTAATGCAATATATGATTTTTGGTTTTTTTTTTAAAGTTTTGATAAAGGACTATGCTTAATTCACATTAATTGCTCGCAAGGAGAATTGATGTATTCAGGCTTGAAGAAGAAAGTTCTGGGTCAACTATTTAAGGATTCTTTAGAATATGATACTAGGGTCTATTATCTGGTATTCATACTTCATGCTTTTTTCTCGTAATACTATTACCTATCCGAAGAGAGTAAAAAGGAACTAGGGTCATTCATTCAGTTACTGCTGCTGATCTTTTCCTTGCACCTGTCTCTGAATCTAAATTATTGGGAACTACTCCTGGAACTTTTTTTCTTTCCTTTTGGAACCTACTGTGTCTATAATCATGCTTGAATTTTCCGTAGGGTTTAGGCATGTTAGATGTACAGCTTTTTTTGGCTTAAGTGGTTCAAACTAGTTTTTTTTTTTTTTTTTTCTTTTTTAATGAAACCTATCTTGTGCTTACAATCATGCAGTATTTTACATATCAGTAGATTAGCAAATTAAACACAGAAAATGTTGTCCAATACTCGGATAAACTTAAGGTGGAAACCAATTTTCACTGTTTGGATATTGCTGACAGCTGACATGTGGTGTTAATGTATGCTGGATGCAGTTCTTGATACTGATGCACTTCTGAAAAATGATCTGGTTACTCTGGATGAGGCTTTGAAGACTTTAAATAATGCTGTGCTGATGGCAATGAATGCCATCTCTATTCTCATATCTGTAAGTAAAATCATCCTTTTGTTCTCCAGCTTTTACTCATCCGTGGTTAATACTTCTTTGTAATCTAATTTAATAGCTTCATGGAGACATTCATTTTTTTCAATTGTTATGACAGGGGAAACACATGAAGCTTCTGAATAGAAAAGATAACGCAATCAAAGAACTGGAACTCCCTGAGTTCTATGATGTCAGTTTCCTTTGCCCTTGACAAGCTTTACCACCTCCCCCACAGTCGGACCCCTCCCTGTCTTATCTTGATATAGATCTATGTCAGAAAATCTGTCTGACACACAGACACACACAAATGCACATGAGTGTGTACAGGCAGGCACACACACACACACACACAGTCAAATCATTTCTATGTGTGGGTACTCAACAATGGATTGGTTTGATTCAAAACTGCTCTTTTCTTATCCAGAAGTACCAAAAAATGGGCAGTCTAGCATGGGCATGGTACAATTTATCTTGGGTGTCATACTATTTGAAAATTATTGTTCCTGTGTACTTTAGAACTTTCTATCCATGTTGACAACTTACTTGTATGATCACATTTGGTTATATGTTTCACTAATTCTCATAGGTATTCCTTGTATATAATGAATCATGCTTGCATCTCCTTACAAAAGTATGGTATTTGATTTCCTCAGTAACTACAGCCATATTTAATTACACACCTTTTTTGGTGTCTTGACATATTTAACTGCTCTTTGGATCTTTATTGTTTTTTTATCTGCTGTTCTGAGAATTTAAAGTTTTGCAGATCTTTAGGAGTTTTAAGGAAGCAAGAATTGCATTTGGAGCAGGTTACAATGTCAAAACTTCACTTTTGCGAGCAATCAATGAATGCCCCTTTCTAGGTGTTGATGTTAAGGTCTATATTTAATTCCTGTGTAAACCTTCCACCAGTACTTAGTTGTCCTCTTTAATCATATGATCTCCACATGACGATGAACTAAATTTTGGCTTCTCTATTGCACGCCCTTATGCAGGACCTGAGTGGTGTAATCGTATGTATCTTTGCAAGTTCAGGTGTTATGGACAGCTTTGATGCAAATACAATTTTGCAGACCATTCGTCCAATCGTAGGATGGAATAGTGAAATCATTTTATCTATAGTTCATGAGCCCAGTGTAGAGCCTAACACAATACTGACTACAGTTATTGCTTCTGGGTAAGGTTCCTTGTCAAGACCTCAGAACTATCACTTTTCTTGTAAGCTTTTCATTTAAGGCTTACTGACTGCACTCTTGTGGTTCTCATGTTTGCTTATTTAGAATTTATTACTCATTCAATGACTATTGTGAGGATAATTTGTCTTTTGAATGTATTGTGTACTATACGCTTGTTGCATACTTAAAGCTGTCATTTTGCGGCAGTAGATAACTTGAATCCTGCCATGGACATTTGTGCTTAAATTAATAAGCATATGCATATTGGCCTTTGAACTCATAAAGTTCAGACATACCTTAGACATGATAAACTATGCCAAACATGTTAATGTTTCGTAAAAAAAAAGAGAATGGGTTGTTTGTGGTATGTGATAATTTATTAATATAATTTTTATGATCAACTTTAGGCAGGTCTCTCGACTCTCTCCGACTATTTGTGTCCGTGGCCTGAATTGTTCTCTAATTAGCAACTCAAGCTTATTGTTTATTTTAATAGCAGAGGAACCTACTAAGCGACTTGCTCTTGGATGGATTTTATGCAATTTGTTTTAAATTCTGTGTTTAAATGTATTTTGTCTATCCGCAGTTATGCGAGAGAGCAGTTGCCTCCAAGAACAGGAATACTGTCTAGCCTGAGTCAACGTTTCCCTTTCATATTCAACATTTTTAAGAAGCAATATCAGCAGCCTGCTAACTCCGAGGAAGCTATAACACCCAAGAACATTTCTAAAGCGTTCAATTCACCTGCTATTGATGGCATGCCAGCTGCAAATGCATTTTATGATACAGCTGAAGATCTTGGTGATTTCTCTGATAAATCACAGCCAGGCAGTACAGATGAAGAATACTTTTCTTTAAGGTTCTACTTAGACTTTAATTGCTTGATTCACCTCGTGTCGTTTTAGTATTGTATTTTATGATTGAAAAACTGCTCCGTTTCCTCTGGAATTGCAGTAACTATTTTGGGGAAAGAGAAAATGAATTCCCGGAGGCTGAATCCAATTCTTCTTCTCATGAATTAGATGCTGAAGGTAAGCTTCATTATCCGGGCTATACATTCCAAATCATTCATAGACTGACTTTGATGTATACTTTTGTTTCCTTTCAATAAGTTATGATGTAAATTTTGCAAGTTAATAACAGTGGACTGTTATCACTTGTTGGGATGGATTATACAGGACAGCATGTGTTCAACAGAGAACTGCTTATGCGAGGAAATCTGGGGTCAAGTCAATCCACTGAATTTTCCAGTGGAGCTACTTTTCCTGAGGCAGCTACACTAGTTGATAATGTCAGCATCTACAAACTCCCTGTGGGTGTAAAAAATATTGACAAGTTGGCAGATAGTCCTCTGAACTCGAATGTTAAGCTAGGAGAACAGTGGGAAATTGATGACAAGAAGAAACAGCAATATGCTTCAACTGGGGCAGGTTTCGGTACTGTACCAGATTTCAAGGATAATATTTCTCCATCTAGCAGAAGCAAGTTCTCAAGTAATGCTAAAAAGCAAGGTGGTCTTTCAGTTCGTGCTGCATCCATGCTGGTACTCTCTTGCCTATGCTTAGCTTGTGCTCCTAATAGCTTTTCAGCACATAATGTTTTCTTGAAACACTGGTATTTCACCTGGAACATTCACACATACACTTGCACTCTTTTGTTTGCTGTTTATGTGGCATCTGTCCATTATCGTCCTGGGTTGTTTCTTCTACTATTTTTGAACTAGGCCTGTCGACGGGTGGTTAATAACCACAACCATAACCAACAAATTGTAGATGCAAAATCAAAATGATCTTTTTTATTTAAACTTATGAACGACTAAGAATTTTATTGATTTCTAAATTTCATCTATACTTCTATAAACGAAATTTTCTAAATTTTGAATCTCTTGCCTGCTTAACACTATCATTAGCTAGCCCTTTTCGTGGAGTAGAAGCTAATTATACTTTTACACTCAATTTCCTAACTACTAACTTTTAAGCATCTTTCCTGATCTTTCTTTGGCAATTTCGAGAAAGAGAAACAGAGAGAAGAAAGACAGAATAGAGAGAGAAGAACAAGAAAAGAAGTGGAAACCAAAACCAAATGAATAAAGACAAAGAAACAAGAAATTTTAGTAATTTAGGTTTTGAGGTTATGTAAGAGAAAAACCTAATTTGTGACCATGACCAATGGTTAGAAGCGGTTGTAAAACCGAACCGTAACCAGTTATTTGATTTTGCGGTTATGGTTAATGAAATGAACGGTTACGGTTATAACCAAAAGCCAATGATAGGTTGTGGTTGTTAACCACCCATTGAAAGGCCTATTTTGAACCACTGAAGTTTGTGTTCATCCTATTTTCAATTAAATGAACTTCAGAGCTTAACTCCAGCTGGAAAGTTAACACTGTTTAGGTGAACAAGATCTCAATATTACCGACGTGATTGGACCCCCCCCCCCCCCCTCACACACACACCTCCACCCCCTCCCCACCCAAATAAATAAAGAAAAAACTTTGTTAATTATTGCCTCAAGGACCTTTAGTAAGTTGTACGCTAGTGGGAATTATTTAAGTTGTACATTTACTGAAAGTTCTGCTACAATTACAAAAAAAATCTTGTCTATTTTGTAATATTCCATCAATTAATTACCATGGTTTTGTTTGTGGGATGTCATTTTCTTGATAACTTTGTACGAGGTCTGCCGTCTGGGTGGATACTGTGATTTTGAATTGATATTCATGCCAGTAACATCAGAAGATTTTTGTAGCGTGCCAGTCAAATATGACATGTTTAAGCATCCCATGGTTTTGTTCAACCGTGAAATGTGTCAAACAGAAGACAAAGAGAATGTGTTTACCTGATTGAATATTCTGTGGAATTCCCTATTGCTATGAGCCACAGCACTAATATAGATGATGGAATTCCAAGATGGAGATCAATCAAGATCAATTATCAAACCAGATAAATATCAGATTACGTAATCTCTGATTGACAAAATGTTCTACTGAATTACTTTTGCAACTTTCTGTTAAAACATGGATAAATCAACACTGCTGAATTATGTTTGTAACCATTGTTGCAAGTATAGGAATCAGAAAGAGATTCACAGACAAAGTGGACGCGTGTGGTGAAAATGAATTATCGTGGAGGGATATACACAGGCCGTGCTCAGGGAGGACTTCCTGAAGGAAAGGTACTCATTTCATTGTTTTAAATTTGACTAGGAAATCATTTTGTGAAGGTTTGTAGTTTTTAAGTGACAGTATTCAAGGTGAATATTTCAGGGTCGCTTGTTGCTTGGTGATGGAAGCATTTATGAAGGAACGTGGCGCTATGGCAAGAGAGCTGGTGTAGGAACACTCTATTTCAATAATGGTGATGTCTTTCAGGGGTCATGGAGGGATGATGTCATGCATGGGAAGGTATGATAATTAATTACTGTTGCTTGATGGCAGATCACTGTTGCTTCTATAACTTCATTGAATATCAAAATCGTCAGTGAAGCATGCATTTTAGAATTTCCTTCTATCTTTAGTTACCCACTAAATCCTTGTTTCATTTATTTCTTTGTTACGCAGGGCTGGTTATACTTTCACACTGGAGATAGATGGTTTGTAAACTTTTGGAAGGGGAAGGCAAGTGGAGAGAGCCGCTTCTACTCACGTCTCGGGGATGTGTTCTTCGGCCACTTCAAGGATGGGTGGCGGCATGGCAATTTTCTTCGTATTAATGTTGATGGGACAAGGTTTCTTTTCATTATCTTTGTGTTTTTCTCAAGTCCATATTCGTTTTCCTTTTCAGTTGAGCTGCCTCATTCATGATCATTCTGCTCGGAGCTGCCTCATTCATGATCATGCATCTGCTCAGAGCCCTCTGAATTTATGGCTTCATGAGCCAAGTGTCCTTTTCGACTTCTCCCCTTCACCACATACTTTTAACTTTTTCCCCTCCCCTCCACCATTGCGACTCCATTTTAACTCAAAATTTCTATGTTCACGATAATGTGCGACACTAATGTTTCTTGGTAGCATGATTTCTGGATTTTCCCTTTTAATTCATCCATTTGTTCTGCAGATATCAGGAAGTATGGAGTGAGGGTGTGCTTATCAGCGAAGAGCCAGTAGATCCCGATGTTGATGAAGTGAATTGAAGCTTTGTCCTTCAGATTTTATATGAATGTGCCGTCAAATGCTGCTGTATTTTAAGATGTAAATATATGTAAATATTAGTAGTTTATTTCGGGATTTATTAACTGCCTGGGGGACAAAATTATTCTTATTTAGTAAAAATGTGCCATGACTGGCGGGTCCAAATGGGCATTTCACGCGTTATGGTGTGGAAATTGTAGTTTACTCTTCCCAAAAAAATTTATACATTAAAATTTAACATAATTATAGGTAAAAAAGACATTTTTTATTAAAATATGTATAAAGTTTAGTTGGACACTTAAAAATGAAAAATGAAAACATACGTGAAGTTCTAGGCTTCCAGCCACTTATACGGGCAATTTTGATTGAATGTGTATTCCCTCATTTCGGGAGCTATTAAACGCAACACAAAACATGTAACTTTACCAAAATGGTCCCAACCCAACTGAAAAACAATCTTACAAACTTAACGAAAAATTAAAATAACTCGTATATGCAAACATAAAAACATTAACATGCACGATTGAACACAAAATAACAACACTAAACATAAATCCAGAAAAAATGAATGAAATTTTTTTTTCCAGAAAATATTTTGTTTATAGAAAAAACATTAATATGCACGATCGAACACAAAATAACAACACTAAACATAAATCGGAAAATTTTTTAAAAAAAATTCGGAAAATATTTCGTTTATACAAACCAAGACCTGAAAGGTGGTTGAAAACGGAGTTGATCGGTCGAAACGGAAGTGGATTCGGAGTTCGGACGGATATTTTAGAGCTGTTTAAGTGAAAGCGCACGAAATTCGAACTACGATGGAGCCGTTGGTATTTGACCATAAATTTCTCATATGAACTCCGATTGACCTGATCTTGGTATCCACGCGTAGATAAGACCAAGATCTACAACTTTCAAGAAGGAACCATGTCCAAGTTCCGACGTTTAGACACTATAAAAGGGGAGGAAAGACCTGCGGATGAAGAAATGGCCGGTTTTAAAACCGGCCAGTTCTTGAAGTGGCCGGTTTTCATCCGCAGGTTTTTTGTTTTTCCTTTTTTTGAAATGGCTGGTTTTAAAACCGGCCATTTTTTTCATCCGCAGGTTTTTTTCTTTATTTTTTTTAGTGTCTAAACGTCGGAATTTGAACATGGTTCCTTCTTGAAAGTTGTATCTCTTGGTCTTATCTACGCGTGGACACCAAGATCAGGTCAATCGGAGTTCATGTGAGAAATTTATGAACAAAATACCAAGGTTGCTCCATCGTAGTTTGAATTTCGCGCGCTTTCACTTAAACGGCTCTAAAATATCCGTCCGAACTCCAAATCCACTTCCGTTTCGACCGATCAACTCCGTTTTCAACCACCTTTCAGGTCTTGAATTGTATAAATGAAATATTTTCCGATTTATGTTTAGTATTGTTATTTTGTGTTCGATCGTGCATGTTAATGTTTTTGTGTTTGCGTAAACAAAATATTTTTCGAAATTTTTTATTTATTTAATTTTTCCGAATTATGTTTAGTGTTGTTATTTGTGTTCGATCGTGCATGTTAATGTTTTTGTGTTTGCGTAAATGTGCGTTTTCGATTTTTCGTTAAGTTTATAAGATTTTTTTGAGTTAAGGACATTTTAATCAATTTACAAATATTTTATGTTGCGTTTAACGAAAATTGTGTTGCGTTTAACATTGATGCTCATTCCAGATCAAGGTTAACAGTTTAGTTTAGCTTATTCATCTCGATAGCCAAAAAATAGATTCCATGGCAATTGTTTGATTTCTAGTTCATCTTTTGCCTGCCAAATTACTGAAGTTATTACTCAAATGGGGGGCGTCATGAAAATTGACCTTTTTTCTCCACCAGTAATTTGTACAGGTAAAAGTTGAGCTATACCTCCAATCCTTTACAAATTACAAAATGGCACACACAAATAAGAAGCCATGGAGATTACTTGCAGAAATTTCTGAAAGCTATAGGGAAACTGATGTTCTCATAACTTAGAAAACTACAGACGCAGAATAGTTCTAAGTGTGTCAGAAAGGTTTTGAATTGTTTGCTGCTCTTGTGTTGCTTGCATCTCTTGAAGTGGCATTTCATCATAACACCTGTAATGATTCATTAAAGATGCTGTAAGTTTGATCTCGAGACAAAAGCACCACGGTTTATATACAGAAAATGTAAGCGAATATACATACATTTTGTGGTACGCTAATGCCTGTGCGAGATTCATTAGAGTCGGACTAGTATTGAGTCTCTCACATACACTTGGAGGAAGTGGTACCTGTTATAGGTAAACTCACATAAGCTCACACTAACAATACCTAACAAACAAAATGGATCATTAAAAGATGACTGGACAGATTTTCACCCCACCTCATTTTGTCGGCTTCTACCCTTTTTGGGTTGAGCATCTGCAGAGAATAGCTCCTGCATCGCTTCAACAGCAATGTTTCCACCGTCCCTTTTCCATCCTCCAAGCACGTTATCGGATAAAAGTGCAATGGGTGAAATATCAGTTGCCCGTAGAAAGGGAATTGGCACTGTATTACCCGCAGAGTATATGGACCAAAGCTGTTTCAAAGATCCAAAAAGAAACTGTGTTAACAAGCATGGATTAATTTGAAGAGAAACCAACTGATGGTGAAAGCAAATGGAAGGTGGGACGTGGCAACCAGATATCTGTCCAAACTAGACGGAAGCTTTTCTGGATAGCTTGGTACAAACAATGTTGGCATGATTAATGATGTACAGTTGAGCTGTCAAACAATCATTTATTCTAGAAAAGGGGAAGAGATTTTGAGCTCTCTTCAATCAACATTTAGTATCATGTCAAGTAGCTCCAAATTGTATTTATATTATTAGACGGTCTAACGGTTAGAGAAACGTTTAATAATAGGAAAAACCACACCCCACCCGATCCAACCTAAGTGTTAGGCGTATTCCGCTAATTTGCACATATATCTTAAAATTAAGAACCAACACCATCACTCACGCAAGTTAGGTGGGATTCACCCCAACTTACACCCGTCTAACACAAGTTATTCTCAACAAAGACAGACACACCAAAAAAAAAAAAGAGGTAAAGGTAAGTAAGGTGAGTTATAACAATTTTAAACCGGTGAATTTCTTTGGTTCACTATGCATGACTATGCGTCTGAATTTGAATATGATGTCTTCTAGCAGTTCAGCAACAAGAGAGATGGTCATGCACAGGTCAACGAATACATTGAGACTGTACTAGTCTATCAGATATATGGACATAGTTGGCTTATGCATGGCGTCATAAGGCTCAATAGGAGAAAGATTTGAGGCAAACAAATAGAGGTAAAGCTGGATAAATAGTACCAAGGAACTAAAGCAATGGAAACTCCTCACCCAGATGTGGATTATCAGTCAGCAATTCACAAAAGTATTTGCTCGAGAAATAAAATGGCTATAAAAACAAGTAAAAGAAGAAAGATGAGTCAATACAAGAGGACCATTTATACCTTATCCAATGCTCTTCTACTAACAGTTTCACTAGGAACTGAAGCGTCATGGAAGCTAGGACCACTACCAACAGTGCCTTGGAGGATGCTATTTGCTTTGAGGTTTTGCTCGTGCGAAACAGATGCTGGCAAAGGTACATGCAATCGTCCAGTTTGTGCAGGACCACTGGCAGTACTATCCGTCCTGTCAATATATACAAGGCATTAAAGTAAGAAACTTTGCACACAAGCAGGCTGACATCAATATACAAGTCACCATAACCATTTCAGGAAGGAACTCACAAATTTCTTATCACGAGCACCATTTATACACTATTATGTTTGCGAGCATAATCACAAGCAGGATAAAGCTCAGCTCTTGTTAGTCTCATTATACTACTCTCTCTATACTATATTTGAAATTTTGCATTACATATGCAACTATTCAACCATGTTTCTATCCTTTCAGAATTTCAATTTCAAGCTGTACACTTTTTCATATTAAGATTAACTTAACCCATAAATCTACAATTTGAAATAGAACTTTATTTGGAAGTCCCAAGTTGCGCCAAGTGCCCAAGTCCCATAATACTAAGTAATAGTAGTAGTTTACACTACAGAGACATGCCTGTTTGAAAAGAGCCCACTAGGAAAACCCTCACACAAGAATAGTATCTGACTTAAATTAACATAAGCTCAGAATAGAATCAGTTAAATTCAATTCAAACTTCTTAGGGTGATTAACAATTTATTCTTGTGTGCTTGAGAGCACTAGCAAAGTTCTAAGCGTCAATGCTGACAACTGTGTACATATTAGATACTTTAAAGACCTAGATTGAGGATGTTGTATCTCCAACAATAGTTTTGTTATTCAATGCTGCGTCTCCCTTATACAACTCAGATCGGATCACCTGACCAGCTTGTCTCCCACTAACCTAGCATTTTAACATTCAACATTGACATTGACAAAAGTTGATGTGATTGAGCAGTACCAGGAGTTGATTGTTTTGTCAACAGATCCACTGACTGAAGGATCTCCTGGATCACTTGAAGCAGTAGAGGATTCTGGCCCAGTCAACGACCGCTGACCAGCTGTCTTATCAATCTCAACCCTGTCATGAACTATTACTGTCCCAAAATCACCTAGTCAAAAAGACCACTGATCAGTTAAACTAGCAATTAAGTAAACATAGCTTGATCTCTCACAAAACAAAAGAAAAAGTAATTATTGTAATACATATACGATTTTTTTGCAGTCATGACTGCTCCAGTAGTCTAGTCCAAGAAACACCAAGGATATTGCTGAGTGAAACATATTCCATTCTCAAGGTCTTAGACAATGCAGGTTAGGTTTAAGTCAACCTTAGTGTTTCTAACATTAGAAGAGTTCTGTCTCAACCTGTCCTGTCTTTCTGTGAGCAAATAACCAAAAATGTGCACACCCAAGACAAACTAATCCATAGTTATATTTGTGTTATCTCATTGGTTCTGAAACTTACAGCCTTACTTGCTATCTAGATGTAATAAATATTAATGTATTATAAAAAATATACAGAAACACGCCTCCGTAAGAGATTTATCACCTTATTGGCAGAAGATGCAAGTGAGGATGATTACCTTCTGCAGATGGTTGCTGTCCAGTGGGTAAAGCCTGATTATCCTTCATGCTAAGGGCAGGTGCTCCAGAGGCAATATCCAGACCATCTAGAGGCCTGGATGGAACGGTGTTCACAATGTCTTCATTAGATACCTACCAGTCATGAAATGGCATAATGTAAATTTTACTGAATTTTCCGTACAGAAAAGGAAGGGAGTTAAAACTGCCGAAAGAATTATTAAATTTGTTTGATTGGCTTTACCCCATCTCTAGGTAGAGTCATGTCCGTTGCAATATCCTCTGCTTGTAAGGCCATGGTTGCTCTAATCTCCTTTGCCTTCTCAATTTTTGGGATCATTGCAACAGCTCCACTTCTACACTTTTCAATGAACTTGTGCTACATATGGGTGGGGACAGGGGCAATGGTAGGAGTCAGAAAAATAAGACAAACACACATACAACGTAGGTGCAAGTGAAAATGACAAGCAATCTCATGAGGGTTAAAAATATCAATACCTTTCATTTATGACTATTAGTATCACTCAACTATTTTAATGTTACTATTAGTCTTTTAGCATGTTTGACTAAGCTTAGATTCATTTGGATGTTCATCCGCCCGAAGAACATAAAATAGAAACCAGTCAGACTATGCAAGAAAGAAGCACCAACAATCTAGATTCAACGGTATGTTATAGTAAACATGGTCAAATCATGCTTCTATCGTTCTCGGGCATCGCTTTAACAAGAGTCTCCAAATTACAACGAAGATTTCTTCTTCATATGTCAAATTCGTAGGAAATGTTATCCACCATAGACAATAAACAGTAACATGTAAATTCAAACATGGAATGTAAACTTTCAGAAAATTGTTAAGCTTCAGATTCACTTGAGTTGATTCAGCATCCTAAAAGGTGTTAACATTCAGATGCAAACAAAGTACAGTGCAGCACAGTAAGTTTGAGTTATGAAATATTACCCATTACTGTATAATAACATAATGGGCTTCAGTTAGAGTTACAAGGCTAAGTAACAAAAGACTACCTTCAACATCTCAGTTGCTGTAGGCCTCAATCGTGGTTCCTTTGTCAGACATTTTGCAACAAAGTCGTGGAACACAAGTGACCTGTAACAACATATTCAATTAAGCAGATAAAAGAGGAAAAGAATTTAGAGATTCTACCAAATTCAAGTAAAACTTCAATTCGTAAGCACATGAACATAATATAGACCCATTTGGAGTGGTTGGGTGTGGGTTTGGATGGGCTTAGAATTGGATAAGGATTCGGGATTTGGAGAATGAGGTAAATTATTAGTGAAATGAAATTGATGGGGGGAAGGAAATCATCTTAAATTTAGATAGTAACTTGAAATTGAGTGAGGTTACTTGAAACAGCACCGGAGACGACTGGAATTTAGGTCCAGTTCCAAACTGAAGATCTAGCCTTTTAAAGGGCAAACCCAAGTTCCAAGCTTGATCCAAGCCAGAGGATATGTTTTATCACTTAAGAATCCATTAATCAACGACCTATTTACTGCCATTTAATACACAGTGAAATTGCATGTAATAATGTTCAGCTTCCTACAAAAATCAATTGAGAGAAAATACTTTCGACGTATTTGAATCGGAACCCCTGTCACGAGTGATCATACATAGAACATTCAATCACAAATTAAGAGATACACAAACGCTGATGGCATAGTTATTTTCAAGGAATCATAAACCTAAACAGATTAAAGATGTCAGTTTCACTTTCGGAGAACATCATACAAAATCTTCAAAATATATAAAGAATAGTTGTATCATCAACAGCATGATTAATAATATTGTTCTCAATATAATTTAAACCACAAAAGTTGGCATTTCTCCAATAGAAGCAAGTTCCTCTTTTTTTTTTTTTTGGGGGGGGGGGAGGGGGGGGGGGGGTATAGATACATAATAAGATTCGAAGACAAAACCATTTCTCTTTATCCTCGAGCATTGGAGCTGGTTCCCTTGAAATCATAAACAGTACCTACCACAATATTTGAAGATGTAAGCCAACAGAAAAACGTGAAAGCAAGCTTCCTGTTACTTATCAATAGGAAAAGGAACAACGTTTTTATTCACTCACGCAGACAATTTTGTACCACATGCACGGAAAAATCAAGGGTACAAGTATTGTGCAAGAATCACACTTTCGCTGAGAGATAGAGACAGATGGAAACAGCATATAAAAATTTGCAACAGAAAACTCATTGATGCTACCAAAGCCCTATCTCCAGCTTGGCATGAATTATACTCCCTCCGTTCCATTAATAACTTCCTAACTTCCTTTTTTGGCATTTCGTTAGAAACTTCCTAACCCATAAATGGAAAGTTTTTATCCCACTAGCTAATTCTTTATTATATCTCTTTCCCTACTTTATCATCATTTTATTCGATCTCTCTTACTTTATCACCCACTTACAACTCTACCAACATAATACCCCACACAAACTACTATTTTTATTATTTTTCCTTAATAATAGAGAAGGCAAGGACCTAGGAAGTTCTTATTGGGACAGGAGGTAGTAATACAAAAAATTTACTTGCAGGCTTCAGTGATTAAAATTGATTCACAAGACTAAAATTTGTTTCCTGCTGCATCCCGTATTAATAAAATTCAGTTCTCGACTTCTAATGAGGGCTATGTTCTTTTATAGTTTAATATTTCCCGCTTGGAATTATGCAAAGGAAATATCTAGATTGAACATCTTCTAGGGGTTGCAGCACCTTGCTAAGAGCCCAAGAATATTCAAAAACAAACTGAAATTTGCCATTTAGTTTACCACAATAATTTTCTCCTTGAAAAATGCCAAGACTTGTAGTAAGTTGCTTAATTTTTCAATCTCAGCTTTCATTGCTTCTGCAGAATTACTCAAATCATGTTTAATACATATTTGTATTACTTTACCATGGCACTCATAACATTTCTATATAACTCAGCCAAATTTATGACACGAGTTTCAGAATTTTCATCTAAAATGACATCAGTTTGTGCTTTTAAGACTCTGATAGAAATAATATCTTTATCTTTACTATCTAAAAGAGAACTGCCCAAAGGTAGTTGTTACACCAATCAATTTAATTTTGACCAATTGAATTAATTTTGACTCAAAACTGCATTTATAAACTTAAACTGAAAAGGATTTTTTTTTTTTTTTTTAATACGGGGAGTTACACATCATCTCCCTCAAATAATAATCCCCAAAATTAAAAATTTTATTAATACTCATATAACACATCAGAAATTTATTTGATTACTTATAATGTCTATGTACTGCATAAATAATTTTGATATGAGACCCTCATTCATTTGACACGCGAAATTCCCGCATGCACCATTTTACTAGTATACACAAGTATATCAAAGTTAAGTGATTACCCTCATCGGATGCACTGCTGCTCTTGGGGGAAGTCCCTGGCAAAAGTATGTTCAAACTGACAGTTAATTAGCATCAATATATAGCATGCAGTAGTCGACACTTATTAAGCTCAAAAGATATTAACCCCAACAACTGATACAATGGCTGCTACAAGTCTAAGACCAGATTATACCTCTGCCATTTCAATTGCTGAAACTCCAAGAGCCCAAACATCTACCTGCGGTAAAAGTAACACGTCACTTGCACTGTTTGTAAAACCACATCCTAACAGACAAATTTGCATTACGCAATTGAAATTGTTTTTGGCTTTAATGATACTTGCCCTTAACAAATGAACATCAAAATTTCGACTAAAATACCTTCCCATCATAACGGCTCTCTTGTATAACTTCTGGAGCCATCCAATGAGGTGTACCTATAAACTGCACAAAATATAAATGCTGAGAACTTCACTGGCAAAAAATGACCAAGAAGTTACATCTGATTACAGCAGAGACATGGGACTGGACATAAATTTTACATGTTAGAGACAGCACAGAGTTACTGGAAATGCATTTTCTCTACAGATCTTTCACCGAGAGAATGAATCACATTAACTAATAAGGATACACATGCATACCGTGTTACGCTTGGACATAGTTCTTGTCAACTGAGCAGCAACTCCGAAATCACCTGCATGAAATATTTACCAATTTTTATCAGGCGAACAATTACAATGCACTTGACACAAGCCGACAAAATGTCAACTTTAAGGCTAACTCAGGTATTAAGTATTAATACTTGTGAATTGCGTAGGTAAACAAGAAGCTTTGATTTCATTCGGCATATGTAGAAGATAGAAAATATTTTGAGTTGATAACTTGACATTTATTACAGATATTTATTGTTTGACGCAATAATAAAGACTTACCTAACTTGACCTCTCCTTGCTCAGTCAACAAAATATTACCACCTTTGATATCTCTATGTACTTTGAAAATTGAATGCAGATAGGACAACCCCTGCACATATCGGCCATTTTTTTAGAGATACAGTGATACAATGAAGGAACAGCTATACTTGGCAAGTTGGAGCACATGAAATGCCTCTATATTCGTATTGGCTTCCCAAAACTAATCTCCCTATGACACAAAAGCCACATAAGGAGATTTCACATGCAACGTAATAGACAGCAAATCACATATCGAGTAGTTGATAACAATACATGAACTAGATTGAAAACAAGATACAGCTCATCTCATCTCTTAGTGTCTCGTGAGGAAATCATTCGTTTTAAACAGTAGAATATACATTTGCTACTTTTGTAATGCCAAACACTGTGCTTTACCTTCAGCGTCTCTCTGCAAATATATGCTATTTGATACTCCTCAAGCGCCTCGTCTGTGACATTCATCAAGTCTGCAACACTTCCACCCCCACAATACTCCATAACTATCTGCCAGCAAAACCAAATTTTCTACAAATTTTAGCATATTTAACAGGAACGAACATATCCACAACAGTTGGATGAGGAGGAAAAATTACAAACATAAATAAATAAATAAACATAACAAAAGTTGCAGCACGAAAAATAAAAATAAGAAAGTTCATAGGCTTATTCTCTCATTACCCATAGAAACTCATCTCCTTGGTAGCTTCCAAGATAACGAACAACATTAGGATGACTACACTGCTGCAACATCTCAATCTCTCCACGAATTTCTTCATAACCCTCCTCCTAAAGAACAAATCATAGCACCATGATAAAACTATCACTTCATTACTGAAATATCATATGGGGTCATATTAGAAACAAGGACTTGATTCATACCCCTTCAGATAATGATATCACTTTGATGGCGACCATTTCTGATGTCCTTAGATCTCGGGCTTTGTAAACTGCCCCATACGAACCCTTCCCTATTTATAAGAACTTTCGGCTTTCAACAATGCTTCAATAGTTCATTTAAGACATTTTTTATCTAAAAGGAAATCAATGCCTTGACATCAAGTCCATATTCCAAATTTGTTTTGCAGTTGTGTGTGCAAGAACTAACTTTAAAACAACAAATCTCATGACGGCTTATTCCAGCATGAAGCAAACCTGGTCTTTAAGGAAAGCATATTTTAACATAAATAGCCATTAATCACCTATTCCTATTACTCGAGCCTTGGGATATTCAGCAATAAGCATATTTTAACATAAATAGCCAGGACACATAAAGCATGTATCTGTTAGACATGCTCAGATGAGTTACAATTTGACCTTCTTCATGGGAATATACATCCAAGTGATGTTTTTTTATAAGCCAGATATAAAAGTTAGCCAATATATATTCCCAATGGAAGCCCCATCTAAACTATAAATACAAGTAGTTGCACGTGAAACCCACTTCACACGAAATAAAAGAGCCATTATTTCCGCACAACCACGTGGTGTTCGGATGGAAAGACCAGTAAACAGCTATTTGTGGTTCAGAATTTTGATCATGAAATCATTAGAAATTATTTCCTAGATTCGTACGTTTTGCAACTTCTTATTTCTTAATCTGATCTACTATCTCGAACCATAAAACAGTATATTGATGTACAGATTACTCAATCCTTTATCTTATTGCCGCCCATTTATAACAGCCGTGTTCGTATCGTACTACTAATTACTAAATAAAAAGTTCCCTGCAATAAAACTAAAACCAATAGCATAAAATGTAGCATAAGTCATAATCTCACGAGCATAAGAACTCAAAATCAGAACACTCACCAAGCTCATGAAGCAATTCATACTTAGTAAGCGGATCCTCTCTAGTGACACTATCCGGAATCGAGCTAGACGACATTTTCCCAATCCCACCAGTTCCCTCCCCACCAGCACCACTCTTGTTCCGCCTCCCTCCATACATATCCCCGACCTTCTCCATACTCTCCACCGCCCTCCTCATCGTCCCTCCAACCGTTCCACCAGCACCTCTTCTCACCATCATCGTCCCCATCCCCTCCTCCTCCTCCTCTTCCTCCTCATCCTCTCTCCTAACCACAAAAGTCGAAAAATCCCCCACATTCTCCTCCTCATCATCATCATCATCATCATCCTTCTCCTTCTCGCTCCCAACCCTCCCCCTAAACGTAACACCAACACCACCACGGCTCTTAGGCACATTCCTCTCAGTCGATCTCCTCCGATCGGTCTTCACGATCATGGTACCGGAAATTGAACCTCCACCGTCATCGTCGTCGTCTCCGCCACCGCCGAAGTCCTTAGGGAGGCGTTTGAGGAGAGGAGGGAGAGAGTCTTCCTCGTCGTCCTTGAAGACCATGGTGGCGTATAGGTCGGAAGGGGGATCGGATTCAGGTGGTCGTGATGGTTCGTCGTCTTTGACAACGAAGGTGGAATAGAGGTCGGAATTCTTCGGTGGTGGTGGCTTTCGAGAACGCCATGACCTAGGTGAGAACTCCATTGTTGATCGCTGAGTGTGAGTGATTGATTCAGTGGAAGATTCCGGTAGCTAGCTGTTTTCAATTTGGACCAAATGGTGGTGGTGGTTCCAAAAGTTAGATGATCATCTGCTTGCTACAGAGTCTCACCCAAGGATTAAGCTTTCGTCGATCCGCGACTTGCCCCTGTGTGCGACTTAGACGTCTCAGATAATCCTGGAGTGGTCGTGCATCGTCATCGCAGAGACTGTGGTAGTCCTATGGCGGAAATCTTGAATATTGTCCCACGGTGGATTGTGGTCACCGGATCGATCACTGAATTTTTTTTAATTACATACATATTTGACATATTATAGTATAAGACTATTTAGAATTTAAAAAATAATGTAATTGCAATTAGAAATTTTTTTTTTTAATCGAATTTGAATACAAATTGGATTCAGCTTTGTGAAAATTCGAAATTTTGAATCGTGACATTGTGAGATTCTTGTATATGCTTTTGGGAAGAGATGTATCGTTGAAAACCTAACATTGCTTCCAAACATCACGTAATTGACATTTCGTTCTCATTATGTTCTCATTCCAACTCATTTTTCCTTTAAATACACTGCACTTCTGTTCAATGAAACTCATCTTCAATCAAATTCCTCAATCCAAAGCCATATAAATTGCTACTCGTGTGTTCCAAAACTCACAATTATATGATGGCAAAATGACTAAGGCTAATGTCATTATGGCTCAGTACCTAGGCTCCATTTGGTATCATGGGGGTTCGGCTTCGTTTTGGGCCAGAAATGCCAAAATCAACTTTGTGTTTTGGGGCTTTGTAGTTTTGTCTCCAATTTGATTGGCTTTTTTAACTTACGTCTGGGATAGAAAACATGATAAATCCAAGTAAGCTTCCATTTGGTTGCAACCTCTGGTGGAGTTTCAGTGTCTCAAACATCATGCTTCCGGGATGCATTTGAATGAGAGGCATAAGCATTTGCAACCTTTGTGTATGGGCTAGATATGCCTGATTCTTGGCCAGATGTGCCTTGATTGATCTAGTACACTCACATCCTTCGACCTCGGTGCACGCCTCGTTCTCAAGAACTCGAGCTTTTTTTTTTTTAATCGGCCTCAAGCACTCAAGCTTGTCTGCCTCCATCGCCAATTTCTTCTCCTCTATCTCCCTCTGTTTAATATAACCTCATGAGAATGACGCAAATAGTGTGCATATAGTGTCCATTGAATAAGACTGGTTTGACCCCGCTTGCTTAAGTAGTTCCTTCACCTTACTACGACCCATATGACGTTTTGAACCAGCATTACTATATGTGCTTGAACGGAATCTCATGCTTCTATTGGATCTCCATCGATCTACACCTTCTGCTTCATCTTGCACTTCAAAGTCCGGAGCTTCTTTTTCCGAAGGCCCCTCCTTATTCATTTTTGTTTGATCCATGTAAATACATGTAAATATTAGTTAATTTCGGGATTTCTTAACTGCCTTGGAGAAAAAACTATTCTTATTTAGTAAAAATGTGCCATGACTAGCAGTTTGCCAAATGGCCATTTCACTCATTATGGTGTGGAGGTTTACTCTCCCTGGAAAAACTTAATACATTAATTGTAACGACCAGGCCACTAATGGGCCGAGACCCGGACCGTTGGACCGGCGAGGTTACTCATGACTGACCACACACGTCTCATTGGTATGATATTGTCCGCTTTGGACCGGAGCCCGCACGGATTTGTTTTTGGTATTCCCAAAAGGCCTCATACCGTAGAAGAGTGGTGGTTTGCATATATACTATTCACCACAACCGTTTTTAAGCGATGTGGGATGATTTTCTAGCTCAATTACAGAGATTGAAGCTTATATACACGAATTGCTCAAAGAAGGAATCGAATTAGACGTAACATAAATGGTTGCTTTGTTTCTTCTTCAACTAACAACTTTTTCCTCTTTTCTGAGATTTAATCTCGACCGTACGATTGATCAGATCAACGGTCCTTTAGCGATCTGGTAATAAAATGCTTCCTCCTTCACGAACTAAGCCATAAACGAACTACTTCTCTACACCTCTCTTGCATGTGCTTTTCAATATCATCATTCCTCTCTTGTATGTGCTTTTCCATATCATCATTCCTCTCTTGTATGTGCCTTTGAATATCATTTTCTCTCTCTTATTTGTGCCTTTGAATATCAATTTCTCTCTCATCTTCGTGCCTTTGAATATAAGACTAAGATAGATATGAATTCAAACAACGCAACATGAGGATTCAATCAGAGATATTCAATAATGCCAGGAAAAAGGTTATTTGAAACCAACCAATATGTTCGGACATATCCATATCCATACAATATTCCACAGCCCAATACTAAGTAGTAGGCCACTTGAATCCACATGCATAAACCATCGGAGAAAGAAATGCGGCCACATGGAGCAAAATAGAAAGTATGATAAATGGAACTATGCGTCGGTCATACTCGTACACATCAGTCACGGCATGCCCAAGCCCATGACAATTGCCTATGGGGTAACGGAACACCAAACGGGACCAGCCAAAAGTGAGGAGTATTCCTCCGATCAATTATAGAGCTACGATCGGCCATTCCCTAAGTGTGCAGTTTGTTTTTGCGTTAGACACCAACGTGCTAACAAAAACCAATGCAGCCACTGACAACCCGATCAAATGGGTAGTGATATAGTCACGCTGGTCTTCCTTTTTCGCCATTCTTGCTTCTCAGTATCTACGAGCATCACGAGTGTTCTTCATTGCAAGACGGTCTGCCCTGTATTTTTTTTTCATTGTTAATATCTTGTTCATGTTCCATTATGCGGCATTCAAGATTCGCCTTTCTCTCCTACATGTGCCTTGCAATGTCAACATCTCTCTCTTCTTTACACATTTGAATGTCGCCTTCTATGTCTAATCTTTCTCTCCATCTCTTCTAGTTTGCATTTAAGATATTCCTACAATAATGAATAAGACCAGTGTTACTAAAATCGTAGAAGAGGTTAACGAAAACATAAACTAAAATACAACGCAAAGGGCTTTTCTACGGGCAGGCAGGCTTTTGCTTTGCCTGATAACAGGCTTCAAATTAGGAATTGACATGTTTATTTTGATTAAATATAAAAATATATAAATTAAAAATATTGGTAATTATAAAAAAATTATAATTATTTTTTTTGGAAAAAATTAGAAGATATATTGGGTATTTTGATTAATATTTTTATTTTTTTTCAATTTAAATATTCATAAGGCGAAGGGGCGATCACATGCGATAGAGCGATCGCCTAGTAGCGATTTGATATGGATCGTTAGATAAAAAATCTAATGGTGCATAATCATATGCCTGTTGTTAGGCAGGGCGAAGCCACCTTGTCAGTTAAGTTAAACGTTCTCGGAAGTATTCTAAAAAGTAATGTTTATGCACCCTCTTTCTTATCCACAACCTGCCTATCAAAGTAAGTCTTTTGTCCTTTCTATTCTTCATAATTACTCCGAAGAAAACCTCTGCTGCCTCCATCCATCCATCCATCCACAAAGTACTCACCCTTAAAGCTTTCTTTATCTTTCACCAAAGCTGTTTTTCATCTATAATGTACTTTTTTTTTTTTTTTTTTTCGGTTAAGATTCCTTAGGTCTCTTCCTGACTTGACTTTCGTTGCTCTCATTCTCATGGCTGGTGCTTCCTCCTCTACTTGTTGTCCGGTTCTATATCTAACTTAAGTTGTTAGTTAAGGTATATGCTTTTTCACCAACGAGTCGAGAGGACTTAAGAAGAAGAAAAATCAACTAGAATTCGTTAATAAGACAGGCTGCCATAAAGTCTCTGTCTGCAAAAGTAAAGCTTGAATATTATATTATTCATGGATAAATTATGGATAAAAATAGAAAGTGAACGGAAATAAGCGTTAAATAACAAACATAAACTAAAATACAAAGCTATGGGCGATACAAATCAGAATTGGGTGTCAAGTTTTGATTTTGTGAGAGTTTACACGTGTTAGGTTTCAAATTGTTGCCATCCGCTCCCATCTACACCAGAGTGAACTCAACGTTCGAGGGTGAAGATGGTGCACTCCATCCGCTCGAGCTTCATTCCAGTTAGCCAACACGTTTTTTAACAAGTCGGTCAATTTCATGTTCGTCCCATTTATGGGATCTCCAATCACTTGCATGAATTGTGTGATTAGTGTAAGATCTTCTTTCTTAAAAAAGTACTCTTGCTTCTTTCCCCTTTTTTCTAGAGCGGCGTCTGGTGGTGATTGACCCTTCTTTCCTTTGCCTTTCCCCTTTTGAACCACCAGGGGGTGGTGTTGACTGGGTTTTCGGGACAGATGCATGTGAAGCCTGGAAATTTGTAGGCTTAATGCCCCCGGGTGAGGAATATGGATGTAGGGGCTATTTGGATTGATGTTCCAGATAGGATGTGTTTGGGCTACCTCAGTTTTGTAGTAATAATTTTTTAAAGTGGTGTGGTTCGTTCTCCATCAACTAATTCATGAGTTGGTTTGGGTCAACCATGTCGGAAAATGTGGATTGAGAGGATTTTTAGAGTGTTTTAAGTTTAGAAAAGAGAAATGGCGAAATTGTGTGGAAGTATGTCTTGAGTGATGCCTATTTATAGAGTTCGAAAAATATAGCCGTTGTTATGATTTTATATTCTTTTAATTCGAAAAGAAAAGGAAATACATTTAAAAGTTAGGTTGGGAGTCGGGACACTAGTCTGCAGTGGGAGACAATTACGTTGGGGCACCCGACCCCAAAAATTTAGTATGGCTGCTCACTAGGCTGATTTCTTTCGTGAAACGAAAGTGATTAGTGCATAGGAGCTGTGTTTTTTGTCACAAAAGTCCCGTGCCACGGACCGAATTAGCTTTGGTTTGGTCCTCGGTCCAAGGTTTTTGAGTTTTTCGGTTTTCAGTTTGGTTCGGTCCAAACCATATACTATAGAGTATAGCCCAATAGTAATATTTTTGTAACCAAAGCAAATACTAAAAAACTTGTAGCCCCTTTTCAAACCCCAAATTCATAAACCTGGGTTTCCTTGCCGTACCAGAAGGGAGCGGTAAGGTAGTACTACTCCATTTCTAATTCCGTTCTTTTTGCTCCCTTTGGCATTGTGCTCTCTGTCGTCCTCTGCGTGTTCGGGTCTCTTTGGGCAATCACTTGATTCAGTTTTCTCTTGTAGCTAACAAGTGCTTTGGGTGAACATTTTTGGGAAGGAAAAAACAAGTGCTTTATCCTTGGAACCCAACAAGGTATGATGCGAACAAACTCTCTGTAACTTTTTGTTTTTGGATTTTTTCCTGATTCATTATTCACAAAAGGCCCAACTATTGTAATTGGTTTCTGGAACCACCAAATGCTGTCTGTTTAAACTGATTACCGGATTCTGATATTAGGATTTTCCGGGTGTGAGAAACTATTCGGAACCCTACCTAGAGTCGACTTCCTAGCTTTTCTGGTAGATTAGGAGTACAATTAGGGCATTTTCATTTTGAATTTTGCCGAAATGGAGCCGGTTGTGTTGGATGCGGGTACGAAGTTGCTCAAGGCTGGGTTTTCTGTCCCTGACCAGCCTCCTTCCATGGTGATTCCGACTCGGACGCTACAAGTACCTGCCGATGAGTTGGTCACAGATCCTTCCCTGTTCGAGGACAACATTGTTGATCCGGTTGTCCGGGGGTTTATCAAGGATTGGGATGCTATGGAGGATCTTTTGAGCTATGTGTTGTATAATAATTTAGGCTGGGAAATGGGCAATGAAGGACAGATTTTGTTTACTGATCCGCTTGCCAGTCCCAAGACTGTACGGGAGCAGCTCGTGCAATTGATGTTTGAGAAATTTAATGTCTCGGGTTTTTATGCATCTGAGCAAGCTGTGCTGTCGCTGTATGCTGTTGGCCGAATCTCTGGCTGCACAGTTGATATCGGTCATGGATCGATTGATATTGCTTCGGTAATTGAAGGTGCTGTTCAGCACATATCTTCCAGAAGATTTGAGATTGGGGGTTTGGACCTGACAAGTTTATTTGCTACAGAACTTGGCAAGTCCAATCCTCATGTGAACCTTAAATTATCTGACATTGAAAAGCTCAAGGAAAAGTATGCTTGCTGTGCCGAGGATGCGGTTGCTTATGATAAACTCCAAATCTCATGCCCTGAGGAGGAACACACTCTTCCTGACGGACAGGTGATAAAAATAGGAAAAGAGCGATACACTGTTGGAGAGTCGTTATTTCAACCTTCAATTTTAGGTTTAGAGGCACATGGAATTGTTGAACAGCTCGTCTCCTGTATCTCAACCGTTTCTTCCGAGAATCACCGCCAGCTGCTAGAAAATACCGTTCTTTGTGGTGGAACTGTTTCCATGACTGGTTTTGAAGATAGGTTTCAGAGAGAAGCTAGCCTTTGCACCTCGGCTATTCGTCCCTCTCTGGTGAAGCCTCCAGAATATATGCCAGACGACTTGTCAAAATATTCAGCTTGGATAGGAGGGGCAATTCTGGCGAAGGTTGTGTTTCCTCAGAATCAGCATGTGACAAAAGCGGAATATGATGAAACTGGACCTTCCATTGTCCACCGCAAATGTTTCTGAGGTATGTCCTCACTAACACCTGTTTTAAAATTTTTATGGGGGTTGCAAATTAAAGGATATATCGGGTGGCATTGGTGTTGCATACTTAGGTTGATCTTACCAAATGTACTACCTCAGATTGAGTATCAATCTAGTTGCCATGGTTTTATTCTATATACAAAATCATCCAGTGACTAGTGTTCTCTTTTTACTCTTCTAAACGAAGCATTTTTGGACTAGAATTGACTAGATAAGTAGAAACCGGTGGGAGAAAGTATTTGCAGAACAGTGATTGTAAATCAGGGAAAAAGTTGGCCTCATAGTGCATACTTCATGCATATGTTTTTGGGAAGGAAATCCAGATGAATGGAAATGCATTCTAGTTTTTGCTATTATGTTCAACAAGATTGTACATAAAGCAAACTAAGTATTGTAAAATGAGAAACTGTTGATACTTAGATTACTAATATGGTTCCCTTTTGTCGGGTGTATATATGTCATCTTCAATACATATGGATTCTGTTTGTTCCCTCTTTATTTCTAAGCTATATAAACTTGTCGGATTTTAACTCAATTTAGTGTTGGCCACATTGATTTTAATATTTAATTGATGTTTATTTTACTTTGTCCCCATCTGTTTGCATACAATAAGTGGTCTATAATATTTCCCATTCCGCGGAGAATGTTTGAACCCATATTCAAAGCTGATTAACATCTAAATTGTGCATTGGTTTATGCATCCTTCAAATTTATTTTGTGAGCTGATATTTAATATTGTGTCAAGCAGGTTGTGAAAACAGCTCATGTAGCATGAAGGGAGAGGCTGTTGATGTTAGATCAGCTCTAGGGATATTGTTCGATTGACAGAGACCGATCTGGTAGCTATATATACTCTGGTGGTTCTTCAATTTCCTTACCTTGATACTTGTAAAACTTGTCTTTCATCACCCTCGCTATCTTTTTATTTGTGGATTCTGTTTGCTCTGCACTTTCCTATTTCTGTTAGATTAGGATTAAACTTGTCCTGCTAGTTGTGCTGTAATGATCACTAATTAACTATGTGAAGTTATTAGATTAACTTAGAATGAGATGAGCAGCAATAACTTGAACGGCGAAGAGATATCTGCTTAAATGGAGATTAGCATGTCATGTTAGTTAGAATTCAACCTTTCCTTCCTTGAGCCTTTGAGGTCGGGCTCTCAAATGATCTGGATCCATAAATATGCATTTATGATTGGATAGCCTGATAACTGATTAGCGGATATATCGATCCATTATTGCAAGAAATACTTCGTTATGATTTCATTATAATCTTAAAATAGTTGTCATATGTTGGTAAATTGGTATTTTGAAGGTTGGAGATAGATCCCTATTTGTCAATCTCAAGTAATATGGATAATTGGTAAACCCACAATCCAGTTATTTATACTCACTTGCACCTGGTTATAACATGGGCAGGTGATAAAATAGATGGGGGGTAAGACATTACCCATGAGTTTTATTATGGCTAACCATTTTTTAAAACCTGTTTGTAATGGGTTGTTTGTGGGTAACCTGCTCTTACCCCCCTTTCTTAATTCAGATGGACAGGTTACCCACTTAAATGGCTTGGGAACGGGTATACCCATAAAGTTGGATGTATATATTGCCATTCCTACATTTATCTGTCCAAGGCTCCAAGCATGTTGACATGCCCGAGGCAGAGAGAAATTTGGTAGAATCTCACTCTAACAGGACATTTCAATTGTTGTCCAAGGTGTTTCATTGATAAATTGTTTGATATATAGATTAGATCTAAACAAATATGATTGTTTTGGTTTACACTTCGATCTGGAAGTAATGTGAAAACATCATAGATGTTGAAAGGGTACCAGTGAGCTATGTTCTTAAGATGCAGACAGAATCTTAAGAGTGGGAAAACTTGTGAACTATGGTTACCGAACCAGCAATAGCATGAATTAAGTGGGATAACTATAGTTTCCAAGTATATTCAGAATACAATTTCCTTTCTTTTTTTTTTTTAAAATCTAAAGTCGAACAAAACCACTGGCGACCTCTTCCTGATATCAGTTCCAACCTATTTGTTGGATGTCAATTTGCTATATGGCGTGGTACAGTAGAAATTTCATCTTATGTTTTAGTACAGGCGTACAGCTACAATTACTGAATCTGAAACTTGAGTTCATAACATATGCCTGCTCTTACTAATCAGAGGAAGCTGAATTTACTAGTATCTGAGTTTTCTCTTGTATGTAGCGTTCTGTTGCATCTGTTCATGGATGCTTTGTGGTTTAGTTTCCTAATTATCATCTTTTATTATATATATGTCGTAGAATATGAAATAACATTGAAACCTTTTATATGATCTATATATATACTTGGTAGAAACTGTACTGAAATGGGATGATATATGCCCTATGTCCATGGGAGAAACCAAACGATCCTATGAGTGATATTCATTTACACTGAGATTTGACTACCGAAGCATGAAATGTAATTGTCCCATGAGACTTAAGTAGAATCGCATGTGATAGGGGAGCTTGATATCTGCAGCAGAAACCTGAGCAATGCCTGAGGCCTGGAGAAAAAAGGTGAATGATCAGATCCTTTGAGCTCAAAGACTTCCACAGGTGGATTTGATTGTATCATAGCCTCTTGAAGTTGAAGAGGTATGGCGAAATCTTGATCGTCTGTTTTGATATAAAATCTTGGAACTGAACCGTATTTGGGCGCTGAGAGTGAAAGCTTTTCTGCTATTACTGCAAATGGTGTAAGCCCCATCGATACTGATGCCAGTGCAATGTCCTGCAGGACCAACATTATCATGCATAAGCCTTCATTTTCTTGAACAGTAAGAAAGATACAAAATTTTCATCAAAATGAAATGCAACACATACCTTTGAAGGTGATTTACTGAATAACAATTCTTGGACTAGTGATCGATCAAACTCAATTGCAGTTGGAGGGTGGTTTTTGCCATTTGCGTACAAGAACTTCTGTGCACGTACGTTTAGGTCGTTGAAGCAAATCTACAAGAAAACCGGTAATTGTATCAGACTACTACATTTGGAGAATTTCGCATTGTCTGAAATCATACATGAACATACATAAGGTGTGTTGGAAAGTAGAAACAGACCTGTTGGGAGAAAATATCAAGAGCACTCTGGTTATTGGTCAACATGGTTGCAGCAACAAAAACAGCTTTAGAGATTTTGGTAGGATGCATCTCCATTGCATATGAAACACAAGCTCCACCTAGATCATGCCCTACCAGTATCACCTGCATTATCAAATATGAATATTATACAAGTGCAATCCAAAAAGAGTAACAGGGAAAGTTTCACTCTACTCTACGCGCGTACGTGTGAATGTACAACATATTATAAGCTGCTGACACTGTCCTCTATTAAGGTTAGGATCTTCAGATAATAAACGCATACCTTTTGGTGATCGGGTAGATTTTGGAGGAAATGGGTAAGAGGCTTGGAGTAGTGTTGTATAGATGATATGGTGTTAATGTCACAGAAATTGAGACCAGAGCCAGTGAGATCTATGGCATCAACTTGGCAATTGGATTCTTTCAAGAGGGCTATCATCTTGTACCAGCACCATGCACCAAATCCTCCTCCATGCACTAGCACAAAATGCTTCTTGCTCTCTTCCCCTTCAGTTCTCCCCAAATCCTACATTATAGTTTAATAAAATATTAATTGAAACTGTACAATTTAGATATGATGATGATTTGCAAATTACACTCTTTATCATGCTGTTACTTTGTCTTCTAGTCTTCTAGTTCTGGTGTCAATTTGAGGTGGAAAGAAATAAATAGATAAATAAAGGAAAAGACAAAACTGGTATTTTTTGATTGCTAAAGTCATCTTTTGTTGGCTACTTCTAAGTCTACCAAACTAGTCTATAGTCTAGATCGATTATGAAGTCTAAACTACCATAAATATACTTGACTACTTAAATTATTGTTAAAAATCATTATTTTGAAAATTCTAATGACATTTTACTTTCTCAAAAACTCAAAGTCAGCATAATGATAAGTCAAGCTCTTGATCTAGTCTATATTAGAAATATGATGGTTTTCATTATAAAAGAAAAAAATTGATAATTGAAAAACCTTCAACAATAAAGAGTATGTGGGGGATAAAATATGTATGATCAAGAATGTCAGACCAGATCTTTAAAGTAGAGTTTCAAGTGAATTGCCTCGATCAAACACTCATACTAGATCTTTAATTTTCATACATTGCCTTGTAAACTTGTTTAGAACTTGAAAAATAAAAATTGTAACATAAAATTCTGAAGAAAATAAACCTGTCTAGATAGCTAGCTTATTAAAGCAAAACAAACCAAGTTAATAGAAGTGCCAACTGACCTGTCTAGAGAGCTGCGCAGACAGAGGATTGGAAGCGGAAACCGACCGCGATTTCTTGGGCAAATACTTGGGTTTAGGAGGGTTCTTGGTAGATACTGACCTGTCCAGTTGATGAAGGATATCAGTGTTATTCTGCATGTGATGTTGATAGAGCATGGCTGCAATCTGTGCCTGTTGTTTAATGTACGATTCGTCTAAAACTTCCGTTTTTGGTGCCGGAGAGGACGATGGAGTCTGTCCTTGTTTTCTTGAACTTCTGTTGGAAGATGGAAAAACCCATGAATATGGTGATGATGATGGTCTGGAGGCTTTGTTTTGATGAGGTACTGGGGAGAAACATGTAAATGAATTTCCCATTCTTGTTAGTTTGTATTTGATCTGTGTTTTAGTCTTCTTTTAGTGGTCATATATACGAATGGATTTTGAGAATGTGATGTGTGTTGGCATTTACATAATGTTGTTATTAAATTTTGGAGCATGTGGACTTTTAAACTAGGACAAGACAAGACGGTACACTCAATTGGACCATATGGGAGTTGAAGAGTTGTTTTAAAAATGGATTCATTGTGTAATTATAGTCTCATGCAAAATATCTATGAAAGTTACGTTCAAGGACTTGCCATTGGCATAAAATAGTAAAATAATACTATGTTATTTTCATCATCAAACTCATTAATTTCAATTCAACTCAGATTTTGATATTTTTTTTTTGTAATGTAATAAGTTTGATTTATTTCAGTTCTATTTAAAGGAAGATAATATATCCTAACTTCAATAATCTTACTATAAGATGAGGGGGGAACAGGTTCTCATGTGTCCATCCAACTTGGTTGTTTTTCGAGAGTTCTGCAATGCTACGTTTCGCAACTGCTTCTACTGTGCTTTCAGTAGTAGTTTGGAAATTGTCCAAGCAGGTCTAAAGGATGGGCAAATTCAGCTTAAAGACCGAGCTGGACAAAATTGATTCAGACCCGAAATTCGATCCAAAATTTAAATTTATCTGAAAATACAAAAGTTAACCATCCGAATATTGACCCGATTCCAAAACACCTGAATAAATTTAATTCAAAATCATCCTACCTGAAATTAACCGATAAATTTGATTTGAGTTCATCCGATCCAAACTCAATTTGATCCAAATTCATCATATTCAAAATTATCCGAATTAAAATTTGAAAGTTGCACTAATTTATATTGATTTTTATTTAATAATTTAAAATTTACATACATCTACTAAATCAATCAAGTTGAAAATTGTTAAAATTTACATACATCTACTAAATCAATCAAGTTGAAAATTGAAATTACACATATTAGTAAGTATGTTGATATAAAATACTTTTTTCATCATGCAGAGCGTCATGCATTTGCCATTTCAGCCGTATCACAAAATTTCATACATTAATATAAATACTATAAAAGTAAGCTGTCGTATACCCAACAAATAATAAAAAATTATACCATCATAATAAAAGTGCATTTTGGCGCATAAAGAGTACACATTTTCCCACCTTTTATCTATTATCATTTATTTTAAATTTTCACCTTAAACTAAGTTAACATTAACGTATGGAGTTCTCCGAAATTGAGAGAGTGCCTGGCAACTATCATGTAATTAGTGAGTTGTATATACTTGGAATAAATGTTTGAATAAGATGTTATAAGGCTAAAACGAGTTTGAGGAGGATTACAAATTTGTAGTCAATAAAAGATCTGAAAGTCTCTAAAGAGACCACATTTAGATAACTTATCTAGAGACCGATTTATGTTATTAAGAAAACATTGTTGTTATCAATCAAAACCTTGGTGTTTTTTCACATACAAAAATGCATTTTGTTGACAATATAGATGTTTTGATTACAACATCGATATCTTTATTAACAACATATGTTGGTCTCTACACTCTAGATAAGTTATCTAGAGACCGTCTCCTAGAAGATCAACGTACTCATAAAAAATTGTACTTATCAGAATACATTTGCAACAAGATGTGGATTTCAAAACTATTGTATTTCAAGATATTTAAATATGAACAACAATTGAATCAAAAGGGACTGACCCGAAATGTCAAGAAGTTTTATAAATCGGACAAGACCCGAATAGGATCCGAACTCGACCGAGTATAAATCACAGAACAAACAATATGATTCGAATGACCTGTTTGTCACGTCTATTAAGGACAAGTGGTCATACTATTGCCTCGTCCAGGAATCTATTCAAAACATTCTAATCTTATTTGAGATTTGATTGTACTTGATAATTGATACATTCAATATAAATTACTATATTTCACACAGTTATACAAGTAATGTTCGACGTTTTAGATAAAATGAATTTTATCATGTTATGAGAGTCTCTTGTTTACCCTATTTGAGTTTGAATCTCTATGGAGTTCAATCTCCATTTCATATTAAATTTTCAATTGAATGATTTTCCCAAAAAGGAAGAATCAGTCACAAGTACATGGAAGTATTAAAGAAAGATGTAAAATAAGAAAATCTTTTTAAAAAAATTCAAAAACTATTCCCTTTGTCGATACTGACTCCGAAATTACCTAAGTTTTTACTTCATTCATTATAGTTTGGTCTGGTCTATGAACGTCTTTAGTTGGTGAAAGTAAACCCTTTTGCCTGAGGTTGGTGTCAAAGAAGAGAGGAAAAGCACGTAATACAAATGATTATTGTGAAATCCTTTACATGTTCGAACTTGTAGATGAGATGAAATTATATTGTAGAATAAATAGTGATTACATTCTTTTTATGCTTAGTCTCAATTTTTCGATCTTTCATATAACAATTTTACTAATTTGGAGGAACAATCTATCAAAACCCACCAGTTTACAGGACTCTGGGGCAGTGGGGCACCTTGTTTCGAGTGAGCAGTAGTGATTCACTGCTTAGTTATTTATGTCATGTACCATATCTTTTCGTTAGAAGGTTTTGAGAAAGAGACATTTTCTAAATACTCCTCCAATTTCAGAAAAAGTGTTACATTTTGACTTTGATCGGTCAACTGTTTTTGAGTAATTAAATTTTTATTATATGATTTTATTAAATTATTTACTATTATCGTTTATGAGTAATTGTGGTCAAACGCGGAGCCAGTTGACCGCAGAATAGTAAAATGTAACACTTTTTCTGAAATGGAGGGAGTATTTTATATAGAGACGGAACTATGTTGTAAAAAAATTTATCGATGCTATTAATCAAAACGTCTATATTCTCATCATTGTTGTTTTTTCATATTATAAAAGAAATAAATTTTATTAACAATATAAACATTTTGATTAATAACATGCATGATTTTTCAAGAAACATAGGTCGTCTTTAGATAACTTATCTGGAGACTGTCTATGATGAGAGTTTGTGGAAGGTTTATTATATATAATTAATTTTAGTATTTGCTTTGTGAAAAATGACAGACGGGGACCTTTTACCTAAGAGTAAGTTTCCTGAAAGACGGTCTCTAGATAATTTATCTATAGACGGACCTATATTATTAAGAAAATCATCTATGAAATTAATTAAAACACCTATGTTCTCAATATTAGTGTTTTTTTCATATTACAACAAGACTTATTTCGTTAATAACATAGACATTTGTAATAGCTGAAAGTTGTTCATGAATAACATATACTTGTAATCTAGTCCATGTGCCCACCCTCTACCCCCTAATCATATCACATACAATATTCGGTCAATTATTTGTTTTGTTTTTTGTAATCTCAATTAAAACGTGAATTGTGAATTGTTCAAGTTTAAGTATTTGTTTTTTTAATCCGACAGATTGGCATTAAGCAATAATGATATAGTTTGTAATTTAGTGCGAGATTCCAAATCCGATGCAATTAATAATTTAGAATTAACAATTGAAATTTAGTTATGATTCGATAGAAATAGATTGGTGTGAATGATGATAAGCTGAACTTGTTGAGTGATTTGCCTACAATCCACAGAGATCACTAAAGTACCCTTGTTACCTTGTAATTCTAGGAAGTTGTATTAGGGTAATGGAGTAGCGTTTTTGGGAGATTATCCCTAGGATTTATATATTAATAGTCAAATAATAACTTTAATAATTATCTTAACTAGATGTTAACTACCCTCATGTACTATGTTACTCTAGCTGCCAAAACCGTACCCTGTAATACATAGTACCACTTATTCTATCCATCTCGAAAAGTTGTTCACTTTAATGTTTATGTACATAAATTAAGAAGAACATTATCATAATGGAGTGTATTACATGTAGGTTACTTTTTTTTACTTTATTAGTGGTAGTTAACACTTCCATCCAATAATCTAAACTTGACTCCAAACAACTTGAACAGACTTCTGTTTTTCTAGCATCAACTAGAATTGTCATTCTCGGAAAAATGAGAGTTTGAAGATCAATGTTAACATTTACTAATAAACTTCATATTTATGGGTTACTATTCTTTTTCGATCAATTACTAATCCTTTGAACAAACTGGCGATGTAATTTTAAGAACCTGACCAAATAAAACAAACAACTGACTTTATTTTTTTAACTGATTAAATAACATGATTAAACAAGGCCGCCTTTGTTTAGGATAAGGCGGCTGAAGAGGCTTGTTATTAGGTTTGGATAAAACTTGTATTTCTTCTTTTCCGAATCGAATCTCACTAATCTGAATATCCGTGGATTAAATCCAATTCGAAATCCTTAAAAGTGCAATCTAAAATCCCCGGATTGTTTTTTTGGATTCTGACCTTTTGTTCACTCCTACTTATGGGACTTGAACCCTACGCTTAGATTGCAAAAAGAAAACTGTGCATACCACTCATCAGGTGCACTAGAGAAACTGTTAACTATGGTGGAGATACTTTAATGTACTGTCCTAAAATTAATTTCGTACTTACTAATTAAGTGGCCGCGGTAAGTCTAGCCAGGTCGAGGGAACCTTGCTTGAATTCACCACTGCTGATCGCTGCCTGTAGAATTGTAAGTCGTACTCACGGTTCAAACTATCATTTGCAATTTGTATTCGTCATTGTGTCAGAAAAGTCACCATTCACGCTTATCGCATAACCAAAACAACACAAAAGTATTAAAATCAACCCGTTTAGGATTGAGAGACGGATTGATATTCTAAATATATATATAATGTTCTAAGCAATATCAGTAATATTTTATGAGTGAATATTTTATATCATTTTTATGTATATATACATCATATTCTTAGTAAAATCTCTAATATTTTTTAATATAACTGTAATGTTTGTCTATTTTTTTAGTATATCTATAAGACCGTCTCTCAGGAGACTTACTCACCAGTTTTGAGAATATAGACGTTTTAATTAATAAATCGAAGATTTTATTGATAAGATAGGTCTATATCTCTCCGGACACTTGGGCTATGTTCTCTTCATCTAAAAAACTATTAATTTCAGTTCAGATCAATTTAGTTCTGTCTAATTACTTTTTTATACTACAAATACATTCAGCTATTAATTATATTACACTGTAATGTACGTTGATATTATTCAATGATTGGACTTTTCTATATTTGCTGCAATGCACTTGAATGGATTGGCGACCTTTTCATAAATTGACATTGCTGCTCTTTTGTTTTGTTTTGGGAGAATGGTTATCTAGAGACCGTTTCTCATACGGAACATATATAAGTCGGTGTCTCCCAGCACCATTGGTCAGTTAAGGGGTAAAATGCTAGCCTTTTTATGCCACTTCTTCAACATTTGGCATCATAGAGTTACACACCCGAGGATGCATCGTTTCAGAACAACAATGCCTCAACTGACTGGTTCCGAAACGTTCTTGCAGGCCCTCTTGAAGTTTGATGTTGGTACTCAGTCTCAGTGAACGTGAAACACGCCTGGGCATGGGATGTATTGAACCTCAGTGATATTATAAGGAAGGATAAAAAGCAAATGTATATAGCTAATAGCCTAATACTGTTAAATGCCCAACAATTGTAATTCAAAAGGCACACGTACGCAAAGAATGCCTTCGCAACTATAGAACCAACACGAAACCAATAACCATACACATCAGAATCTAAGAAGCACTCGTGATTGAAGAATTATGCACAGAAATTTGAATCTTTCTCTCACATTAAGAAGCAGTGTATTGTTGAGTTCTAAAATTGGAGGTGTAAATTTAAGGATTTATTTCAGAATGTAGATACATACCAGAATTGAACGCCATTAATCCTTCAAGGCAAAATACTGAGGAGCCAGCTCAGCTAACCACACATATTCTATTCTTGAAACATTGCGGATGTAATTGCCACTTGTTCGTACTAGTTCGTTAAATATTAAGCACTCTGGTTTCGAACGGAGTAACACAGATGAAGGGTGAATGGACACAATCAGACCACTTGATATTGCCCTGCCAGATGATGAATCGTAAAATTGAGGTGAAAGCTTGCGAGCAAGAGAGAAATATCTTGAGTGAATTGACGTCTTCATAGAAGTATTTAAAAAATGTACAGTTACCTGTAAGTTCCATCAGGATACTTCAAAGCTGCATTAACGAAAAAAGAAGCAGCGAGGCATCTGCGGAACGGAAGCATGTCATCTCCACACGAAGTGATGGGAAGACCCATTTGCTCAACATTCACCCGTATTTGGCTATATCAATCAAATTCAAGGGGTAGCTTATGAGATACATGGAAAACTTCAATTTTTCCACTAGTAAAATTATCAAGGCTACGCCAAACCTGTGGATATCCCGAGCTTGCTTTAAGGAACGGTTATTGATAAAATTCTCCTTGCACCATCTTCTGAGATTCTTTTCAGCTTTTTCCTTACTGCTGACTTCCTTGTTCTTCTCCAAGAAGTCGTTGGAAGCACGAAACACATTGATTAATGTAACATGATCCCCATCAGAACTAGCGAACTTTCTGAAAGCAATTCGAGACTGCAGAGGAGAAGGTATAAAATTATCAGCTCATAGCTGGAGCCCAAAAAAATTATATTACAATATACTATCTAAATAAAACTTTTAATTCCAACAAATGTTCAGGACAACAAAAGAAAGTATCTATCACTCGATGACAAATACTCCCTCTGCCCTAGCTTAAATTTCATGTACCCTTTTTAGTTTTTACGGAATCCCAAAAAACTAATTCTTATTGAAAAAAATTTACACAAGTATTTTACTCTAGCCAATATAAATTGTCACTAATTTAATTCATTCCTCACATAAAATAATATACATCAAACTTTTCCAAGGTTTATCTATATTTTAGAGGGAATATAAACAAACTGGCAGCCTCAATTTATCCAAGCTTAGCATATTACTTACAACTAAATCTGAACCTGTAGTGAGAGAAAAAAAGGTTCCTGGGTTGCAACGAAACATTCCTGAACTACTTTCAAGAAATAAACTAAAGAGATGAGCTCCTCCTTGGTTTCATCTCAAGAAGGCTCAGAAATTTATTGTAAGAGATTCAATTGCTGCCAAGTTATGTTAATGCATTTCATGCACATGAATCCATTTTAAAAATCATATGACCTTTTGCCAGTTCCTTAATTGCAAGCTACATGAAAAAACCGCTCCTCCATGTCTCATGTGTGTCCTAGCTTCAGTTTCGGAATATCACAAACACTGACAAAAGAATAGTCAAGGAAAGGCCTTTGTATTGTGCATTTTTCTCAATTCACCAGACGGCATTCTAGTCATCATTTTATATTGAGTGGACATAGAGTTCTGCATACAAAAGGTAAAGATTGTATTGAAAAGAGTAAATCAACGAGCACATAAACATGTCTGTAGCAAAATGCCACAACATACCTCTTCCAACTTCTCTCGAGGAGCATAAAAGATTGACTCGACCGAAAGCATTGAAACAACTATAAGCATTTCTTCCAAGCAACTAAATTGACTGGCAACAATGAGAGCCTTTGCATAAATAGGATCCAATGGGAGCCTGGCCATTTGATGACCAACTGGATTGGACAATTTGCCATCTTCTGTAAGAGCACCTAGCAAAAATAAAAGCTCCATTGACTTGATGATGGTCATCCTGCACAAGTAAATATATCAGTTGTTAATAGTTACACGTAACTGGCAAAAGGGAGTCGTGGCATCAATAACAATGATCACACGAAAAACAAATCCACGGGTATAAGAAAGGAAACCAGAGAACTAGAATCAACAAAGCGTGTATAACCAACAGATAAATGAATATTACTATATTAAACATCCAAGTTATCCAGATTGTCCTCGGTAATGTTAATTCGTTTCATCTTTGGAGATACTAATCTGAAGCATCAGCAACAAATATGCATACAACTAAAAGATTTAACCATTTTTGCTAGTCAAAGTACTCTCAATGATATATTTTCTCCACTACATAGCTCCATGTATACAAAGAATACAACAGTATCCTTATATAGTTCATCACCAGAAATGAAATCTCACATGAGATTAGTGGGAAAAAACATTCCACACATAAGTGCACCTATTTATGTGGGTACATATCTGTTTGGACATGACTTTAGCAAACTAAATTGTGATCTATGAGTCCCTTGAAAGGCAATGAACTACGCCAGTTTGCCAGAACTACACATGTATGAAGGTATAAACTGACAGAACTGCTTTCAGATTACCTAATCCCAGTATGAAACAAAGCACCAGCATTTCAAAACAAAAAAAGAGGAGCATATATAACATTGTCAACCTGGAAACGTTATTGAACCAATATGTACGACTGTAATGAACACATATCCTCTACCAGCTTTGGAGAAACCATAAACAGCTTTTTCAACTGAATATACACAGAACATTTCCAACACGGACTTGAGAATAAATTAATAAAACTTCAAGGATTCAAACATTATACTCCCTCCATTTCCAAAAGCTTTCCATATTTCTATTTCGGATGTTTCACTAAAAGCTTTCAAATTCCTTTTATGGAAACCTACTATCTCCACTTATTATTTTTTTAATCTCTCATTCATACTTTATCAATTCTATCAATATAAACCATTTTTTTACTCATCCTCCTTAAAAATTTTGCCATAATAAAACGGAAAGCCTTTAGACCATCTCCAGTGGTGCAAACCTCTCAAACCCCCTCTCTGCCATTTCAGCATTCCACTAAGTTACAACCCAAACTTAAAATTAACTCCATTAGTGCGACCCATTTTTAAATTTTATTTCCTCATTTCTTTTAAATTTCACCTTTAATTTCATTTTCTTTTCACAGTTATTTGTAAGCTTCATTCTAATTAATTATAATATCAAATTAATTTTAAATAAATTACAATACTTGATAATAAGATCACAATACCTGTGAATAAATATTGCAATACTTGAAAATTTTAAAACACACATACGTTAATTAAAATATAAAACAGCAAATTAAAACACTACATATAGCAACTATTCGTCATAACCTAAATACGCACACTACATATATTATTTTTGTATTTTAAATTTTCCAAGTGATGGTTTATATACAAGTGTGTTTCGATTGTTTCAAATATTATTATTATTAAATTTACAATAACCAAACAAAACCAGATTAAAAATAAGGAAACCATAAAAGAAAAAAAAACAACAAACAAAACAAATGCACAAATGGACAGAAAAAAATACAAAACAAATATAAAAAATAGAAAAGAGAATTGAGGATTATGTGCATCGGGTACTCCCAAGAATTGAGGGAAGAACCTAATTTTAATTTCCACCCCAGGTGCAATAGGATGGGAATTACTAATGTGTGCTTTGCAGACGACCTCTTGGTGTTTAGTAGAGGAGATGTGGGATCAGTTCACCAGCTGATCAGCTGATGCATAAGATTAGAGATTTTTCTTGTGCTACTGGATTGGTTGCTAGCCCTAGTAAGTGTAAGGTGTATTTTGGGGGTGTGGATACTGAGACTCAGGAGGGTATACTGGCTGAGAGCCTGAAACTGGTTTTGTTAGGAACTCTGCCTTTCAAATATCTGGGAACCCCTGGCTAGTAGGAAGTTGACTCTCTTTGTGTATGCCTCTCATTAAAAAGATTCTGAGTAGATTGAGACATTGGAGTGCACGGCTTTGAGTTATGCGGGGAGAGCTCAATTAATTAAGAGTGTTTTGTTCTCCATGACTAATTACTGGCTTCAGGTTTTGCCCCTTCCAAAGCAGGTCTTAAAACATGTTGAGAGTTATTGTCGATACTTTCTGTGGAGTGGTAAAGACGTGTGCCGGAAATCCCCTGTAGCATGGGAGTATGTATGTGATCCTAAAGGGGCTGGAGGGCTGAATTTGGTGTCTTTGGTTGCTTGGAATCAAGCCACTATGGTTAAACTGTTGTGGAATATTTGTGAGAAAGCTGACAAGTTGTGGGTAAAATGGCTTCATATGTATTTTTTTTAAAGGTTGTGCGGTTGACGATTTTCAGGTTCCTCTCACGTGGTCATGGCTCTTGAAATCCCTTTTAAAAGGGAGATAATAATGTATGAATACTGGTGCATGGCAGGAGGCGTGTGGGACGGGTAAAATTGTGACAAAACAGATGTATTTGGAGCTTCGAGGGGACAAAGTAAAGGTGTCGTGGAGAAAGCTGTTATATAGTAATATTGCTAGGCCCCGTGCTTTGTTTATCTTATGGTTGGGATGCTTGGGTCGTTTGCCTACTAAAGACAGATTGTTCCGGTTTGGGCTATTACAGGATGATCTTTGTGTGATGTGTGGGCAACATGAATCTATGCAGCATTTGTTTTGTGAGTGTGCGTATACTCTAGCAGTCTAGCTATCTGGCAACATGTTTTGCGAACTGTTGGCATTGTACATAGGCCTGGTGGATGGGCGGAAGATTTGCATTGGATCCTCTCGCTGCTGCTAAAGGTAAAAGCTGGAAGTATAAGTTATTTAGAGCTGTGTTTTGCCGAAACTGTCTATGCTGTTTGGTAGGCTAGGAATATGCATATCTTTAGACAACAGATTTTTGGTTCCCTTGTTGGGGTTCTGGTTTTACATGTAATGCAGGCTAGGATACGATCACATCCTAGAATGGCTGAGTTTTGTACTAGGAGTCATTTACTAGATTAGTCCTTGTTAGCTTTGTCTATTGAGTTACCTGGACGTTTGTAGTCTGCTTGAGCTTATTGGCTTTTTTGGTAAATGGAAAGTACATTCTTGCTAAAAAAAAAAAAAAAGAGAAAGAAAAGTAAAATAAATGCAAAATAGAAAATCATAATAGGAAATAAAAAGAAAAAGAAAGTAAAATAAAAGCAAAATAGAAAACCATAATAGGAAATAAAAAGAAAAAGGAACTAAAAAGACAGGTGCACCTATGCAATCCGGTGCAACAGGTTGCATCTCCAGTGGCTGCAACGCCATCTTTAGATTGCCTTATAGAAATGGAGGGAGTATTAAATATACTCCCTGTCCCATTATAAAGGTACAGGGGAGGGTTTTATTTTTATTTTTCCCGCTCATTAACAAGGCTAATAGAATATGGAGTACATTGTAGGGTTAATTTGTATAGCAAAGAATGTATAAATAATGCGAGTAGGGTTATTTCTTAAATAACTAATTAATAAATAATTGATGAAGTGTCGTAATTTTTAAAGTTGTAAAAATATGTTTTATAAAGGTATGGATATGTCCAAAAGTGGAATGTGATGGCATGGTACCTTTCTTTTTGTTTTTCTTTCTCAATAATGGGACGGAGGGAGTATACATTTTGTGAAGCACTTTTATATACGGTGTAGTATAGTATCTAAATGGAAAAACGAAGAAAGAGAAGCAACATTAACAGATCAACATGCACATAATTGATCAATCATGTAAAAATTACCTGTCTGGTTCTTCGATGAAATCAAACCCAATGATATCATCAATACCTAGGGCTTTAAGTTGCAAAACAACACTTGAGAGGTTGCATCTCTTGATTTCTGGAGGAGTGGAATCCTTAAGCATGTCAAATTCATACTCGGGATAAAGACGGTAACATTTACCAGGTCCTTCACGGCCAGCACGCCCACTACGAAGAAAAGAAATGAAACTGTAAGAGTGCATCAAAGAATAAGTTTGCTTCCAATTTCCAAATAAAATTTTGGCTCTTTCCTTCAGTGTTTTAAGAAATAATGAAGTCCAATTTCGCTACTCACAATCACAAGCACCCTTTAAAATTTTGGAATTGACCTCATACTTCTCAAAACAACGCAAAGGTTGCAGATGTGCTGTCACTTGGGATTTGGGAAAGATTCTATGACTTGGAAACATAAATATATGCACTGAACAAAAACAGCATGTATATAATGCGCTTCACGAGAAGTGGAGAACAAATTAATCCTTATGAGGGGCAGGTTAGGTGATCTAAACCGTACCTTCTCTGAAGTGCTTGTGCTTTAGAAGTTTTAATAACTACCAACGGCTCAATTCCTGATGAAGCATCATAAGAGCGTAATTTCACCATTCCGGGGTCAATGACATACTTGATCCCAGGTATTGTCACCGATGTCTCTGCAATGTTGGTAGCCAATATTACCTGAAAGATTTGAGAACATTCAAATTAAAATTGACTAAATAGGTAAAGTTCATCAGCAGGATATACCATTGCAGGGCAAAGGGGAACAACATGCATTCAGAGTCAAATAATCAATGCCCGTGTGAGAAGCATGACCACACAATTTTACAGCTCCAGAGAAATTTTCAACCCGCAGATATTAAATGATCAACCTTATGTGTCATATGCCATTAAATACAGAATTATCGCCAGTGCAATTTATATATCTAACTGCGCTGTCATCCTTAGGAGGGAGAAAAACAAGGAAAAAAAGGGGAATTACAGAACACTGAAATCTATCACACCAAGTACACATCGTGTTCGGCCACAGTTCTAATATAAGGAAGTTTATTCTATTCTGGTATTACTTGTTACTCCACCCATCAACAGCATGCATCACCAATTACTGTAATTCATGCGTCAGTGAGCAGTGACTTTGAAGGAAGGTTTGCCGTATTTATTTCGTTGTATAAGAAACAAATCAGTTGCTGAAGTACAAAGATCTTGGAGTCTTTTAGGTCTCGACAAAGTTTCAAAGACAATGCCAGCAGTTTATAGGATGTTTACTCCCCGTTTTCATTTTACTAACTTTTTGTAGCTTCAGGATGCTGCACCAAGATAATACTTTACATGTTCTCAGTGGACCTGCTGCATTATGTTTTTATGAATGTACAGAAAATATTCATCTGCAATCATTAATAGCGACTGCTATATCCATATTCCACACTGAAAGCTATCTGCTTCGAATATAAACATCTTAATAAGAAACAAATAAAGAAAGAAGATCAACCTTCCGAAAGCCAGCTGGTGCAGGCCTGAAAACTTTCATTTGTTTTTCTGATGGAAGAGATGCAAATATTGGAAGGACCAAAAGTTTGCGCTTACTCTCTGGTAGTTTAGGGAGGCGTTCTTGAACAAATCTCTCAATTGATTCTATTTCTTCCTGGCCAGTCAAGAAGACAAGAATATCACCAGGTCCTTCCTCCAGATGTATCTACAATGAAAAGCAACGAAAGAAGTCTCTCAAGATTTTGTCATCTCGAAATAACAGCATCCATTTTCTTGAACTAAAAAGCAGACGGAAAGAAATAAATGTCACTATATTGTACAGCAAAGATAAATGCATAACATTATCCAAATAGAGTATACACCACCAGATACACATTGCAAAAAGAAAAGAAGTTAAGAAGCATATATAATCTATGGAGAATATGCGAAGGATGCAGAACACATATAAAGACCCCATTTAAGTTGTGTCCCGCAGTCCAGATCTTCAATTTTACTAAGGATATAGCAAACTAAAACTTTTTTCTTTCCTGTAGCAAAGATGGCTAAAATATTCGTGGTACAACATCTCAAGGGCCAAGGTTGCATTGCTTTATGCCACTACGATAGAAATACATTTTAATCCCTTAAATCAACTCCAACAAACATTGAAGTTGAAGCATCCCTCGACTGGAGGTTAGCATTCACTCACTTCTTTATCAACGCCAGATGTTTTAGGTTTAAAGAATAGCAAACGCTATCCAACATTTTTATGAGATACACGAGCCAGATATGTGCATTTCATTGGTGGCCACAGGTTAGCACATGATTCATATTGCCTATAGGTCTTTCAAATAACTTACACAGGAAATATTGTATTCCATCAACAGTAAAGAAGACCATGGTTAGCACCTGAAATATGGTAATCAACGCTGCATCCACATAATCTTTCTCAGGCATATAGGTATATAGTACATCAACGGGATGTTGTCGCCCCTGGACGTGAACAGCTCTTGCACCACCAAAATACTCCGAAAAAACTTGTGCATCCAGACTAGCAGACATGATGATCAACTTCAGTGGGGGGAACTTTTTGCTACTACATTGTCTAAGAAGACTATTATTCTCTTTCCCAGAATGTGCGCCATTTTCAATTTCCATAGGCTCCGTATTTACTGTGTCCCTAGACCCTTTAGACCTTGTCTTTTGTACTGTCTTCAACAAACCAAGTAAAACATCTGTCTGGACAGTTCTCTCATGAGCCTCATCAATAATAATAACTGAATATTTTGAGAGACATGGATCCAATAATGCTTCCCTGTAACCCACATTCAAACATAATCAGTTAATATATTTTACAAGATGTTGAGCATGCTTCCCCTATACAAGCTTTAAAACGAAAGTGACGGATACTGTTTTTTTTCTAAATAGAAGGATTGATTTTGATATGATAATGTTGCATGAACAGGATACAGAAAACTGGCACGTCCATACCTTAACAACAAGCCGTCTGTCATGTATTTGATCTTTGTAGAGTTAGATGTCATATCCTCAAATCTGATGGAATATCCAACCTTTTCACCCAAAGAAACTCCACATTCCTCAGCAACCCTTTTTGCAACAGTTACAGCAGCAACACGTCTAGGTTGAGTTATCCCAATGATTCCTCCACTGCGACAGAATCCTCCATTATATAAATACTGAGGTAACTCTGCCAAGTCATAGTTTCTTCACAGAGGTTAGAGGTCTTGACAAACGAGAACTAAGAGTATGCAAAGAAGAGTAGGCTTGGTAATATCCAAACAACTAAAGATAACTATATCAATAGTCCAAGTCAAAACAGTACAAGCAGTTACATTATCATCGAAAGCATATAAAGCAGGTAGAACCACGTGGGTGTACGTGTATAGTCCATATTGACAATAACAATAGTGCGGACGAGCAAATTCTACAAAATATGGAGTCTGCTAAAGGAGCCTTTCAGGCCTGACATCAAGGGATTCCTCTGAGCCTACAGAAAAATCATCAGAATGACTATGATCCATTGGCGAATAAAATGATTCAAAAGGATTAAGAGCTGGCCTGCCAGAACCCAGAGTTAAGCAGGCAGGCTTTAGCTGGTTTCTTCTGTTCTCTCAAGTCTTAAAAGGTTCTGGACCATAGTATTTCCTAATTCCTTTGGAGTCTTAAGCATAGCTTGGTTTATTTTCAGAAACCACATTTGGTCTGTGATAGCTAGTAGTAGAAAAAGAGACATGTTGCTAAAGTTCACCATCAGCCAAGCGAAAGGTATTGGTGGCCAAACATTAAGGGAATAGAATCCAAATCTGTCTTGTAATAAAGCTATAATGGGAAACTATACCTTTGAGTTTGATTCGACTGCCCTGAAAACTTCTCGCACACATGGATTGCTGAGTACAAGCATTAAGAAAAGACTAGCTGGGAAACTAAAAACTAAGAAACGGAAAACTATTTTGAATATAAAACTAGGGGAAATTACATAAAGATCAACCAGGTATATGCTAATTACACATAAACTACGGTCCCGTAAGAAATTCTTTATTACCCCCATGCACTTAAAAGTCAAAACTGTCAACGTATCATGCTGAAAAGACCCCTAAGTTCTGAAAAATTAAAAAGAAAAAACAAAGTAACAAAAAAAATAAAAAAATAAAAAAAAAAAAAGAAGAAGAAGATACCGTTATTGCTTTTTATTAATCTTTGCCTGCAATTTTACTTTAAAAAATTATTTGAATTTATGACATCATCGGGGGCGTGTTTGAAAAACTTATCAGTTGTAGGGTTGAAAGTAAGGAGTTGATACCAGTGAGGTTTCTAATAGTTCACTTTTAATGAAGACGTGGTTTGTGCAATTAAACATATACCTGGGGGACGTATGTAATTTCCCCTATAAACTCAGAGAACAAGCTTAAGGAATGGAAAACTCTCTGATACTGAAAGAAGAGCTATTGTATCTCTCAAATCAAAGCGCTTGATACTCTCAGTTTATGATTAACTGTGGCCTGTCTGGCTGTCTCTGGTAAAACTACTTCGGAATCCCTTGTGTGGAAGATTTCAACTACCAGAAGTTCCTGTGTTTGGCTTCCTTGCCAATACAAATTGGCTACAAGAAGAGGTTTAACAACATGAACCTTTTGCAGACTGACAATTGTAGCATCTGCGGTCATGGTACTGAGACAAGCCACACTATCTACATTCTACTTACTCCAAAGAAGAGGCCCATGGATTAAAATCTCGGTTTCGGTCCTCATCTCGACTTTTTAATTTAGTGAGACGTCTCGGTAAATCTCGGAAAAGTTTCGGAAACGTTTCGAAAGGTCATAAAAATTGGCCATCGCCATCAGATACTAGTTCTATCAACACAAGTACATGAATCGGAGAATTGAAAAAGCATTGCAAAAGCACAATAAAATAGACTCACAACATCATAGTATTTTTAAGCTTGACAAATCATAAAACAAAATTTACAAAGAATAACTTCAAAGTTCAAAGTAATGAATGTCTAGATGTCTACTAGTGATACAATACACCAAAACATATTAAAATATTTCTTACTGCACAATTAAAAGTTCCATTCAGTTCTTATACATGGAACTAATAATACAAATTCTGCCTATATCACATCATACAAATTAGGCGGTGGTATGGTGTCAAACAAACAATTACAAATATCATAAACAAACCAAATGATACAACAAAATAAGAAAGCAAAAAGAAAACGGAAAAAGGCAAATAGCTTCTTCTTGTTGTCATTTTACTCTGTTCAACTATTTTCTTATGTACTGCAATGTCAGAGCATTTAACTTGAAATTGGTTTAAGATTTTTCTTTTTCTTTCTTTTTTCTTGCTTCTGATTATAAGGGATATAAGGGAATTGAAGAATTGGACTCTCAATTACGAGCTTCAGATCCATCAATTTCCTAACCTCGTCTCTGTTTTCATCTTTTGAATTTTTGTCTCATTTCCCTTCGTAGAAATCTGGAACGAAACGAGATAACAAGAACTTAATAATTTCGTGATTTCCGACCGAATCAACCGAAAAGGACCAATATCTCGCCGGAACAGTGATTGGCGATACTTCACCGTCAATCCGTACCGGTAGAAAAGAAAAGCGATAAATTTCGTGCGTTTCGGTCGAAATGGCACGAGATTTGGATCCATGAAGAGGCCTGAAAGAAGATGATGATGGCTGCTATTGGTTTCATGCTCACATTTTACTTCTGAACATTGGCTTTACTACAACAGGCAGAAAGACCATCAAAGTTCGTGCAGATAAAGAATCTAAATTAAAACCAGGAACTAACAGACATGATAAGCTCCATTACTGAACAAAGATAATAGCCAATTGCTCTGTAACGAAAAGCATTTAACTTTTCAACTGCATTATAAGTGCATCCTGGATATCAGATTTTTCTGGAAGATAAAACTACAGGCATAAATTTTTTATATTCACCAAATTACAACTCAGAAATGTACATCAATCAGACCTCTACCATACTCCTGGCTGCTGGGTCACTTACATTCAAATTTATTATTATATTGTTAAATAATTACATGCTTGTGAATCAAACTAATTTTAAAAGTTAGAGCATCTACAACTTCCTAACCTAAAAGGCAAAAGTTGCAAATAAAACTTAGTCATGAAAAACTTACGTGTTGTCTTTCCACTGCCGGTTTCACCAACAATAATCAGAATATCATTCTTGCGAACTTCTTCTAGAAGTCTCTTTTCAACTGAAAATTTTAAGTAGATCAGAGTAATTAGCAGGTAGATCGGAGATTCTGGTACGACACAAATAAAGATAATGATCCAGAACAAAGTGGTCAAAGTCATTCTGCCTCATAAAAAAGTAAGTATCGATGAGATAAACACATTTGTTTATCTATTAAACCCTGACACCCAGAAACGCAGCATATAGTACTCACGAGTAAACGACATTGAATAATCTGGCACCAATCACAAAAGGCTATAGTGACACCAATACTGAATCATCACAACAAACTGAACAAAGTGTAAAAGAAGATAATCTAGGCCTAGGAATCTACATGTCATAGAGAGTAAGAGAAGCCTATTATCCCTCTCCCCACAATGACACCGTAGAATGCAATGCAACAGGGGATAATTTCTCATGTACACTTGCTATCTTTCAACCTAATTTGCTTCTCCAAAGCTGAACACCTTTTTCAATTCATATCTTTTAGTGTAGCCTATGTTTCTTAATACTCCCCCTCCTTCATTCAACCCTGTCCCTGATAAAATATTATAAATGATAAACATACAAATCTTACTCACGAAATCAGCTTCCTTTATTAAGCTACTCAACTAAACTAGTCGACTAAGTAAGGGTTTTGCTTGACTGTTGAGTAAATTTTAGACCTCCCTAGTCATTCAGGATAACGAAAGTAAGCAACCTCCTACATGCAAGCTAAGAGTCAACCTGGAGTTTCATGGTTTTGACATGAGAAGCAATTAACACTTTCTACTCATATTCATAACATCACAGTTACCAGAAGCCGAAACAATTACCAGCCAATGTTTTATACTCTCTACAGCATTTTCAGTGTCACACAACAACAACAAAAACAAAAACAAAACTAAACTAAAAAAAATAAGAACCAGTTTAATTAATTAATAAAAATTACCTTCAGCAATTGGCAGAGCTCTCCTATGCTGCTGAATAGCTCGGCTCCTGGAAAAAACAAGGCAAATTACACAAGTATTATCATGATTATACAAACATGATTAAGCTATAAATTTGATTAAAGTAAACGTTAGAATTAGAACCTGGCATAAAAGTCAGTTTTGGGATCGTTGTTTTGGACGGTTTTGTCGGAATTGTTAGCAGACGTTGAAGGCATGTTGGTGGTGAGAGTTCGCCGTGTACGGTGGAGAAATTGGTGGCTAGGTCACCTCACGGCGGCTCTACGGTGGAGGAGAATTGAAGATACGTTAGGTACTTACAGTGTATCAGATAAAGCGTGCAGTGTATCATTCACATTCGCTCCCAGCGAGCTCTAGTGATCTCAGATCGATAATCGCGGTTTATCAAGGACTCAGAAATTTTACTAGAGCTCTACGAATCAGCTAGTTCGCCAAAGCGAGAAAATAAGTTTACCTATAGCCTCTCTTTAGTAAAACTATAACTAATAAGCTAGGTGATAATCGATTAAGTAGCTGATAAGCTAATTAATTTTTATAGAGGGTTGAGAAGCTAGCTGATTTGCTGAATTAGTTAGTAGGTAGCTGATTAGGTAGCTCAGCTGATAATCTAGTTGATTTTTATAAAAGTGTTTAATAAATTTAGTTGATTTGCTAACTATGCTATGTAAAAATAAATCAACTAGCTTATTTTTTTTATAAGGTTCCTAGACAAGCTTATAAAATCTTCTAGCTTATCAGTTACTCACTCCGTCCCAGAGAACTTTATACATTAAGGTTGACGCGTAGCTTTATGTGAAAAGTTAAGTAATGGTAGAATATAGAAAATGTAGGAAAAATAAGTGTACTTTTAGTGGAAAAATGTGTTATTTGAGTGTTAAGTTGTGATTGTTTATTATTTCTGGGTGTGTGATAGCTTCCTTTATTAGTAATGTTTTATAGTAATGTATGAAGTTCTATGGAACAGATAAAAATGGTAAATGTATGAAGTTCTGCGGGACGGATTGAGTACGGTTTCTAGATAATTTATCTAGAAATGAGGTATTCTTGCAATTTACCATCAATCAGTACAAAATTGCCGTTTTTAATTCGCATATCGGGTTATGTCCCGAGTTTCATAACCGGATTGTGTATATAAACTAATCTATCGATTTTTTTCACCTTTTCTTTCTCTTTCCTTCTCTGTCTCTCGTTTCGATAATTCTCTGCAAAGCCGCCATGTTCTTGTTAGTAACTGTGCGATCTTTCCGTGTTTGTCCTCAATTCTATTTGAACCTTAATTGTAACTGTTGTTTTATCCCTTTCGTGTTTGTTTCCCTGTTTTCATTGTTTTCTCGGTTTTTGAGTTGGTTAGGGTTTTGATCGAACTTTTTTTCTTCCTTTTTGCTTTGTTTTGTTTTGTTTTGTTTTGTTTTGTTGTTCTAGTTTATTGGTATAGAATGTTCCGTGAAAAGGAGGCAAAATGTTAATGTCAATATAAGAAGTCGCGACTCTAATAAACTTTACCTGTATGCCACCCCCAAGATTTTTTTTTTCCTTTTTTTTGGTAGTAAAAGAAGATCATTAAATTAAGTTACATCCAGGGCCAAAATTGGCACAACACAACTAGGTGGATAATCCCAAAAGAAGTCAACACCCAGATCTCCATTCCTCTCTTCATTTCTCTCGCCATTGTCTCTGTAGTTATTTCACCATTTCTCTCTGTATTAAATTCGACATTGGTCATGGCGTCTGCTGCTCTCCAAGAATTTGAACCATCATTATTAATGGAAATTATTGGTGAATGGGGGCAAATTGTTTTCTTCTTGTTATGTGAGGAGGAAGAGCTATATATTAGTGTTCTTATTTACTTTCAGAAATTGCTTAATTCCTACTTTCTCCGTTCCGGATCAAGCTTCTCGTTTTGTATTTTTGCGGTCAAAATTTTTTCAACTTTGACTACGAATTATTCTTAAATCGCAAACGTAAAATGTTCAATTTTTTTTATATAATGAAACTTTAAGGGTAATCAGAGTTGGAAAAATTTGATCGCAAAAAGTCAAAACAGAAAGCTTGATCCGGGAAATTATGATGTAATTGGCCTGAGTTTCGAAAATAAATTTGCTGTGATTTTGCCAAATTAGCCAAACAATAAAATATAATATGTTAGACTAGTGCGCAATGCATCACCATGAACAGAAATAAGAGTTAAAAAGTTCCATTTTCCTCAATCCTCACCATCATATTTCATTCTCCTCTTCTTAAAGACAAAGTACATGCTAATTTTCTTTCTTCTCCAAAAGAATTGAAATAAAGTAGCATCTTTTATATGCAACCTCTATACTCTATAGTGAAGTGAAGCGTAGTCTCATTTTCCGTTCAAACCTATTCAAATGTTCGGAAAAAATTATCTTTGTTGTACGAATGTGAACTATAATTAGGAATAAATGTACAAGTGCCTCCGTAGCATAGTGGTATTGCGTTCGCTTCGTAAGCGAAAGGTCGTGAGTTCGATCCTCACCGTGGGCTAATAATATAAGATTCTTTTCTTTTTGCGTACAAACTACAAAGTCCCTCTTTCTTTGAATCATCAGTTCATCAATGGTAAATTATCACGCCAATTTTTTTTTTGTATTCATACTTGCATAATAATATAAAGGAATTAACATAATTTTATACTATTATTTAAATATAGATATCAGTCCAAAAAGTCCACATATATACTGTGTTGTTTTACGGGACACATACGTCTAATATTAATGGGGAATTTTCACATATCACCTTTTTAAGATGGTCACTGAACATTTAGGTCCCTAATGTTTGAAATATTACATTGAAGTACAACTTTTGGTTTTTGGTTGACTTTTGTTGAAAAAGTTTTATTTACCCCTTTTTTCTTAATTAAACCATATATTTTGAAATGCTAATTTCATTTAATTGCATATTTGACTCAGACCTTTCAAAATTTATTAATTAACCCCAAAACTTTTATCCTACCTAACTCGTATATTTTTCTTTCTTTATTAAACTAATTTTTTTTTAAATAATAAGAAGCTTCCATAGATTCCATTGGAGCTCCGGTAATCGAGCTCCAGGAAGATGTAAAACCGAAGCTTCCATATAATATCTAGTTTTTATTGTAATGATAAATTTAAATATTTTATTTTAGGGTTTAGTTAAACACGAAAAAAGTTATAAATATGAAAAAAGAAATTTTTGGTGATTCATATATCAAAATTTAAAAGTTTTGGAGTTGATTGTAATAAGTGTTGAGGGGTGAAACCTCTAACACTAACTAACTAAACTATTACAAGTAACCCAGTCTGTAGCCCGCCTCCGACTTGAAGTTCGAAGGAATACTTGTCCGAACTAGGGCACCTGAAATGACTAAGTGGGGGGGTTAGAACTGGATGCCCGGATTGCCTATGTCAATCCGGTAAGAGACTTTACTCAAGAGAGAGTTGGAAGCTCTCAATGTAATAGTTATGAGGAAGGTTATTATGCTCAAGAACACCTTCCCTTAGGTCTTGGACCTTGCGCTATATTTATAGTTATCATATACTCATGAGGTAGCTCATAAGATGATGCCAAGTGTACGATCCAGATTTGGACACCAATGCTACCTTTGGCCCACGTGGCAGTTAGTGAAAGAGTCCAATACCGATAAGTGGCCCGAGGGTAGTTTGGACCTTTTCCTCCGAGAGTCTTGATCCGCTGTTGGGTCCGTGTTAGTCCTCTGACGGCACTGCTCGCTTGGTTGATTCGCCTCAGTGACTCTGGATGCCCGAGCCAAGAGTCTCACCAAGTATCTCACGGCTCATATACGTTTGGTCTTAGAGTAATGGTGGCGTCAGAGGTTCTCTCAGACGGTCCGTTAGCATCTCTGTCTTGACACTACCAGTTTACAAGTCCTTTCCTTAGCCAGCTCGGACTAGCTGTGGGGATGTAGTGACTTCGGCGTACTGGTCGATTCACTTTGGGCGGACCATGTGAGGTCGGACCAGTACTGAATTGGCTAGTTAAGCCGTGATGCGCTTTAGGACACGTTCTATGGCGCCCTTAACGGATTGAACATATTTCCGTATCAACAATAAGATGAATTAACATATAGAAAATAAAATGAGAAATTAAAGGGTAATATTATATTAACAATAAGGAGGGTTGACTTTTGTGCTTCATTGTAATTATTTATATTTCATAAATTACATTTTGTCCTTCAATGTAATTTTTTAAACATTAGGGACCTAAACGTTTAGTGGTCATCTTAAAATGGTGTCAAACGAAAATCGTCCTAACATTAATAACACATGTTTTACCAGCCCTCCAAAAACATACATATAGGTGTAGGACCGCTACCTGCATCCTACGAACCCGTCACTTGAAGACGGATCCGTTATAGCGTATATTGGGCCAGCCCCAACTGGCCCAATAAATTCTTTTTTTTCCTTTCTTTTTGATGTATTGAATATATTATGATAAAATATAAAAATAATACTAAGGCTCTGATTTTTTTTTATTTGAACATAATTTATTTGTAATATAAAAATAACTAAGTAGAATTGAACTGAAATTAATGATTTTTCAGGTGAATGGGACATGCCTAACAGATCTATTTTTTCCTGCTATTCAAATAGACACCACTCCTCACTACTTTCACCCTCTTTTAACTCTTTAAACTCAAATGGTCTCTAAATTATAATTCCATTATTTTTATATTACAACTGTTCTTATAACTATTGCAATATTCCAAATATGTAAAATAAAGAGTAAAAAAAATTACGACCACTTAATGACCATGACCCACAATGGAATAGTTTTAAGGATTCTGATCACATGACCCGTTACTATCATTTATCCTATGGCCACGATTCATCTCACGGTCCACAATGAGTACTCTAACGAGCTAGAGGGAGTAAAAATTTTTACTCAAATCATCTTAGTGAAAATTCATCTCCTAGGAGGAGGTGGGGAGTAATAATTTTACATAAGAAAAATCATGAGGTGTAAAACAGTAGAAGTACTAGTACTGAAGTGATAATATGGACTGCAACTATGGAATCAAATAGTACTAATACCATCTCCAACAACTGTTGGATAACGCATTCTTGCCGTTTGGGACTCTGCTGTAGTCCTAGTGAAGTCCCAAACAATAGGCGTGCTGTTTTGCTTTTCTTTTTCGAGGTTTTTTCTTTTTCTTTAAAATCTCTTTTTCTTCTTCTTCTTTTATATGTTTTCTCTTTGATCTTGATTCGTTTACCTTTTCTTTTTAATTATTTTTTTATTTATTATTTTATTTGTTTGTTTATTTTAAATGTAATATAATTGAAACACACTTATATATAAAATATCATTTGTAGAATTTGAAATACAAATTATTTGAAATTAAAATCACACTTGCAAAAATTGAAAATAATATAAATTCTAAAAAACGTAAAACGTACTTGGAAAATAATTGTAATTTTTTATTTGAAGTATTGTAACTTTCAATTTTCAAGTATTGTCATTTTTAATTTTGAGTAATGTAATTTTTAAAAAATAAAGTGATTTTATTATAATTAACGACATTTAAAATGAAATGAAGAATTAAGTTTGAATGGAAATGAGAAAGGAAAATGTAATGAAAAGTAAGTTGGGCCTTCTATTTTCAGACCGTCGTACCGACCTAAATATAGGTCATGCGGAAGTTAATTCAAAATAATCCATTAGTTTTAGTTCGAAATCATTTTATGTTTAATTTTTAGGTACAATTGATTATAATGTATTATTTTAATAATTCAAAACCCCATAAAATATTAGTTGGCTATACAATGCCATTATGATATAATTAATCTTTTATTTAGAAATTTATATCATAAATACTTTCAATTTTATAAAATTAAATATATAACCTATATATATTAATAATAAATTTACAAATCCATGCATTCACAGGATATGCAATGTCAATAAAACTTTTCTGAATCATAAAGTTCAAGCTGATCGACCATATTTGCATAATTCTCTAGGTGAAGAACCCTAATCTTCTTACCAATCAATCCCAAAACCCGGCAGAACCGTCACAGAAGGGTGGAGTTGGAGACCAAGTTTATAGTTTTAAATAGTTTCTCCAAGTTCATTGAGCTCGCATAATTGGATATATATATATATAGGACATAGAGAGTGAGCTTCGCAAAGAAGAAGAAAAGTCACCAAAATGGCAAGGTCAAATACAAAAGTGTGTCTAACTCAATTAAAATGGGTTGTTGATTGTGTGACGACTGCCAAACAACCCGTATGTGTTTTAAACAAATTAAGAGGCTATGGTGCAATTTAAGGACTATGTGGGTTCTCTTCTGAATTTTACCTTCAGTACTCTGTAGTGACTCACGAGATGTACTAGTTACTGACCAGTTATCATGTGTGTCCAGAGAAGGTGGTTTCAGTGCAACTTCGCTAGTCAATGGCCTCTAGTTGATCCATTTTATTACACATCTCAAACTCAGTCACTGCTTCAATTATCATTCTTCAATGGCCTATGCTGCTTTGCTTTCCTTTCTTCAAACACTAGATCTGATCTTCATTTATGATTTACACCCTCCTCCTCTTAACCAAGAAACACAGATCAATGCTGCAGTATCATACCAGCCGAAGATATTATTGAATCCCAATCTTGTTATAGGTCTTGAATAACAAGATCAACCAAGTATTTCAGTTGTGCGGGATAGCAGAAGGTTTCATATTACTAATATGGATTTTGATCTTTTAAATATACTTCAGAGTAGATCTTATTGATAGAAACCTTACTTTGGATAGCAGAAGGATTTACGTCAATCAAACATTAATCCCTACACCAAAATAATATTCTGCATCCGTCGAAGGTTATCAAAATTTATATATTTTTGCGTCGAAGGTTATCAAAATTTGTATATTTGTGTGTCCAAGGTTATCAAAATTTATTAGTTATTTTACATCATTGTAATTATTCTAGTTTGTAATGACAACCTATTGTAATAAGCCATTTCAAAATTTATTTGCAGAATTTTCATATTGTAATACTTACTAGTCTGAATCAAGTTTGTATCTTACACTATCATCAGAGTTTGTATCTTACACTATCATAAGTGATCAAGAACTGGCATTCTAGTTTATTCTGTTTGATGATGAATTCTCATTGATGTACGATCAAACATGGCTGATTTATGTGGTTCCTGAGATTTGAGAAGCTTGTATTCAATTTAGAAATAATTTAAAGACTAACTTTGTGTGGATCTATGAGCTCTCCAATTGGTAAGCTGACTTGGTTGAGTATCTCAAATTACCGGCAAAAAACAATGAAATTTAGGAATAGATATACGAAATAACCATTATTAATATAAATTTCAAAAAATGTATATTTTGACTCAAGTGATTTACTCCTACAAGTTACAGCTGCTTGAAGTTGATGCCAATCAAGATGCCAGGGTTGTACTTGGGCAGCTATCAAAGCTGCAGGCCAAGATGTCCCTATAATCCCGTGATATCCTAAACGAATCGTAAACCTTGCCATCACTGCTCTTTTTGTACTCCAACAAAACATTTGAGTGATCAAACGCAGTCAGTTTCACAAAACCATAATCAGAATCTCGAAAAATACTCCAGGTAGGTTGCAGAGTCGAGAATTCTGCAAGACTCGCGCCTCCTCCACCAGCAACCACATGTATCGTCCCGTTCAAGTTACCCTTATAGTGACTTTTCTCTTTGCTTGTACAAATATTCTGCAGCAAACAAGGATGATATAGATTTAAAGTATGCATAAAAGTAAAAGTTTGCATACAGTATCAACTGAGGATTTTTTACTATATAAACAAAAATAAGTTTGCTTTAATGAGCAGCCTACTAAGTTTACCTGGTAAACAGGGCAGGTCCTTTCATAATTGTGAGCATGTCCATAGAATGCTATATCAACCTTATACTTCTGCCAGAGTTTTTGAAGGTCTTCTCTCCCCATAGGTTCGCCAAATGACCCATCATTTGCATAAAAGTCAGTCGAGGAATAGCCCAGCACACGATGTGCTATGAAGATCAGCCAAGGCTGCTTCTGTCTATCCACAGATGCCAGACAGTGTTCAATAAATTTATATTGCTCTGTTCCTTCTCTCCAGTCATGTTCCGTGTCAGCTATGCAGAACCGGAACATTCCATAGTCAGTGGAGTACCTGGCACATTAGAAAACGAAACACTTAATGCAAAAATGATTGATATAAGTTGCTTGATGTGCAGAACTTAGTCATGTCTGAACTGAAATAAAGAAGTACGAAAAGTATATCAGCTTACCAGAACTTAGCTCGATTTTCTGCCGGAACATAATACATAGTTTCAGCCAAGACACCACATTCTCCACCTGAATCCGTGTTCCCATAGAATGAACCTGATCCCGGCCAGTCACGTTCGTGGTTACCACTGTAGATTAATATTAAATCATCAATTTTCTATGGTTCAGGCGAAAGGGCACTATTTGTAACTTTTTCTAAAATCTATGCACCTGGCAATCATGTAAGGTACTCTTGAAGAAATCGGCTCAACTTGAGAAGTAAACTGATCCCACTGCGAAAGATATCCATTAGCATAACAAATATCGCCGATGTGAAAGACTATATCGTAATTTTCCAAGTCACGAATGAGCTGATTAGTAGTGTTCAGGGATCCATGTTGATAATCATTATACTCATTTGAACCATCAGCTTCATCCTGTGGCATTGTAACGGAAAAATAAAAATCTATTAGACATTAGGATTCTAGAGTAAAATGATTTCGAAAACTATTAAAGAACATTGCGCCGTTCTCATGATGATATGCAGATTTTTTTCCAGAGAGAAGAAAAGAAGAAAGAGAGTCTACTTGCAACTAGCATATGTAAACTTGGTATAATGTTCAGATCATCTCCAAGAACAGAGTTGTGTATTGAAAAAAGCTCATAATGCAAAGAGTCGAACCTTTCCCATGTCCCCAAAAATGACAACACGCTGAATAGAGTTTTGACCTGGATATGGAGATGCTTTAAACTGATAAATATCACTCCAAACATAAGTTCCATTGAACAGTTTATGACCCAACTTGTACGTATACCTGTAAAACAAATAGGGAGTGTTTGAAACGAGTCCAGTAATCTTTACTTCAGATTTCAGAAGTTATTCAGATGTATGTTTTCAGAAAATGATATCAGATCATCACACTGTGCACATAATTCTGAAGGACTTTATGTAAAAAAAGAGAAATACTCTCCTGGTAGACTTTCATTAGTTTTACTTTTATACCTTTAGTGAACAAGCACTTTTTAGCTATAAAAAACATTGACTAAAAGTATCTAGTTCTGAGAGGTTTTAATAGCAATCATGTAGGATAACTGCCATTTAGGAAAGTATGATAAACAGAACCATTTTTTAGTTTGAGCATACATTGAGTTAGGCCACAACTCCTTCAGAAAACCGGTATGAATGAAACCAGGATCACGCCATCCAACAGTTCTTGCAGGAGCACCTGCAATGTAAAGTAGTAATGGTAAGGTTGCAGTTATGTGACATAGAGAATTACTTGGAAATCCAATTTAAAAAGTACAATTAGCTAGGCCAAGAATTTTGAAAAAGAAATATGGACACAGAATATTACATAGTGGTACTACTTTTACGTCGCAAAAAGATAACTATTACTAGGGCATTGCAAACTGCAGTCAGCATATCCGTGACATTTGAAATTTGAGTAGGAATAAGCAAAAGGTTTAGACTTCATTGATACTATCTGTCACCATTTCACAAGTATACCGAACTAAGACATGAGGAAGCAACATACCACACATGCTGTTACGATCAAATGTTAGTGTAACTGCGAACGTCCGCTTCTGGTTTTTCCCTTTTGGGCCCCACTCGACGAAAGGCTGTGCTACATTAATATCATATCCACTAGTCCATGTTACAGTCATCTGAACATTAACACATTACACATGTAAACATAATCACACAGTATTCTTAGTCACAGTATACTTTAGTGTAGAGGATTAAACAAAACTCTTCATCAGAAAAACTGATAAGATGAACAAGAAAATCTTTACAGTAGGGGAGGATGAAAAATTACTTCATTCCACGTCTTTCCTTGAGCTAAACGCGGGTAGAGAGGTGCATTTGGATTAGTAAATGCAACTGCATTTGAGATCGCTACAAGCTTTGGCTGTTAACAAGCAAACAGCGCTACGTTATAATAAAATGATTTATCTCTTTACAAAAAGACAACAAGACCATGACAAGGCAAGTCATAAGTATCATTTCACTAGCTACAGCCTACAAAGATTAAAGCCTTCCTGAGACTATATGAAGTCTCAATGCAGGTTACTTACGTTTGACACACCTCCAGAAAATAAAGCAAATGAGTAGTCTGATCTCTGATTAATCAGCTGAAGCTTCAAAGTTCCTTTACCTGTATCTATATACTTGGGATTGCTATAATTTGCAAACTGATACTGCAGATATGTTTCAGACAGATATAAAACCATCAGATTTTTCTTTGACAGTCTTGGAACATTAATGATAAAATCATGGCACTGGACGAACCTTAATTGGCGCTGTACACAAATATGGAGGCCCCACTCTCGGATCATCCGGGTGACAGGTGGAAGAACTGATCAAAGACAACAAAGATTTCCTTAGATGCGATTAACAGCATTGAACCATAGTAAGCAGAAAAATTGATTGCAGAAATTCTTAGAACAATATCTGAAGACACTGAAGAAACAATATAAGGTCTAAGTTTCTGAAAAGATCACTACAACAGAAGCAGACATGCACACTACCTGAAGTTGGCAGGGGAAAATACTCCAACCCAGTCACCAATCGATGGGCTCGGAATGCTATACGTCAAAGTAATCCAATCTGTTTTTCCGTTCTGGAAACATAAGTACAAGTCAGAGTCATATATCAGCCTCACTCAAACCTTTCCAGTTTATCAAATGTACATCTCGTTAAATCTCCGTAGAAAAACTATCACAAAAATATCCTGATAATACGAAGAAAAGATTAAAAAAAAAAAACTTACTTGGATTCCAAGAAGTGATGGAGAGGCTTTGATAAAAGCCTCCCCATTTAAAGCAACGACAGCCTTGTCGATTTGAACAAGTGAAAGAGGTTGAACCCCATGTGATTCCACTCGTTGATTTGCAATAAAAGCCAACAAAATCACCGCAAGATTGACCAAAACTTTCATTGTATGCAATCTGAAATTCAGAGAGGCAATAAGTAAGAACATTTTTGGCAAATAATCTATCACCTTCAAATCACAACGATAAAAACTCAAACATAGACAGACATATGTCCAACAAAGGAAACTGATTGAACAATCTTGACTTGCTAGAAATGTGAAGTACACAGTAGCAAAAGCATAAACCATAAAACTCAACTATATAGCCATTCAATGAATCAGAAGAAAAAGCTGAATTCAAGAGCCCATATGCTAAAAGCAGTATGTATGAATGATTTGAAAAATCTGCAAGTTGGCATCAAAGGTTCAAAGATAAGGACAATTGGCCAATGCAATCATGGATTCTGAAACAACTAGCGAGTAATCAATCATCAATAAAGTCGAAATCTTTACAAGAAACATTTCATAAAGACACAAAAAAGAAGAAAAAATGGTTACTTGAGCTCAAGAAATGAAGCAAACGTCAATGGATAATTTGGTCCGACCTGAAGTAGAACGTCAATTGGAAGTGAATACTATGTGGAGTCTAACATTGTTTTCTATGAAGCCATCGTATTTTTCTTGTACTCGTAGAGATTCTTCGATTTTGGTAACAAATTGATGCGTATATTGAGCCGCTTTCAGTGTGTCTGTTTTTGTCGTTTCAACCCTTTTCTCATTTTGCCAAAGTTTCAAGTTGACTCTTCGTTTTTAGTTTCCGATTCCATCAATTTGTTGAATTCATAAATCTCTTTCTATTTAGGTGTAGAATCATCAATCATTATTAAGGATATTTACAACTTTTTTTATTTTTCCCTCCTATAGTAGTAATAAAAGGTTGAGATAATAGTAATAAAATGTTGAGATTCGTTTACATGAATGTTAAACGCTGAACTGAACAATTTTTACTAAACGCAATACATTTTTTTAACATATTGCAAAATACTCTATATTTATTTAAAATGTTAACAGTTGTCTCATTCTTTTAAACTTTTGTCAGAAAATCCATCAATTGCAAATATTTGAAAGTATATCATAATACATAAAAAAAAAAAAAAAAAATCATGACGCACAAGCATTGATTGGATTCTTAATTAGTCCTTTCATTTCATCTATAAATTGGTCAAATTACGAATTTTAGTTCTTGAGTGATAATAATAATTACTAGTATGTTAAGATTTGCTACATTTTGGTTGGAAAAAAACAATATTGAAAAAAGACGACATTTGGACTATTTTAGATTTGGCAGCACGTTAGATTGCCGCCTGGCAGCTTATAAGCTGCCAGAATACATGTTCTGACAGCCGTAAGTTGCCAAACACAAAAACAGTTCATTTGGACGGTTCTTTCAATTTAATTTTTATTTTGTTCAATCAAATTTTAGTTAATTTTAACGTAATAAGTAGCATAATATAATATTATTAACGATTCTAATAATCAAACTAAAATTTTCATATTCATGATCATTGTCATAATACGCCAAAAACTTGTTCAACATTTATTTTTTTAAATTATTTAACTGTATTTTAATAAGTATACATTCATTATAGTTTACTCCCTCCGTCCCGTGAATCTGCACCATTTTCTTTTCGACACTGTTTTTAAGAAAGACAATTATTTATTATTTGTTGTTGGTGAGAGAAATGATAAAAAATGAAGAAAGTATGATAGATTTGATATAGTATAATGATTAAGAATGAAAAAAGTAAGAGAGAAAGTTGAGTTAATTGGTGTACTTTTTTGCTATTTTTGTAACTGGACTAAATTCGTGGTACGTACATAAAATGAATAACGTCCAGATTCACGGGACGAAGGGGAGGGAGTAAAAGATTTGGGGCTTGAGTGGTTTTATGGTTAAAAAAAAAGAATAATACCTCTTCTAATATTTATAATAAATAGAATGTTTTTAGCGATATGTTGAAAAGTGTCTTGCGTTTAAGAAAAAGTGTTATGCGTTTAACAACTTTCTTTTGTGTTTAACGGATTTGATGTAAAAGATATGAAATAAATCAACTAACTTCACTTAATAAGCTAACTATTACATAAAAACCAGTGGATCAAGGCAGCTTAAAAGTTCACTAAAGTCCTGCTTTGATGAAACAGTTATAAAATCAGCCACCTATAAGCTCCTGAGTCCTGATAAACACAATCGAAGTATTACCCCAATGAAAGCTCTTCAAGTTCAGCCACTTAAAGCGTACAAATATGGGAATCATTCAACATTCTGAAGAAAAATATTGGAATTCATTTCTTTTCCACTACAAAGATCATACACAATGTTAAGTTGTAGTTCTAACAAGTGAACGCTGCAACACTTGACAATTTTCCTGACATTCTCTAGCACAGGGCGTCTAAACAGGCACTGAATGGCGGCTCTAAACGAACATAATCATCCACGAGACAAAGACTCCTGAGACGTTCAAATCGAGCTAGAAATTAACACCAAGACTTAACGGAAATTGTTCAAGAAAAAGTACGCTAGATAGGATTTGCCGTGTATAAGCCATGTGCAAATCCATCAGAAATTTACAATGTATACTGGAAAGTACAAAGTTTTAACAGTTATTTACTTTATAACAGCAAGATAAGGAAACAAAATGCAAATGTGAATGCAGAAAGCATGACATTTCATCCAAAAATTATGGCAAAGAAAAATACCTTTTTGTCATAAAGTAGAATAAAGCAACAAAAAAGGTATCAACTTTTACCTCCAATACTCAATTTGGTTTGAATTTTGTTTCTCCATGTCCGGTTCAAAGCATATCCTGATCATGTCATCATAAACAACAATATCAATCAGCATTCAACCATATGTAACCAATCAATGATGTTTACACACGTGAAACGTTGAAAAACGACCAAACCTGTTCCGTAACAATTGACAGTGGTTCTCGCCCCATTTCGACACATACAGGCAAACGCTTGGCGTAAACCCGAGAAGCCACAAATGCCTCCACTGTCCTCACAACTCTTACAAGCATCACTCTTATAAGACGAGTTATACTGCAATGATATCCTGTACTGCCATTTCATCGGATTCCCTTCGTCCCCTCCAAACCCATATATTGCTGAATAAGACGAACATTGAAGCTTTGGAAGATCCACACCAGACCTGGAGCCACTCAAAACCTGTGGATCATAGACACAGCATGTAGATATTGGTCCATTTGGTTCCAACCCGATGCCCGAGACCCCTTCGCATGAATATAACCCCCGACAGATATTCAAACCAGAACCGGTATCACAAAAATCTGCATTGCGGTCGAAAACTGGAGACGTGGTGGAACATCCCACCAAGACAAACATGTTATCTCCATTTATGCTGAAAGGACTGGCCCGGTCCAGCATAAAGCTTCCTGAGTTCTGCATTGACGAACAAGTAGACATGAAGGGATCTGTAATGATCATAGTGTTGCTTGAGTAGTCGACTGAAGACACGGTGTATGTGCCAGTGCCAGTGGAAAATTGCAGTGAACCCGAATCACACTTCACATATCTAGCAAAACCAGGATCTCCACAGCCGGAATTAGAACCAAAAGGAAACTTAATGGGGATCCCATGACAGGTATCATGACATGAAACATTGAGAGGGATGATACTTGGAATAGCATCAAGTGTGAAAAATAACAAGAACAAGAGCAAATTCTGCCTGAGCATACATGTGCTCAAATGAAGAAACATAGTTGATACACAGAGAGAATTGTAATACAAAGTCTTATAAGAATCTTATATAGCTGATCTACAAGGAGATTTCTGCAGGTAATTATTAGATCTCATGTTCCTAAAAAGAAGAGCTTGTAAGACTATGGGATCCAGCCAAAAAGTGAAACATGTTTATTTTCTGAGCTATAATGTGAACTCATTTAGATGTTAACAGTAAACATAAGCATATACCAAGGTAGAGAAAGAAAAATATGCTGAAGTAGGCATGTACATACAGTAATTAGGCATTTGTATTCACCCCAGATATCAAGCTCATCAGTTTGTTTCAACAATACAGTTCTCTTATAAAACCAATTGCAAGTAATTTGATCAATCAACCTCGGAACTGTGAAACCAAATATAGGTCCCTTAACCATTTCACTGAATCATAAAAGCTTCAAGATAGGTCTCATGCCAAAAACGAATTACAAGAAATTGAGGATGGGTATAAATAAAACTACTTCTTACCAATCAACCAAGAGAATCAAGATGATTGTGTCAAAGATTCGAGCTGTATCAACAGTGCAATGTAACAATGTCAATGTACTTCATTTTTCAAGTGATTAAAATCCGTCTTGCCTTGTACTTTCTTCCCCAACTACTAGAAGCTCGGCTAGCTTCAGATATGAACAAAGAGTAGTAGATGCAGACATGAAATTTGAATCACCAAAGAAGATTTCTTTGTTAAACTAACTCTACGTCGTGAACCCTTTCATGTTCCTTCAGTTCTGCTTTCAAGCTGAATGAACAGCGCAAGAGGGAATACAACGTATTTTCTAAGCTCAGGAGCAAGAATAGGTAACAGACTGTTCATTCTGTTATCAGATTCAAATCTTAGTATGACTATGCTGCTGCATGCTGCAAATTTGCATTGGAGGAGAGACTCAGAGTCATACCAACTCGGACGCTATGGCAGATGTATGACCCTTCAATACTTTAGCTGATACATGAAGACATACACAGATCATGTAGATCAAATCCTATTCATCAAGAATTCAAACCAGCCCACTTCTTGAAGGCAATCAATGCCTCCGTTTTCCTTAGCCTTTTCCTTTTCATTTTCGGCACATTCAATTTCTTATGTTTCTCCATGAACGCTTGCTTATATCTCCACTTGTCGACAAATATTTGCACCTCTCGGGATTTCTCGACGACTTCCATCACCGCATCAAAGAAGCCACCCTTGATCAAAGCAGAGAGAAATGCATCAATCAAACTAATATCTACCTTAAACTTGTTCTCTCCTTTGATGCCGATGTTCCGCTTAGCCTCATTCCACAGCGTTAAAACATTAAAGTATTTCTCTGCTGCTATGTATCCATTAATGAGGGATAAATACGTCTGCTGATTCGGCTCAAACTGTAGAAAGGTCATCCTCCTAAAAGTCCTCCTTGCGTCTTCCAACCTCCCCACTTTACAAAAGGCATGAATAATCGAGTTCCAATCGTGAATACCAATTTCAATTCTGGGGTCCTCAACAGCCTCATCCAAGAAAACAGCCATTAGCTCAGGCCGACGATGCTCTGTTAAACCCGTCATGATCGTTAAATAACCCCCTTTTAATTCACTTACTCTCGCTTCTCTCATGTCACGGAAAATAGAGAATGCTGATTGAAAATCTTGGGAAGACAGAGATGCTTCTATTAGAGAATCATAGCTATCAATGTCCAGGCGGAGACCCAAACTACTAATTTCGGTGACCAGTTGAGCAGCTTCAGCTGTTTTCTGACCTTTGCAATAAGCCTTTAAAATCGGAACATAAACACCAAGTCCAACTGAAACACATTGAGCATTCATTTCATCAAGGATGTAGCGTGCCTTGTCTAGCAAACCAAGATCAACACAAGAGGAAATAACACCATATCCAAAAGATCTCTCAACCAAAACTGAAGAAGGTTCGACCTTTTGAGCCTCAATGACTAAATGTGCTAAACTCTTGTGATTTCCATTTTCTATAAATCCTTTTACAAGTGCATTACAAGTTACCTGGCCGAAACCCTCAACTTCTTGCAAACCACACAAAACAGCAGCTGCAACCGATTGAAAATCTTGCGACTTCACATATCCACAAACCAAATTATGAACAAAATCACATTTATCCGAAAAGCCAGACCTACCTAACAAATCTTCCAACTCACCAACCTTCTTATCAAGCCCCTTAACCGCATACAAATACGCAAGCAATCCAAAACTACTTTTATCTGGCCTAACCCCCAAAACTGACATTGTCTCCACCAGCTTCTCCGCATCACTAACCGATTCGACCTCCCGGCAGTAATACTCCAAGACAGCATTACAAGCAGCCAAATCCGGCTTCATATATTCCACCTTCTCATCTAAAAAAACCTTACAACTCTCACTAAAAACGCCCAAAAACACAGCGAAACTCCCATTCTTCCTACACAGATCAACAAGAACCCCACCCCACATCTCAAAAGGCATGAAAAATCTGTTCTTGAACATAGCTTTCACCAGAGCAAAAGCAGGTGCACCAGTATTGGCAACATTCATGGAAACCAAAAGGGTCTTTACAGCTTCATACTCCAACAAAGAAGGGTTCTTTTCCAACACAAACACAACGGAAGCAAAAGCCCTCTTGAGATTTAAAGTATCATGAAACGAGGACAAATGGGCAATCAAAGAATTAGTGATGTGCTTACTTGGGCAACAGGAACAGCTGGTGAGAGACTTGAATGACTTCCATGCCTCGTCTGTGTTGTTGGTTGAAAGGAAGTCTTGAAGAGATGTTTCGATATTGGAATGTTGGGTTTCGGTTATGGAGTTAAAGGTTGGATTTTTTTGGGAATTTGATTGGTCTTGTTGAGTGGCTTTAGGAAGGGAGAAAATTAAAGGTTGGAGAAAGGAGTAAAGGGTTGGGATTTGGTCTGGTTGTGATGATGATGAAAAGGGTCGTCTTGTTGAGATCGAATACAGAGCTCTTCTCAACATTGCTGAGGTTTGATCGTTTAGTGCCTGAGCAACAGACAAAGCAGAGAACTAGCTTGTAAACAGAAAAGATAGACGGAATAGAATATAAATTAATAAAGCATAACTTCGAAACAAAGCTGGAATAGCTCAGTTGGTTAGAGCGTGTGGCTGTTAACCACAAGGTCGGAGGTTCAAGCCCTCCTTCTAGCGTTTAAAGATTTTTGCTTTTTTCATCTTAGGCATTTTTTAAATCAACAAAACCTAGTTAAAAAAACACATATTTTAACCTTTACAGTCTTTTTTACACTATTTTAGAACTTCATCGTAGGCAGATTCTAGTCTTCTTTGGACCATCTTAGGTAAAAGATTTCTATTTTCATCTTCATCTTAGGTAAAGTTTTCTATTTTTAACTGAATCTTAGTCAAATTAAGTCTTCTATTTTTACACTTCAACTTAGGAAAATTCTGGTCTTTTTGCACTAATAATGCTTACTAACAGTGCAAATGGAATTATAAAATTGCAAAAATGTAGTCTTTTTTTACAAATAATGCTACTAATAGTGCACATGGATGTACAAAATTACTCAGTACAGCTAGTTTAGAGACAATATTCCATTGTTGCTGATGGAAAGGTTGATTTTTGTGGGTCCTTTCAAGATGCTGATACCATACATGTTAACAAGTAGTAGGTGTTCAATCACTTTCTTTGATCCTGTTTGATGCAAATCAAATACTGCCAGTACAAACATTATTTCTTGTTTCTTGTCTTTCTGAACTACTAATACTACTTCTCTGGTGTCTGTCTTTCTCTATCCCCTCTCTCAACTCAAACTACTTTCTCCCAATAATGGTAATCATCAAGAGCTAGTCAATGATCCTTTTCATTTCATGTAATATTCTTCAATTTGCTTTCTTTCTATAGGCCTTTGCTTCATGGAACATATTCTCCAGAACATACTTATCTACTCTTTTGGGGACTCTTATGTGAAATTCTTTTGTATTGTCCTGATTTATGGTTTAAATTCTGGATTGCTCTGCCAGTGCCAGGAACAGGACTATATTCAAGTTCCTTCACTGATATATAGTGTAGCCGAAAGATTGCCTTACGGCAAGTTAAATATGTATGTGGTTGAGAGCAAAGGAGGTGCCATAGTTTGTATGCTGTTGGCCTTGTTTTTCTTGGGTACATGGCCTGCTATTCTTACTCTACTTGAAAGGCGTGGTCGTTTGCCACAACATACGTATCTTGATTATACGGTCACTAATTTACTAGCTGCGGTTATCATTGCTTTAACATTTGGCCAAATTGGAAAGAGCACAATCGACAAGCCAAATTTCCTGGATCAGCTATCTCAGGTGAAACTATCCTCATTCAATGTTTAGCAGCTTGCTTACTTATACAATGTTCAACCAAAATTTGGTATAAATTATTGATCAGTACACATTAATAACTGGAAATAATGCCCAACCGAAGTAGTAAGTTATTGTAACTAGGAGCCTGGATGAACACAGCTATTTGTGTTGTGCTTAAAATGTTCTGTCTCTCTCTATGTCAAGTGTACTATGAAGATGTATATGTATGAGGTCCCATTTGAATTGATATTGTCGCTGATTGACTGGATTGTGTTCGATCAATTGTGGTTATTGAGAAGGCGATTTATGTGTTGGTTTCTATTTGTTGGAGTTGAATTGTGTGAAAGAGAATGTAGTTAATTTCTCCTTTCCTACAACTGATGCAGGATAACTGGCCTAGTATATTGTTTGCGATGGCTGGTGGGGTTGTTCTTAGCCTTGGTAATCTGGCGACTCAATATGCTTGGGCGTTTGTTGGTTTGTCAGTAACTCAGGTCATCTGTTCAAGCATAACTGTTGTGATAGGTATCCTACATTTTGGTGCAACTAAGTTCCGCTTCTTGTCTGGATGATAAAATTTGTGCTAACCAGTGTACACTGCTCCGTTGTGCTAATATAGGCTCAACCTTGAATTACTTCTTAGACGGAAAAATCAACAGAGCAGAGATTCTTTTTCCTGGCGTTGGCTGCTTCTTAGTTGCCGTTTGTTTAGGTTCTGCTGTTCATTCATCCAATAATGCAGATAACAAAGAAAAACTTTCAAGTTTCTCAACAGCGTAAGCTTGCTTCTTTTTCCATGATTTTATAGTGCTTGGAAGTGAAACTGGAGACGGCCCGATATACTAATGCCAACTTTGCACTGAACTTTGACAGTGTAAAGGACACATTAGCTAATAATCAATATGCAAGTACTGAAGGTATAGAAAATTCACCTTTGGGCATATAAGCTGATATTCATCTGTGCATTGAGCTTATATTCTTTCCTGCAGATCTGGAGAACGCAAACGATGATAAACAGAACACAGAATTTGGAACTGCAGGTTTTCTTATAGAGCTTGAGAATAAGCGGGCGATTAAGGTTAATTGAACCGTAGCTGCATTTTATATGACAGGCCTCAGCATTTTTGTGCTATGGTTGTCTATATAGTTATAGGAAGATCATCATTTGTTATGCACGTGCAGGTAATTGGAAGGGGAACTTTCATTGGCTTGGCGATTACTACCTTCGCTGGCTTCTGCTTCTCTCTATTTTCCCCGGCTGTCAATTTGGCCACAAATGACCAGTGGCACGCATTAAAGGATGGTGTCCCACACTTAAGTGTCTACACCGCGTTTTTCTACTTTTCAGTGTCCTGTTTCTTGGTTGCCATTATCTTGAACATCAGCTTTCTGTATCACCCCGTGTTGGATCTGCCCCAGTCGTCATTTAAGGCTTATTTGTCAGACTGGAATGGCAGAGGCTGGGCACTTTTAGCTGGACTTTTGTGTGGATTAGGAAACGGTCTTCAGTTCATGGGAGGTCAAGCTGCTGGCTATGCCGCGGCAGATGCTGTTCAGGTCATTTTTCGTGCTGTCTGAATTATTTTCTTCATTGTGATAACTCCTGTTTAGTTACATGATCCTACAATAAGTTTTTATACTTCGGAACACAAAGTGTTTACCAAGAATTCGTTTTGACTGCATAGCTCAGTTGCTTACTTGGCTTTTTCATCTAATAATCGCAGGCACTTCCACTTGTAAGCACATTTTGGGGTGTACTTCTGTTTGGAGAGTACCGAAGATCATCAAGAAGAACGTATGCACTTCTCGTGTGTATGCTATCAATGTTCGCTATAGCTGTTGGAGTCCTCATGGCATCATCAGGTCAGAGGAAGGAAAAATCCATCTCTAGATAGGTTTCAGAGTTTCGCATAGAAGTGCATATCCAAATATAGATTGAAATGGTTCATACTGGTGATTTCTTCAAACAGAATGCTAGGCCCTAGATAAGAAAGGTAGTCATCCATGTCTCTTATTCTCTTTGCCAACATTTCTCTTGCTGAGGGGATATGGCATTGCATACATATGGTTTCGATTAGGCAAAATGTAACTATCCGTACTGTGCAAAATAAATATGGCTCCACATTGAAGGAACTCTGCACCTGTTGTACACATAGATTCTAACCGAGTAGGCTTGTAAACGGGCAGACAGCTGCCAAAATCTTTGTTGCTCAAGACCTTCAACCCACAAGGAAATGTCACAGTTTAAGCTAGAAGAGTTCAGCAGAATTTCCAGGTGGATAGAAACTAACTTGACAACTTTAAGAATGATTGATTTGTCGAAATTACAGATATAGACAGATACATACTAAGAGTAGAAATGAAGAGGATATTTACAGATTCTTATGTGTAAACAATCTAAACAAATTTGCATCAGGAACTTATGAATCTACGCTGTCAAAATAATTATAAGAATTCTACTTTCGATGTCCTGCTGAAGCCATGAGGACGCCAACAGCCATGATGAACATCGACAACATGCCCACAAGTAGTACGTATGTTCTCCTTGATGATCTTCTGTACTCACCGAACAATAGTATACCCCAAAAGGTGCTCACCAGTGGAAGTGCCTGCAACACAAAAAACATACTTGAAAAATGAGCAAATCGAATTTCATGCTTTTCGCCTGATAAAGAGTTCATATGGTAATGACTAAACTGACCTGAACAGCATCTGCTGCAGCATAGCCAGCAGCTTGGCCTCCCATAAACTGCAGACCATTACCAAACCCACACAAAAATCCAGCCAAAAGGGCCCAGCCTCTACCATTCCAGTCCGATAAATATGCCTTGAATGACGACTTGGGCAGATTCAACACAGGGCGATACAAGAAGATGACATTTAGAATGACAGCAAGCACAAAACAGGATACGGAGAAGTAGAAAAAAGCTGTGTAGACACTTAGATGCGGCACACCACGTCTTAATGTGTGCCACTGATCATTTGTAGCCAGGTTGAAAGCTGGAGAAAATAAAGAGAAGCACACTCCAGCAAAGATAGTAATCGCCAAGCCAATGAAAGTTCCCTTTCCTATTACCTGCACGTGGAAAGACGTAGTAACATGGTAAAAACTGACTGTAAACATTATAATGCCAAAATTGCCGCTCTTTTATCCTGTTTTAACCTGAAGGAGGAGATATAACTGTAGAAGAAAAAGTAATAAGTAGGTTAGTTAACCTTGATTGCTCTATTCTTCTCAAGCTCTATAAGAAAACCAGCAGTTCCAAATTTAGCCTTTCCTTTAGTAGCACCCCCATTCTCCAGATCTACCAAAACGATATAAGATCATTGCCAGAACACTATGAAACGACATCCAACAACAAAAAAGTATAGAAAAGGAAAGACTGAACGCGAAATGAAAATGTTATCGCTATGGAGTCATGTTGTTTTACCTTTTGCACTTGAGTTATTAGCAAAATCATCCTGTGCCCTGTCCAAGTTTAGTTACGAACGTTAGTGTCAGACTGTCTCAGCTTATTAACTAGTACTGTTTGATTCAAAACAGAAAAGTATATCATTCTGATTTGATTAAGCTGTCCGAATAAGTGAACTGTTTAAGCATATAGATGTTGAACAAAAGCATATATACATACACATTAGACAGCTTCACTTTATTATCAGCAGCATTGGATGAATGCACCCAAGCGCCTAAACAAACGGCAACCAGGAAGCAGCCAACGCCAGGGAAAAGAATCTCTGCTCTATTGATTTTTCCATCTAAGAAGTAATTCACGGTTGTGCCTGTATTAGCAGATCAAAGACAGTTATAAACTTAGCACAAGCCACATAAACCAAAGCCGAACAAATTATATATCCAGCTGACAAAGGGTACCTATGACAACGGTTATGCTTGAAGTCATTACTTCAGTCACAGACAGACCAACGAAAGCCCAAGCGTATTGAGTTGCCAGGTTCCCAAGACTAAGAACAATCCCACCAGCCATTGCGAACAGTATACTTGGCCAGTTATACTGTATAATATACAGGAACAAGCATGATACATTGAGTGTTTAAAATTCCAGATTAGTTCAGGACATAGACTCAGCAACTTAATCACGTAATATCAGGAAAATGAAGTCACAAAAGAAGACAGCTAGAATCATAGTCACATGACTTCTTACTAGGTAACTTTCTCATACATTGCCAGATTCTGTATGAACACAAAGAACAGCAACTGCCAAATTAAATTACCTGAGATAGTTGATCAATAAAATTCGGCTTCTCAATCGTGCCACTTCCAATTTGGCCAAATGTGAAAGCAATGATAACAGCAGCCAGCAAATTTGTGATTGTATAATCAAGATAAGTATGTTGTGGCAAACGGCCACGCCTCTCTAGTAGAGTAAGAATAGCAGGCCATGTACCCAAGAAAAACAAGGCCAAGAGCATACATGCTATTGCACCTCCTTTGCTCTCAACCACATACATCTTTAAATCTTCGGAACAAAATCTATCAGCTACTATACGTATCAACGAAGGAACTCGAAAATAATCCTGGTCCTGTCAAATAAAGCCAAAGGCAGAAACATAACTCATTAGGCTAGTCTAGCAATTTAACTTCTGATTAAGTAAACACAAGATGCTCATAGAAAACAACAAAGACATAGTAGAAGAAGGACAGGATACAGCAAGCACTCAGAATCTCAGAGCAAATACCATGATCTAAAAGGCAAAGCCAAGAGCACGAAATTCTTAATTAGTACCATCGATAGGTAGCCTAAATCGCAACGAAAATTATTTACCTAGTCATGATAAAGACCTCTGGATAATTTATGTACACCACCAGATATGGAAATTCATTATGACAACCTTTTTCTAACTCTGATGAATTACTGATTTACCGCTACTCTAAATTTGATCTAAAGTGCAACTGAATACACTAAATCTGATCTAAATTGGCACAGAGTCACGTCACGCATATAAAGAAACGATGAATCGATATCTCCACCCGAAGAATCTGACTGCTTTCTTTCATCAAAATCAATGATAACAGAGAATCAATGACAAATAACATACAATATCTGTGCAATACAGGGATACTGATCAAATAAAGCATGAGAAAGTGAAATGCCAGAAACCAAGACACTGTTTGGGATCATAATGAAAGACATATATTACCAAATAACAAACAATATATCTGTACTTGCAAGGAACCCACAAAATAAAAATCGAAGCTCTATGTCCTGAGCAAAGAGAATCCTTGAGAATAAATCATCACTGCAACAGATTGAGTATTGAAGAGCAAAATGTAAACAGCGGTCTTTGAAGGGAAGGTGTAAAATATTCAAGAAAATGGGAAATGGATGGGTAGGCAGTTGACTAGATCATATATAGTGTAGATTCCAAAAAATCTCGTCCAATAATCAACACTAATTCACGCCCATTTCTAACTAACTGTCTTTCATGATTATTCGAATCTCTTGTCAGTTGTCACTTCACTGATTCAAGAATCTGACGGTTAAGGATATCTCCGATACTTTTGCATTTCTGCATTTACGTTTTGGCCCTATGATATATGACATTTCACACTTTTCAGATTTACGATAGTACAAATCGGTATTTCCTCCATCTCTTATTGAGTTAAGGAAGAAGAATCTTTTGCAAGATCATGTGAATGAGTTGTACTCCCTCCGTCCCACGATAAATATCACATATTTCATTTATATTTGTTCCATTATAAATGTTACATTTTCATTTTTGTCAACATTTACAACCGCATTTGTCCCCAAACATTTACACTGCACATTAATCTCCGTGCCCAAAAGCAAATGTGACATTTGTTCTGGGACCGAGGGAGTAGATAATATTGATTTCTTCTTAGTTCTAAAGTTATCGCATATATTGATAAAAGATTGGGGAAAGGATGGTATGATGAAAAAAGTTCTTTACCAGTAGTATTCATGACACGCGGAATTCGTAAGTATATACTATTTGTTGATTGTAACATATTATATCTCATTTCATATAATATACAGTAAAACCCCACTAAAAGAATACTCTATAAAGGAATAAATTCTCTATAATAATAAAAATTTACGGTCCCAACTTGTATATAAACGCTTTAAAAAAAACTCTATTTAAGAATAAACTCTTTATCGAAGATAAGTTCTAAGAGTGGTCAAAAATCTGCCTAATTCATTTCTTGCAACTCCTTATAAATGGTTTGGGATATATTCTACGAAAGTCTTTTAACATTCTTGTTATTTAAGAATATTTTTTGCTGGTCCCGATGATATTAATATATGGAGTTTTTACTGTAACAACAAAAGTTTTAAAAAAGTACAAAATGTGAATTCTAGCCCACTTTGTTAAATAAAAATTTTAAATTACGTGAGTAGATAATAATGTAAATGATTAGTTTATTTAAAGAAAATGTGATTTAAATTTCCACCTATGAATATTTGGTAAAAGGGTGAAGCATGAAATAAAAAACAACTTCTTTACTAGAGAATGATGAAGAAACCACAAGTTGAAGGTCTGATGTTGGAATGGTTGCGTTCCGCCAACTTGCGTGGACGGTGAAGACAAATAAGTTGAAAACCGAGCCTCTTATGATGGACAGGTAATTGACCAGTTGATTTAGTATAGCAAATTACATAAGAACCCCATAACTTATTTGTTATCCAACAACTACCCTTCTTGTGTGTTCGAAATTAACCAACGCACCCAGTGTTAGTATTTTATTGTTGCATTTAACAACAAACATTTAAATTTTACATAACCATTGTCCTTGTCTTATAAATTACAGTGCTTCATTAATCACTTTAAATCATTCATTAAATTGGTCGTTTTTATGCCGCTTCAACACTTCAAACATTTTTAATGTGTTTTATGCCAATTTTAAAATATTTAATTTACATTTTATACTCCAGCACGCACTGCTGTTTGTACTTCATTAGATCTATATCTCTAACCTGTTTTTTTTTTTCGTTTGATGTTTTCATAGATTGTAGATTGATAGAAATATTTGATGGTTATCAAATTTTGACTTGTGATATGTGGGGACTGGGGACTGTATAATGATGTGATCAAATTTGAGGGTATTTTTGCAATTCAATCATGTGTCATGAGCAAAGTAATCAATAGTTCCAGGATGTTATCCACCAATGCCAGTTGGAGTTAAGGCCACAATGTTCATTTTTGTTTTGTCTTGAGTTTCTATTGGCCAGTTGACTTGAACATTTAATACTTTGATTATTCCAAGTTTCCAACCACACAAAAAGTCTCGGTAAAATATATTTTTGGTATTCACCGTTTGACATTTTTGATTTTAATTCTCCATAGCAGTCACTAATCCAACGATAAACAACTACAAAATAGAGACGGACTTGACCCAGTCGTTAAATAACTACGACTTAGAGATGGATTTGTCCGTATTGGAAATCCGTCACTAATTTTTTTCAATTTATTTTTATTATAAAAAGCTCTGTTTAGAGACGTGTGGTGGCCATTTTCGTTGCTACATTTAATAGAGACGGACTTGAACCCTTCGCTAAATAGCTACATGTTTTGAGACATATTTGTCGCATTGGAAATCTGTCTCCAGCTCGTCTCTAATCCATCACTATTTAGCGACGAATAAATTTATGTCGTTGTTTTTCTTGTATTGGCTCTAGATAAATCTCATGCTCCATCATCAGAGCAATACTCACGGACAAATAATCATCGATTGGCAAATCAATCTCTTCCTAATGTCTTCATAGAAATTTTACCTTCTCTGGGCAACTCTCTCTTGGTCTCTGGTGATATTGGCCACCTAAGTAGTATGCAGAAGCACCTTGAGGCCATCCACAGTTGTCTCCCTTACCTCATGCGAACGGATTAGAGATCCACGTTGGAATATGGAGGTACCCTAGGTTCGCGCAACGGAAGTTTAAAAATTTTCTCTCCATATTGAACCAACTGACAACGAATGAATAACAATTAGCACGTTAAGCATATCATCTAGTAAGAAAAACTTACACGAATTAAAGTAGTGAATCCTCTACTAGGGAGTCCACAGGTCTAGCACTCATGATCTCACAAACGTCTTCCAGTTTGTAAAGATTATTCACCTTGTTCGAAAGAACATTCGATCAACATGAAGAAGAGCACTACACACACACACACACACACACACACATATATATATATATATATATATATATATATATATATCTTTACTATTCTAAAAGAGAACTACCTAAAGGTAGTTGTTACACCAATCAATTTAATTTTGACCAATTGATTAATTTTGACTTCAAATTCCACCTATAAAAATAAAGTTAAAAAGGAAAAGAAAAAAAAAGAAGGGAGTTTGCACATCATCTCCCACTACTTCCACCATTATAATCACAAAAAATTATATTTTTATTAATTACTCATATAATTAACATTTATTATGATTAAATTTTTAATTAACTAAAGTATAAATTTAAATATATATTATAATGTTTATGTCATGCATATTTAAATTTTAATATGGGACTCATTTATTTGGCACGTGAATTTTCACGTGCACAGTTTTACTAGTATATATATGTATGTATTCAAAGGCATGCAAGTAGTTGTCTTTCCATCATCCCATGATCTTTCAACCTCTTTTAACCACTAAACATTTTGTAGATCATGAAGAGGTGGTTAGAGACCAAGTCTCAACACCACAACTACACGTATCATGCCCTTCCTTCTTCATCTTAATTTATCTTTCGATATTTTTGGTTCAAGTGCACTTTCAATTATTTAATCGAATCAAATAATTAAGTAATTCTTCTATCTAATAGAACACATCTGAAGTATTAAATAAATTGATGTTATCAATTATTTAATTGATTAATAAATTGATCCAATCAATAAATTAATCTTACCACCATTATTACTCGTGAGCGTGAAACCATATAGTGTGACCCATAGGCCCTTGCGAATTGACCACTAATCAAATTACGGTTCGGATAAAACTACTAGGCCGCTTAATCCAAACAATGTCAATTCCAAGGTACATTTGTGAGGATGCAAATCTTAACCTAGAATGTAAAGTTCATAATGATACGGTCCTTTCATTCACGATTACTCAATTAAGTCCAGGGCTCGATTTGTGTCTACCCTTTATAACTTAATTGTGTCGTCTTATTGATCAGTTGATCTTTTGATCATATTCAACTTACTTGAATATATCATGCTTTGTCAAAGTCTTAATGGTCCAACATGGTTATGAGAACACGAGTAATCTTACCGAGTCTATTCGAGGAATGAATCATATCTTGGCTCACATGCTATACTTACATACGGTGAACCCAACACAAGCCGTATCTACTCCTACATAGTGCAAGCATTGGACATTGGTCAAAGTTCATCGTTCCATATGTAATATAGTATTGACCTCAAGTCAAAGGACTATTACATTACCCTACAAACCGATAATACCGTAGACACAGATATAGAATCTACCAAACGGTTTCTCGACGGGTATACCAATACTCCTCTGAGAGTATCTATGTGTCCATCACAAGTCCAGTACTTTATAGTCGTGAGACCAACTATATCCTCTAAGGAAGTGATGCGGCCACATACCGACTTATCTCATATTATCGATATCCCCTTTTCTCGATAATCCTTAGTCTGGGTTAGTTCATGAGTTATATTACGTTTCCCAAGTTATCACTCACTTGGCAACTAAAATAAACTCAAGGGAATATTAGCATATATAATGACAAACAAACAGATAATATATTAATATGCGAATATAATATTTATATATACAAATATAAAACCTCAAATACACTGAATGTGATAATAGTACAATCGTCCTCAAATAAGATTGTCTCTAGGAAATTATACTGACAATCCAAACATTAGATGCACGATAATACGAGGACACCACTAAATACATATGTTATAATCACATGTACTGAATGTTACTCCATTACTAATCATCTATTTGGGGATGAAAAATGTCGTACTAAAGTCAGGGGCGAAGCCAACAAAATTGTTTAGAGGGGGCGAAAAAAATTCATTCTCCCGTTCAAAATTTGCATTGTTGAAGGACTATTAATGTGAAAAATTAGTGTACTTATAAATATTTTTATTTGTAGTCACTATCCCAAACAACATACTGTTGATGTACCGTACAAAAAATAAAAGGTAAACTTTTTTATAGTTTAGCAAAACTTTTACTACATGTTATTACGTACGTATAACGTATATTGTATTCTAATCTATGCATATAAGCAGTGAGCATATAATGTACCCGTGTTGCAATCATGGAAAAATGTGTGAGATTGAAAACTTTTGAAATAAATTTTATCGTCAATGTAGGAATCAAAACCAAACCCGATTTAATTTTAACCATCAATGAGGTTATTTGTTTACTTTTCTCTTATTTTTCAATTAAACTTCTTGTTCCGAGCCGTGGACCAAGACAATAAACTTTAGAAAATAAAATACTCCGTTGATTTATCCCTCCCACTACAAGAATTTCCGGTTTTAGAGACGGAATTCAGTGACGAATTTTATCCGTCGCTAAATAGCGACGAATCGCTACTTTTAGCTACGGATTAGAGACGGATTTGCTCAATCCGTCACTAATCCGTCTCTAAATAGGGACAGATTAACTATCTGTCGCTAATTAGAGACGGATAAATTTATCCGTCGCTAATTAGCGACGGATAAATTTATCCGTCTCTGATTAAGTTGATTTTAAAAAAAAGAAAGAAAGAAAATTTAGCGACGGATAAATCTATCCGTCGCTAAAACCCTAATATACCCACCCTTCCACCAGATCCAGATTTGGCTCCATTCTTCCACCATCTCCTTCCTCCCTCTTCCTCCACCACCACCATCTCCCCTCTCCTTCCACCACCACTACCCGCCTTCCTCTCCTCCACCACCACCCGCCTTCCACCTCCACCACCACTGCCTCCCTCTCCTCCATCACCGCCCGCCTTCCACCTCCACCACCACTACCCGTCCTCCACCACCACTACCCGTCCTCCACCACCACCCGCACACCTCTCCTCCACCACCACTGCCGTCCACCACCACCACCGTCCACTCCTTCCTCCGACAAGATCCGACGTCCAAGATGCAACAAGATCAAGATCTATTTTTTTTTCAATTTTTCTTATTAATTTTGTAATTTCTTCTTTGTATTAATTATTAAATGTTGTATATTGTATTATTGAATATTGTATGAAATTTTCGATTTATTGTATTTTCGGTTTATCCGTATTGAACAAAATTGTCGGTTTATCCGTATTGAATATTCGTATAAAATTTTCGGTTTATTCGTATATCTTGCAGATTTAAAAAAAAATAAAAATTTTAGCGACGGATATCCGTCGCTAAATCCCCCGTCCGAATTAGAGACGGATAACTAATCCGTCACGGCTTAGTCAACGGAATTAACCATCGCTAATCCGTCGCGAATTAGAGACGGATTGTTTATCGGTCTCTAAAAGCTTTGCGACGCCCGTTTTAGAGACGGGCGTCCTATCCGCGATGGATTTAGCGACGAATCGGGAGGCTTTTAGCAACGGATTTAGCCTGTTTTTTGTAGTGTCCGTCCCACATGATTTCACACATATCCATTTTTTGGTATCCTGTAAAATTACATACACTATCCACATATAAAAAACAATTAAAATGTTACTTTCACATTTAAATTGCACATTTCTCCATTAAAGTACAAACTTTAAAACATTTCCATATTTTATCATTTATTTTAATCTTGTACCCAAAATTGTACGTCAATCCTAATGCATGAAGTTATCTGAGACGGAGTGACTATTTTTTATATGAAAAAATATATAAAATTGAAAACTTTAAGGACTTGACATTGGTCTTCGATTGGAGAGGGGGCAAAAATAAATTCAAGAGGGGGCAAAATTGTGAAAAAAATCAAGTATATATATGGAAAAAGAAAAGATTGAGTGTGGGCAATTGCCCCCACTGGCACTATGGTGCCTTCGCACCTTACTAAAGTTCAAGCGAGTCCCCAAGAGTTTCTCCCATAAAAGAAAAGTAAAAGGAAAATATAGCTCAATCTAATCCCCAAAATTTTCTAAAAGCTCTCCCATAAAGGCAAGTAAAAGGTTAAATAATAAAAAATAAAGGGGCATTCCGAGAATTGAACTCGGGACCTCTCGCACCCTAAGCGAGAATCATACCACTAGACCAAATGCCCGGATGCTGCAAAATTTATGGACAAAGTATTACATCGAAACAGAAATCCCCACTTTTCAGTTTTGTATTACTACTACCACTTCATCACTTTGCTATCTCCTCTCATCCACACCACACGTGAGCCCGGAACCATACGAACCGACCAAGCCACCATGCTGGTCGCCTCACCTCCCGGAGCTTCATCATTTTTCGGCCGGAACAGAGTCAAAAGGAGGCCTGCTTTGAAATTCTTGGCATCTCAATTCCCCAATTTTCTTCCTCCACAAGTGGATGATATTCAAGACTCCTTTGCCAGAAATCTCGCTTCTAGAATTCAGAGGCTCCCTGTAAATGTAATTACTTCTTCTTCTTCTTCTTCTTTTAAGGTTATAACCTCATCTCCATTGCCTGTTTGTTTAATAAGTTGTCATTAATTAGACTATTGCAAATTTAATTCAGTGCCCTTTTTTTCCTTTTCCTTTGTATCATTTAATCTCATTTCATCTGATATTTAGTGTTTGCAGTGGCTGAACTCATTCTGTTCGATTAAATGACGTTAGCATTTTTATAGTTGAGTTGGTCTTTGGTATTGAGCTCTCTGACAAAATTATTGCTAAAAAGATGACATGGTTAGACTGCTGTTAGTTAGATCTAAAAACTAAAAAGCATGAGGATAACTGAATAACTTTTGCCAGACGGTGTGGCTGTTAGATTGGCGCATATTAGGGAATGCGCGAATAACAATTGGGTGGGTGGCGGTGTAGTTCTTACTAATATCTATGGTGTATGCGCCTAACACTTGGGTGGCTGGATAAGGTTTGTCTGACTGATAAATTGTCTAACGCAAGTTTCTGTCTAAATCCATACCTCTTTTGTTTAAGACCTTATTTACAACCTCCTAAAGTGGTAGGTATTAAATCAGAATTATCTCCTTTTTTTATGCAGGTAAGCTTTTCAAAAGAAAGTGTCATGAGTAGCTGTGTAAAGCCAAAACAACTGGCTGACACGAGTCCGATTGTTCTTCTTCATGGCTTTGATAGGTTACGATCCTGCAAAGCTGATATGATTACTTTTTTTCGGGGTATTTCTCTATGAATCTGTGCTTTCGCAGTTTATCACTTCTTATTCTTCAGCTCCTGTTTAGAATGGAGATATACACTTCCACTGCTCGAGGAGGGAGGCTTTGAAACTTGGGCTGTTGATATTCTAGGATGGGGATTCTCTGATTTGGGTTGGTTTCATCCATTGAGGTTTTTTCGAATTTCATATAGGGTGATTAAATTTCTACAAAGCATCTAATTTCCTATTTCCTCTGCATTTGTTAGAGAACCGTCCATCAAGTAGTGTAGCTTCAAAGCGTGAGCACCTCTATCAGGTCTTTACTTCTCAACTCGTATATGCATTGTTCTCTACTGTCAAAAACTATGTTTAGTTCATCATTATCCTGCAGTAGTACCCACAATGACTCAGAGTATATAATGGGGAATTAAGGATTAATATTACAGCTAAGTGAAGATATAGTGTCAAAATGAAAATCTTGTGAATACTATGCTTTGATTAGTAAATCTGGAAGCAAATTAGTGAATTACCACTCATCGAGTGTTCTGCTCCAGTAATAAATCTGATTATATGGATAAATTGGTTCTTTTCTCAATTATGAGGATAGATGTTTAGCTGATGACTGGTGCAGCTGATATTATGCACGGACGTCACTCAAGTGTTTATTGCTTATTTCCTACAGCTGTGGAATACCTATATCAAGAGGCCAATGACGTTAGTTGGGCCTAGTCTCGGGGCAGCAGTGGCTATTGATTTTGTGTCCAACTACCCAGAAGCTGTAAGTCTGACATAGTGACATTCCATGAATCCGTTTCGAAGATGTTATTAACTTACCACTATAATTTTGCTTTTTTTTTTTCTTTTTTTCTTTTTTCCCGTCCTCTGATTAACTTAACTATGAGTCTGTCACATGATCAGTTGCCTCTGCATCCTTCTCCTTTAGGTTGATAAGCTGATATTGATTGATGCAAGTGTGTATGCGGAAGGGACAGGCGACCTTGCAAAATTACCAAGAAAAGTGGCTTATGCAGGGGTAAATCTGACATGATGTGTTTGCATATGTAATGTTGCTTCAATTTTGCATCAATATTTATACCCTTCATTTCTTTGATTGTTGGCTGATATAAATAATCCGACATACTCAAGCTGGTTTAAGCTGCAACATTGACTCTTTGCGGTCAAAATAATTTCATAATAATAGTTGTTCTCATGGATCTTTTATAACAAAAGGTCATGCACTCGGTATCTATCTGTGTCTCACCATATTTCTACTATTGGCCAGGTGGCTTTGTTAAAGAGTGTCCCGTTGCGTTTTTATGCTACTACATTGTCTTTCAATGATGTATCATTGAGTACCTGCTGGGACTGGGTGAAGGTGAGCAGTCTTCTTCACATGTTGTGAAGTCAGATACTGGGCCTTTCCGGTTTATATTTTGACTTGGTTATGTAATGTAATTATGTAACACCAGTGCATAACTTTACTGTGCTCTCAGATTGGACGTCTGCATTGTCTACTTCCGTGGTGGGAGGATATGACTGTCAACTTTATGATCAGTGGAGGATATGATGTTCGTTCTCAAATAGAATATGTATGAAACTTTATCACACACCATACAAGTCAGAAGTACAATATTTGCATTTCAGAAACAAAGCTATGTGTCCTGTGTGCTTTTTATTCACAACAATCTTGAATGTCTTTCAATAAATGCTCTTGCTTTTGTTTGAGAATATGGATAATGATTATCATTATACATACATAACCAAATATTGAAATGAAATAATAGATTGTATCAGGTGCCAAAAACTACTAGTGTTTGACAGAGTTTGTTGCTTTCATGACTGTGAACTCACTGGCTGTTGATACGCCGTACTCAGGTAAAGCAGAAAACGCTCATCATATGGGGAGAAAATGATCAGGTCATTGACAATAAGCTTGCAGTGGTAAGTACTCATAATTTTAAAGTTTTGGCACATCACATTAAAGATGCAAATGGTGATGCATAAATTGATTTTGTGTGGAACAGAGACTACATTGTGAATTACCAAATGCGATTATACGCCAAATACCAGACTGTGGTCACATTCCGCATGTAGAGAAGCCGGCTGCTGTTGCCAAGTTGATTACCGACTTTGTTCATGCTGAGAGCAAGACGGTCATGGAAAGTTTAATGATTTCTTGAAAAGGTTTACTATCAGTTTTGCATAAGATTGTAGACATTGTGAAGAATTTCATCCAATTGTCTTCCTTTGAATTTTCTTTTCTTCTCCCATCTATTGGAATATAGTTTTACTTACAATTCCTTTCACAATTCAATCATACCGTTTTATCCAGATTTTTGCAATACACCGTATTTCCGAGAAATGAGATTAACATCACATACTTTATTGGGATAACTAGTAATAACTCGTGGCGATGCCACAGTACAGTTGACTTTTAATAATAAATAGAAAGGGGTATTAAAATAAATTAATCGATAAAATAAGGTAGTTAAATTTATGTGAATAACATTGGTCATGGTGTCGGTCGGTAGTCCTTCTTCATTCAATATATCATTGAGTGTTTATTTATGTTAACTATAGAAAATGTAAAAATAGGTCCCACTGCATCATACGTTAATTAAGAATAAATCACATGTTTTTTTATTAAACTTTTACATGCAAGAGGTTCGATCACGGGTGAGCCCATGTAATACAATTAGCTTATTAAAAAAACATGTTTTTTTTTAAAAAAATTATCTCTCAAACGAAACCAAAATAAAATACAAAAGTATACACAATCAATAGGGTTGTTCCAAACAACCCCGCGGTGGTATGTGGTCACCCCATAACACATACAAAAAAAATATTATACAAACTTAATTTCACATATTATGGTTGTTTTTTTCCAACCCACCAGTCCCAACAACTCCGCGGTGGTATGCGTCACCCCACCAAAGACACAAAAATTATTATTCTACAAACATAATTTCACATGGTACGGTTGTCCCCCCCCCCCCCAACCGGCCCGTCATGAATATCAAGAAAGTACAGAGAAGATCGAAGACATTTTCTCCACCTAGAGAGTATAAGCTGATTCCCCTCCTCGGACTCGTTATGGAGATCAAGAAAGTAGAGAGAAGATTGAATTGAGTTTCCCCACTTAGAGAGTATCAGATCCCCAGGCACGTTATGGATCAAGAAAGTAGAGCGAAGATCGAAGAGAGTTTCCCCGCCTAGAGAGTATATGCAAACTCCCCCGTCGGAGGAAAATGTACTTTTTACTAACTTAATCATAATATGTTGCGCTCGGGTCTTGTTACAAAGGTGTGGAATGGGTTCGAATATATGCTAGACCGGACTTGAACATCATTATTTCGCACAGGGTACCAGTCCTTCCGGACAGAGACCGTAGAGAAGAGAACCCTTATACCTCATCCTACCGATCAAATCTTAAATATAAAGAAAATGAACTTGAAAATCTTCACGTGTAAAATGTTGATAGACATGTAAAGATCAACACACCACCAATTAGCTCATGTGTATCTCTTCTATATCCTGGAACTGAAAAAAGTATGTATAGTAACATATATACCACTATAACAATATATGCTAAAACGATCTTGGCGTGGATAATACAAATATACCAAACCAACATCATCATAAGAACACCGATAATATATGTGCTAAAACGTTACTCTCACATTTAACTTGGCAAAGCTTAATTCTCCATCAAATACCTGAATTTCTTTGAAAAGTGAAATAAAGGGGCAAAGCTAAAATTTATCGATTTATTAAGAGATCTAATCACCAAAGAACTATCCCTTTCAATTACTACATGTTGCCACTCAAAATCTCGAACAAATTTTGTTTTTAATTTGGTTGGCCAACCTTCCGCATTTTCAGCAACCATAAGACATAAAAAAAATCACCAAGCAATAACATTGCCCTCATGATCCCTAGCAACAACACTAATACGTCCCCTTATTCGGACTCTGCTCAACCGTATCAACATTTCACGTAGGTGGCTGGAATTTTAATGAATCTGGTGGATTTAGCCCATCAACTTTATATATTACAGTATATTCAAAGTAGTATAATAATTCAAAAAGTTTCACTAAGTTTGTAATTCAATTTAAATCTCATCCGTTGATCTTACTAATTCAATTTGAAGCTGGTACGTACATGTGTCATTGTTTCAGTAGAAGATGCAGGGTTCGAATCTCATTGGCGTAAGTTTCTCCCTTTTATTTATTATTTTTCAATATTTTCTCTTTTTTTTTCAATCACAGATTCATTGGTTTATATAAAAATCCTTAACACACATAGTGTGTTACGTAAATGTTGGTATTTATTTATATATATAAGTGCACAACTATTAGAGTTGTGCAATTGAGTACTTAATGTAAGTTAAATTGCATCGATTTGTGATACGTATGCAAATTAGACTTTAATTACAAAAAAACAATATGTTTTATTCATTTTAATTCTAAGCCCTAGCGCAACTCCAATAAAATCAATTCATCATTAAAAAAACTCAATTTTTCTTCTCTAATTAAATTTCAAGCCCTAAATCAACCCCAACAAAATCAATTCATCATTAAAAAATCTCAATATGTCATCTCCAATAAATTCAAAACCTTAATCGAACTCCAAAAAAATTAATTTATCATTAAAGGAAAAAAAAAACAACGATAACCAATATTTCTTCTCCATCTTCTTTAATCAAATTGGAACAGATCAATTCGCACTATCCAAAATCTTAATTCAACTAAAAAAGACAATTCATTATTAGAAACAACGATTTGCACTTACCTTCATATACTTTTATTATTATTTGTAATTAGATGTCACAATGACACGCTCACGTTCTAGTTATATTATATAAGAACACCCAACTGATAATCTGAGTGCTAAAACATTAGCCTCACATTTAACCTGGCAAAACATCATGGAACAAAATTCTCGCCCCCCTATTCGGACTTTGTTGAACCGTAGAATCAAAATTTATAATTGAAAATCTAAATATCTATTAATTTATTGTTAAATAGATGGGTGAAGTATTAAATATTTAATAAATGCTCTATTTTTTAAATTTTATTATTTCACTTTATTTTCTTTAATAGTATATATTTTATTTTAGTGAATAAAATAATTTATTTAATTAATAATAATAATCTAGATTGGTGTCTATAGATTCGTCTTGTCACGGTGAATTCAAATATATGTTCACAATATTTTTCGGAGTTTTGTAGAATAAATTTATATTAGATTTAATAAAAACTATATATGCCGCCAACATATTAAAAAAATAGTGGAATATATACTGGTTGAAAATGCAACTAATTCCACAAAATTTCACGTAGATTGAATTTATTTAATAAATACTCTATTTTTAAATTTCCATTAATTCATTTTATCTTATTTAATAAATTTATATTTTATTTTAATGAATAAAATGATTTCTTAAAATAATACTATTCAAGATAGGTGTCTATGGATTCGTCTTGTAACGACAAATTCAAATATATGTTCAAAATATTTTTCGGATTTTTGTAGATAAAGTTATATGAGATTTAATAAAAACTATATATGTAGACAACATACCAAAAATAACAATGAAATATATACTGGCTAAGGCTATGTTTACCACTAGCTTTTCAGCTAGCTTTCCAACTCCATCCGCTTTTTTTGACCATTGACTAATAAAAAGCTCGTTACATGAACGTGCAGCTTCTTTAACTATTAAATTGGAAAAAAGCTAGTCAATAACTTTTTTTTAAAGAATGAGCTTCTTATCTTTTTCATTCCGAAAATATCCCTAACCTATATTAACCTAAATTAAAATAAAGAAAATAAGAAACCATCTTTTTGTAAACCGGAAGGTCATTAAGATTATCAACTTATATTTTATATTGTTAGATCATTTGTTATACATTTTGTGTAATTTTTTGCAACTAGCATAAGGATTAATGTATCCGCACCTCTTTAAAATGCATACATGTAGTACACATCAAATACTGATTTTTTTCATTACTAAGTTAAAATGCTCAACGATTATTTCTTTCAACTTCTGATAATTTTGATGATGTTATTAAAGTGGCGATGTAAAGTACATTAAATATATATTATAATTATTGGACAAAATATGATATATTATTATTTAAAAAACTATAGACTAATAATACGATAAGAGAGGTTAAAGACAAGAAAAATAAGAGTAATGCCCTTTTATGTCATTTTACAAAATACCAGCTAACTTTTCAGCTAATTTGCTAAACATCTACATTTAAAACCAGCTACCTAACCAGCTAGCTTTCCAGCTACCTAACCAGCTACCAGCTAGTTTTGCTAAACAGAGCCTAAAATACAACTAATTTCTCAAAATTCCACGTATGATTGAATTAATCTGGTGGGGGTTTATCTCCTTGTGCTTTACATAATACATGGATGGATGGATTGATGGATTAAATAGGGCTACCCATTTAGAATGTCGTTTCTCACTTTCGTACCGCTTAGTCGGGCAATTACAGTTTAGTCCAAAGATCCATAATTCCGTTGACCAGCCTAATTAAGTTGTTTCAAAAGAAAATGGCCTTCTCATCATCTCTATTCCAATTTTCCTCCCTCGTCTATCTCACAGTTCAACTTCTTGTTCTCAGTGACTTTGCAAGAATAACTGGTGCCGCGGTGCTAGAAAATGTATGCCTGAAAACAAGAGATCCAAGACTCTGCCTGACCTATCTGAGGTCTGATGCTCGTAGCAAAGGAGCGAGCTTGGAGCAACTCGCACAAATAACCATCGACAAGATGGAGTCCAATGCTGACTACACTACACAATATACGATCCATAATCTATATGTATCAGCCAAAGACCCAAAACTCAAAAATCTTTACGGTAGCTGTGAGGAATTTTATATGGATGCATTGGATGCACTAGATGCTGCATATGATCTTCTACCACAGAAGCGATATGATCAACTTAAAGTTAACGGGGGAATTGTACTCAAGTTCAGCAGTGTGAGCAAATATTCGGAGGTAAGTCGCCTTTTGCTGACGTAAGTATAGCGCTGGAGGTTCTTGGTGATGCCCTTGCAGTTATCAGTGAAGATCTGAAGATGACTGTTGCATGAGTTTAGACTTACATGATTGGTAATGGTTGGTACTACCACTAATAAGTAGTCACTCTGAGGACATTCATGATCATGTAGGGTGAAATATATATATTTATTGTTTTTGTTTTAATAAGTGAATAAATGGACATTGAAATATTTCATTTGAAAAAAAAAAAAAAAAACAACGAAACATGGCCTTATGAAAATTTTAAATAAAGAAATTAAAAAAAAAAAAAACCCACCATACTTATTCTTCCTCCATCTTCTCCAATTTCTTTCTTCTTCCTCCATTTCTCCGACTTCCTTCTCTTCTTCTCCGGCGGATTTCTTCCTCTTTCTTGTTCCTTCTCTTTCTTCTTCTAATAAAACTCCAGATCTGAAGTTGGAGATTTGGAGCTGCTATTCTGCTCCAATCGAGTCGCATACAGCTCCGATCATATACGACTCAAATCGGAGTTATTACTGACTCAATCGAGTCAGAATAACAAAGCCCAATCGGAGCATTATACGTAGATGTTATACATTTCCAACTATTGGGCTATTACACAACTCCAAATTGGACCTGTTACAGCTTCGAATTTGGAGTTGTGATAAAATCCAATCGGAGTTGTTATGCTCCAATTTCGATTAAATGTTTCGATTGTGTTTTAGAATTTCGATTTTGATGTTCAAAGTATAGATTTGATCTAGGGTTGAAGTTGGGGATAATATACAAATTGAAATTGAAGTTTGGGGGCTTATTTGAGTTTTTTCGAAATCTTGTGGTAAATATAAAAAATTAGATATCCAGTAATCCAAAATGTGTCAAAATGTGTTATTGTTTGGCAACTTCCAAAATCCAATAATCTAAGAGGGGCAAAATTGACTTTTCCAGGTTTTAATTCGAATTTGGTCAAATTCGCGGACTAAAGTGTAATTGTTTACATCTAATTGGATGAAATCATAATTGTTCGACTAAGTGATACTAATGTGTAATTACGACATTTAAAAGGGGGTCTGGATGTAATTCACCCTACTTTATTTAACTACAAAGATAGTATGTTTAGCTATAGATGATACATTGCATTACTCTTTGTAATTGAACATGGATCTTGATCTCGTTTCTTTGATACCTTACCGAATAGTAGAACAACCCAACCAAACATCTCCTTGTAAGTTCCCATAAACTGCTTGAATTGCTTATAAAAATTTGAGCAAACATCCCATATGAAGGGGTCTAGTTGTACATGTGTTCTAGGATCATACACTTTAACTAAAATTTCTCATGTTGGTAAGAGAAGAGTATTTTGTTTTGCGCGCACATGTATATTTTGAAGATCTATGAATTATGAACTCACATAAGACTTTGAATTTACAATGACTTATCTTTACAATTTAAAACTAGTACTAACCCGTGGTGATGCCACGGCGTTGAATTTCTTTAATAAACAATGGAAGAATGACAGCTTAAATAAATTAAGAAATTCAATTAGTCATCGTAATAGTTAAGTATGTATTTATAAATTAATAAAGTACAAAAGATTATACCTTCAACCTCTTAGTATATCTTAGTATATCCATGAAGAAAAAGAAAGTGAAAGGATAATTAATTGACAGTTGACAAACCGTGCAATGTAGTTAAAGTAATAGTCAAATACATATTTAAAAACGAAAGTACAAAAAGATTTAATTTTCAACCTCCAAATGCATCTTCTTCACCTGCAAAGTAAAGCACAATACACACGTAAGTTGTCATTAGAAAATAATTGGGGAAATCTATATTGAATGCATTATAATGATATGCACATACCTTAAAGATTACTAAAAACTTCTTTGTAAACAACATTGATTGTTGTGTCTGCGGGGGTGTCCTTCTTCATCCAGGATTAAAACTTTGAGTCATTTTCTGCCAGTTACTCTTGAGAATGCAACATACAACCGACCATGACTGAATACGGGTGTGGGAAGATACAAACTAGCATGTGCTAAGGACTGGCCCTGACTCTTGTTGATTGTCATGGCATAACAAACTGATGTAGGGAACTGCCTACGCTGGAATCTAATTGAAAATTTCGTAACATCTGAAGGTGTCAACACCATGCGAGGTATAAGTACCTTCTGTCCCACATTATTTCCAGCTATCATCTTTGCCTCTATGACATGCTTCCCAATTGCAGTCACAATCAATCTTGTGCCATTACAGAGTTCGGCAGATTGGTTGATGTTCCTCAAAAGCATTATTGGACAACCAACTTTGAGTCGAATGAAATGGTTTGGTATAGCTGATGCCTTAATAGTATTAAGGAATTCGACTAAATATACATCTTCTCTATTAACGATTTCATCCTCATCAGGACATATGCTGTCACTACTCATGAACTTGACCGAATCTCCAGGTAACAGTGACATGATGTAGTCATTAATCTCATGGACTATCTCATTAGTCGGTGCAAGAATCGTCCTGTCCTGGAAATATAAACCATCACCAACATGGTCCATGAGTGAAGGATATGTGCTACTGACCATGGCATCAATCGGATATGGTGCATCACGATTAAGGATATCTCCAGGCAACTTGAAACTGACCTCGCCATCATTTGTCGCGCCTACTTGCCCATCTCCAATGCGTAGCAACCATTCGACAAATTCCCTTATACTGTCAATCTCGGTAGGTGAGCTGCCAGCCTTGTCAAAATATAAAATTATTAAATAATGTGTTTGGTCAATATAATTTTTTTTATCTTTTTAGAAATTGAGCAAACGTGCGTAATAATTACATAAGTGCTCATACATGAAGGCGCATGTTATTGGTTAACTTCAAAACACGACATGAACTCCACAGTTTTTTCGATGAGCATAGGTTAAATTTGCTAGTACTATCCCGTGGCGATGCCACGGTATAGTTAATTTGAATAATAAATAGAAAGGGATCGACAAAATAAATTAATCGAGAAAATAAAACTTGCAAACAACGTTGACCGTTGTGTCAGTGGTAGTCCTCATCCAATACTATATGACATAGTTTATTTTTATGGTAACTATAAAAATTGTAAAATACGACTCATCATGATGGATTTGCTTTGAAAGGGGTAGGATCCAAGCTGAACTCGTTCAAGACCCGACGGGTTGATAACATTATATTGGATCCTCTACATGTATCTGACCCGTTAATTAGCAACTTATACATGTTACTTTAAAAAAAAACAGTACCCCTCAAACTCGAGCCAAATAAAATAAAAAGCCTATAACGCAGTTTACAGGGTTGACTCGCTCCTAACATCCCCGAGGTAGTATGTGGTCCCCCACCACACAAATAAGAATTACTCCCTCTGTCCCGAATTCAATCTCTGCATTCTATTTTGAGACGCCTCAATTTCAACTTCACATCGCTTAAATGGAAAATCTATCTCCTACTTTATTCACCCTCTATCATACTTTTTCACGATCTCTCATATTTTATTCAATCTATTTCATACTATTTATCCTACTTTACTCACTCTTCTCTTAAAATTTATGACCGGGCCCGCGGAAAGTTTAATCCGGAATGGAGGGAGTATTATTTTACAGACATAATTTCACATGTTACGGTAGTTTCTTGGCACCCACCCCGCACCACCTTCTCCGAAAAATGTACTTTTCACTGACTTAACCATAAAATGTTGATGTTCGGGTCTTGTTTTACGAAGGTATGTAATGGGTTTGAGTATATGCATAACCCGGACTTGAACCTTTATTATTTCGAACGGGTTTAAATTCGGGTTGTATGGAACCCGACCCGTTCAAAAGTAAAATGATGGAATACCTGTGTAGTAAGATATGGACTGACATGACCTCAACAGTGTATTCGGCTCTTGATAATTGTCATAACTTAGTAAACATGTGTATATATACATATTATGAAATTTAATATCTTATTGTGTATGACCCGCTTGTAAACCAAAATAGTTGTGAATTCAGTTCATGAGTTAAAATTATAGTATTATTGTTAAAGTTGAGTTCCAAGGTTGCAAATATAAAATTCTTTGAGTTGGTTCACACTCTGAATTGAGTTCCAAATTTAGAATCCTTTTTTCGAGGATTTTACCACAAAACCATTCAAATTAAAGTTTTCAAGCTGTAATTATCTCATTTTCAAAGTTGGTTTATACATAGAATTTAGTTGTCAAATTCAAATTACGTACCCCATTCTTAGAGAATATTTCCATACATTGTGGTTTGCCCTTTCAATAGAGTCCTAAAGTTGTAATTACCTTATTATTAGAGTTGGTTTGAATTCCAAATGTGCAACTAACTATTCCAAATAATGAGCTTTACCTTTCAATATCGTCTCAAAGTTATAATTATCATATTTTTGTAGTTGGTTTGCTCGTCAATTTGAGTTTTCAAGTTAGATTGACTACATTTTTATAGTTGAGTTTTGAATCGAGTCCGCAAGTTGGAAGTACCCTTTCTTTGAATAAGTTTTTTATATAGCATGGTTTAGTCTCCGAATGTAGTCCCCAAATTGTAATTATAACAATCTTAGAGTTTGTTTACCCCTCGACTTGAGTTCTCAAATGAAATTATCATATTCTTAGAGTATTTTACCACATAAAGTGGCTTATGTTTCTAATATAGTTTTACGTTTAAATGATTTCAATCGTAGAATATTTTTACCGTTTGAACAAAATTCCTAATTCGGATTGTTAGATTATTTTCAAATAGTTTGGATCATTCTTGCATTAGAGTTCCCAAGTTGAATTATATTATTCTTACAGTTGTTTTGCCCTTCAAATGGAGTTCTCAATTAAGAATTACTTCATTTTTAAAGATGAGATTAACCTTTGAATTGAATTTCCAAGTTAAAATTATATCATTGTTAAAGTGTGTTTACCCTTTGAATTGAGTTCTTGAGGAATTTATGTATTTCTTCCAATAATTTTTTCATATAGTGTGGTTAACTATTCAAATAGAGTTCTCAAGTTGGATTTATCCCTTTAAGAGTTGCTTATAACTTCAAATTGAGTTTTCAAATTGCAATGATCCCATTCTTATAATTTTGTTTGCTTTCACGGTGAGCTCCCATGTAGGAACTATCTAATTCTAAAATTTGAGCTTACCGTTCGAACTAAGTTTTCAAGTTTTTTTAATCTCATTGTTATAGTTGATTTGTCATACGAATTGATTTCCCTAGTTAGAATTATCTGATTTTTTTAGTTGAGTTTACTTTCGAATTAAGTTCCTGTGCTTGAATCATTCCTTCATTAGAGTATTTTTCCTTTATAATGTGGTTTATTATCCGAATAGAGTTTTCAAGTTGTAATTATCTCATTCTTATAGTTTATTTGACCTTGGAATTGAGTTCCCACGTTCGAATTATCTCATTCATAAAGTTGAATTTTACTTTTCGAGTTGAGTTCCCAAGTTTGGATTATCCCATTCATAAAGTTCGTTTACGCCTCGAATTGAGTTCCTAAATTGAAATTATCTCTTACTTAGCCATATCAGATTTTTCAAAACCGACCCCTGCTAAATGATCTTTTGTTTAGATTAGTACTCACAGTTCAAACAATTCCAAATGATTCCAAATTTATAATGCAACAAACCCAAAAAGTCAAAGATTATCTAATTTTATAATGATTTTTTCTATTTTAACTTTTCTTTTAGTCTTCTCCTATAATTTCAAATATTCAACACTTTTTTTCTATTTTATGCTACTCAAATATTCAATACTTTTTTTCTTCAATTTATATCTTATAATTGGTGTCTATGGATTCGTTTCGTCGCGATGAATCCAAAAACATGTTCAAAATATTTTTTGAAGTTTTGCAGATAAAGTTATATGGGATTAAATAAAAACTACATATGCAGTGAACATACTAAAAATATAATTAAATAGTGGAAGTTATAAGGTGCATTGCATTGTCAAAAATAAAATGTTCCATGACTTATTTTTCAAATTTAGAATTTACACAACCAATAGGTCTCATTTAACAATTTGATTTTTTATTTTAATATATAAATAATTTATTTAATTAATAATAATATATAATATTGGTGTCTATGGATTCGTCTTGTCACGATGAATCTAAATATATGTTCAAAATATTTTTCGGAGTTTTGCAGATAAAGTTATATGTGATTTAATAAAAACCATATAGTTAATATACAAAAAATATATAGTACACTTCTAAATTACTATTTTCTTTTTGATTTAATTTTATGAATAAAACTCAATGAAATTCAAAGAGACATGCCACATATGATTTTGCACATGTGGCATGCCTCTTTATTGATATATGTCACCACTTTTATTATATATTTAGATTACCAACAACGCAACAACTATATTGTTAAAAGGTGTATATCTTGAGATTTTTACTTGTATAAAAATATATATGTATATGTATGTATGTATGTATGTATGTATGTACGGGTTGACCCGGTTGAACCTCCCTCAGTAGGTAGTCCGGGTCGATTACCGGGTCCGAGTTTCAAAACATAGCTTGTGAGTTGTCTTCAAACTTATTCTGAAAATTGCTTTTGCTGAATCATTTGGAACACACAAAAAAGGTATCAGTTTATAATTTGATTACAGATACATCTGGTGCTTATAAGTAGATGAATTACCACAGAACTTCATATCTATATATAGCGTGCAAATCCATATCCAGTATGATGAGGCGAATGATCTTGGTTGCCAATGGTATCCCAATACGTCTCGTGATGCGGCTACATTTGCTTGCACGACGTGATTGCTGATCGATAAAGCCTCATAGTCCCTTCATGATTCTCATTTTGATATTTTCAGTTCGCTGTGGAAACCAACACACTGGAAATTGAATTTATAATGTGGTGGATATTGGAAATAAAACTTAATGTATGGAGTGTTGAAATTTTAGCTGGAATTGATGCAGAATTGTATAGCTTTAGAAATCAACTTATCAATAGGTGCGCATATAAAGAAACTGAATAATGCATTTTTCATTGGACTATGTTGATTACTAATTAATGACGTCCATTGACTAATGAAAAATGAAACTCAATGGTTGAATGTAACCGAAGGAATAACTTTAAATGTCAATTAGCTCCCATTGTATATATTTAATATGTAGCAATTAAAAAATTAAAAAAATAGACTTTAATTCCACCTAGGATTTGAAGAGCTACAAGCTCGTTATCTTCATTCAAAACTCATTCGATTCATTCGATTCGATTCTGTTGGTTATATTTTATACTACAATTCAGTTCAGTTCAGCTTAGAAAATTGCAGTTGAATAGAACAGAGTCTAAATAGCTTAAGTTTTGGAATAGAAACTCATCTTTATTATATATATGAATTTAGAAAGGTAGAATATAAATTCTAAACATGAGTGAGAGAGGTAGTGTGAAAAGTAAAATGAAACCCCGAAATCATTAATATGGTGATTAGTATTTCTGAGTATTAATGTAAAGCCCTTTGGAGTTTTTTTTTTTTAGATGAACTCTTAAAAAAGAAGGTGTGCCTTATTAATAGGGGTATCATTATCAAGCACAAACTCCCTAAAATAAATATCACTCACTCATAAATTTTATAAGTATATTATTTCATTCTGCTTCCGTTCAAATCAATTTTATATGGTTCCTCATTTACCAACTTTTTGAGGCAAGGAGTAGCCACTAGACAAGGAACATCTGACCCATTGGGCTGAATTAGGCCGTTGGCCATTTGCCAACACAGGCTGACCCAGAAAGGGAAGCCGTATTAGCTTGTGTTTGCAATGGTTTTGTTATTTTGAAATAGTAAAAGAACTTTTTTAGTGTTTTAAGTTAGAATTTCTGTTGTAACTTTTATGCATGTAGCAATTTTTTTTTCAATTAAAATCAACTAATTAAATGAATTTTTGCAAACATTAAAACTTGTACTTTTACAATTTTAAGCTGCTTTTTATATAATATATTATCAAACACTACCGACTTTTGCGGGCAAAATTCATTTTTGGTGCTTTAGTGTGAGACATTTTCAGTTTTAGTACTTCAAAGTGGTGTTGTCCAATTGAAATACTAAGTTCATTTAGGAGGTGGGTCACGCCATTCACGCGCAGGCAAATGTTAGACACCAGAAGATATACATGAAAAATTGGTCATTCGAAAGATACAGTGGACTTCGCTCCATGCACGCGCGTCACTTATATATATACTGTAATAATCAATACCTCAATTGGACGCTACCACTCTAAAGTACCAAAATTAAAAATGTATCACGTTGGAATATTAAAAATGATTTTTACCCGACTTTTACTTAAAATCAACTTTAATTAGTACCTTTTAGTAAAAAAATCAGATAAAAGGACACTAGTGAAATCATTTCCAAACACAGACTTTAAGGCCATGATATGATATGAAACTACTAGAATGACGAAATTACCCTTCTAACACAGACCTATGAATGAAATCCAGATAAACAAAACCCCTTTCCCCAAAGCTCTTCCAAAACCCTAGCTCCATCACAGTGTACTCACTCACTCACTCCATTTCATCATCACCAACTAAATAAACTCACATATAGATACACGATACGTATCTATCATCGCAGTAATGGCGCCAATGTTGTCAAAAGTCCGGCCATTGATCCGGTCGGAGAATTTCAAATCCATCTCCACCTTCATTCACCTCCGGCAAGAGGCTGATCTGGCCGAGCCGCCAATTCCTCCGCCGCAACAGTCGCCTCTGCCTTCCAACCCTGCAACCGGTAGCCCTGTCTATAGCGAGAGCTGGCGGAACCCTATTCCGACTCTATCCGAGACGTCGCTGATCCCTATCGGCTACGGTGTCGTTCGCACGAACACGGCGAGAATGCAGTTGCTTGCGAAGACGCTGAATGCGAAGAGCTTGCAGGATCAGTTCGGGAAGTGGATTGCGGAGCAGCGGTGGGCGGATATAAAGGAGCTGTTCGAGTCGTGGATTAGGACGCTGGATGGTAGTGGGCAGCCGAATAAGCCGGATGTGAGCTTGTATAATCAGTATGTCAGGGCTAATTTTATGATGGGGGCGTTAGCTGCTCAGCTGCTTGATTTGGTGGCGCAAATGGATGCTTTTGGTATTATTCCCAATACCGCTTCCTATAATCTCGTGCTCAAGGCGATGCAGAGGGGTGGTGAGATCGCTGCTGCTGAGAAATTGATGCAAAGGTTTCATTTCGTCGTTAAACTTGAAATTATGCTTGCTTTTAGCTCATTTTCTAGATGCATTTACCCAAGTGTAAGGTTTCATAATTCAGGTACTAATGGGTTAGTTAAAGTTACTCTTGGCATTTGAAACTTGTTATGTGGTGCTTGTGGATTGTGGCTACTTGCACCTCTTACTCAGTGTCCGTGTGTTCTAATAGGATTAAGGATTGAAATGAAAGAAAGCTCAAGAAGTAAGCCTAACATTCTAACTGAATGGAGTAGTCTAATTTTGTTAATTCTATGGTTTATTATTCTCTTTAATTAGAAAAGCATATGTACACTTACGCTTTCCTGTATTTCTTGAGCTAATCATTTTTGTCATTATCATTTACCTTAAACAGAATTGTCAAGTTTTGTAGCTGACAGTTTTTTTTTTTTAGTATGGAAGTCATGCATTATAAAACTAATTGAAATTATATTACGTTAGTTCACATTTTCTTGAACTATAAAATTTATATGTTGTAACTCTCTAGTTTCTCCAATCATCATATAAGTTATCATGTGATTTTTTTGTATATTCATTGGGCAAATGGAGAAAAGTGTAGGTAAGGGGAATGACATTTTTTAAACAAATGGGACATCTGTCTTTTAGGGGAATTTGATGGAAATTGATATAACTTCCACTATGGAAATAGATTTAAGTTGGTACTTTATTTGTTTAAGTTTGCAAGAGAGTTGCGGTGAGAATTGAATGATTAAATTGATAGGTCAATAAGCTGTCTCTCTGTGGTATTATTGTGGCCATTTACTAATGTCTTCCGAGTTTTGTTACTAGTGTCAATCGGTTTAGCCGGTGTGGTTCTGCTAGTGTTTGTACAAATAATGATCAATTTAAGTGCATATAGACATTTTAGGGAGGGAAGTCTTTATATTTGGCTTTCATAAAAATCCGTCCGTTTTGTATATGGTTGGCAATAAATTTGATTTCAGATGACTTGCTGAATAAGGGTCGTGGTAGATTAAATGATGTCTCAGGCTTGATAGACTTTCTCTTTCCATTTCCTTTTTTCCCTGAAAAGAACAGGGGAAGGTTCAGCAGCATCTATTCTTAACCTGCTTCATTGCACATTAAGGGTAGTTTTGTTACTTTTGTAGGATCAGTAACTTCTTTACCTGTTTCTCTAATCCACTTATTTTCACTCATTATCTGAATGGAGCTTTTTTTTTTTGGTTGGTTGTTCAGTGCCCATAATTTTGCAAGCATTCATAGATGAAGAGGGTTGGATATATGTATTTGATTCTGTATACCCCTAGCACAATTTTTAAGCTGAAACGTAGCTGTTCAGGATGGGTGCATAATGAAATTATAGTTTTCATTGGCACAGGCATTGTCTGTTGCACTACCTTTATTTCACCATGTGGCTCTGCCTGTGTTGGCTGGGGATCTGATCGACATTCTCACTGAGCCTGTATGAAAAACACCTTGGCGGATAGGATAGCCAGGAAAATGCCACTAACTGTTGACATGTGGCTTTTTGTCAAATGCAGACAGCTTATTATCTCTTTCCGTGTTCTTTATATTGGTTGGTCATCTGTGTCTCGTGCACTTAATCATCTTATGTTTATTCTCTTACTCGATGTATAAAATTAATTTTTCACAGAGTTTACTATTTGGTGGGTAAGTCTTCACTTTATTGTCGCCAGGATGCTCCAGATAGGAAAAGAACACAAGGAATCTTTGCCTGATGACGAGTCCTATGATATAATTCTTGGGATGCTTTTTGGTAGTAATCAGATTGATTCTGCCCTCAAGTACATAGATCTCACGCTGAAATCTGGGTATATGTTGTCAGTAAATGTCTTTCAGAGTTGTGTGAACAGATGTATTATGAATAGGAAGCTGGATACCTTGGTATCAATTATAGAAAGATGCAAGGTATGTAACCATTTTGGTATTCCTTGAAAACCATATGCTGTGCAGTGTCCTTGCATATTTTCATACCTGACAATGATTGTATCATTTGCAGACTATGGACCAGAACAAATTTGTATGTCCTCCATGGGCAACTTGCAATACTATTGCTGATATTGCTACACAGTCAGATAACAGTGAGCTAACATACTGTGCTCTTGAGTTCATGGTAAAATTGCTTGTCAAAGGGGAGAAGGCAAGGATCCCCGTGCTTTATTCCGTAGATGAAGGATTGATCGTCTCTGCACTTGGAACTGCGGCTAGAACATACAATGCTAAACTCCTGGAGGGTTCATGGGCTGTCCTCAAACGATCGTTACGCCAGAAGAAGGTTCCTAATCCAGAATGTTATATTGGGAAGATAAATGCCTATGCTAACATTGGCAACCTGCAAAAGGCTTTTAGTACGCTTCATGAATTTGAGACCGCACATGGAGATGCTAACCAAGAAGATGGAGAAGGTTTTTTCTCTCCATTTTATTCTTTAAACCCACTGGTCACTGCATGTTCCAACAATGGCTTCCAAACTTTGGATTCAGTAAGTTATATTATCTTGATGGCTTACGCTTTTGTTTTTGAGCTTACACTGAGAATTGATAGTTGATTTCACGAAGTTTGTACAAACATCTTGAAGGATGCACATGAACAAAAATGTCATGTACCCAAATCCCTTTATCTTTTCCATTACACATTTTTGTAGATAAGAGTTGAACCTTGTTTGATTCTACTTTTCTTACATTTACGTATGTCTTATGCTGAGAGTTGGTTTCAGATATATAGTAAAATGACATAGCAGGTTCCCTTTTTTTCAAGTCATGGGGATTAGATTATCTGGGATTTGTGATGAAGGGCGTGCATAGTTTTCTTCCATCTTTGGAGATTGTACTGAGGTTACAAATTTGAATGGGAGTGTACTAGTTTAGTGCTCTTAAGGTGGCACTGGCCGAGAAACATTGGTAATAGAGTATTTAGATGGGAGCGTCAAAATGGAGCTGTCTTCTTAATTCTTGTATGGTGGAACAGCTTTTAAATTCTATCCGCCCCACATAACTTCACCCGGTTTGACTCCAAATTACTCTCAAATTATACCCGTAAAAAGCTTGAGTAATCATATTATGAAAAAGCACGAAGAAATATAATAGTATGTTCTTAATTTTATTTGGCCATATAATTTAGAAGTAATTTGTGGTCCAAGATGGACTTGAAAGTCAACTGGGGTGAAGTTTTGTGGGACAGATGGAGTATTAAAGATGCAGTGAATAGAGTTTTGCATGTAATCTCTTATTTCACTATTGTGCTTATGTCCTGATCTGAAGGAGCAAAACCACTATAACCTCTATTAAAGTAGTTCTTGATCCAGAAAGAAATAAAATGACAGTATGGAGAAGCATTATTCGCTTGCAAATGATGCAATGGTTTAGAAAATGTAACTGATCTTGCTGTTAAATGTAACTCTTTGATATATGGCATGCAGGTTTATTTTCAATTGGAGAATTTGAGTAAAGCTGCTTCTCCATATAAATCTGTTGCTGCTCTGAATTGTATCATTCTTGGCTGTGCAAACATATGGGATGTTGACCGTGCTTATCAAACCTTTAGTGCAATTGATGGCACTTTTGGATTGACCCCAAATGTTCATTCTTATAATGCCTTGATATCTGCTTTTGGGAAGCTGGGCAAGGTAATCCTCCTCTCTTTATTTGTCCAAAAGAAACTTCAAGCATATCACCACTACATATTTTCTTGGCTTTATCGAGCTGAAAATGTCCATCAAAATCTGAAGTATTATTTTCTGCTGTTTTTTCCGTTCCCCATGTTAATTTTGGTACCTTTTTTAATCACAGAGGGATGAAGCTGTAAAAGTATTTGAGCATTTTGTTGGGTTAGGTGTGCAACCAAATATGACTACGTATTCTCTACTTCTTGACGCTCATCTCATTCAGCGAGATCCCAAAGCTGCTCTCTGTGTGGTTGATGACATGGTAATTAACAGTTCTGTTTTTTTTGCCATCAATATATACTATTTAGCTCTAGCTCTGAATTGGATTCAACCCTCAAGCAGATACAGGCTGGGTATCAACCATCCAGGGAGATGCTAAAAAAGGTTCGTAGACGATGTATAAGAGAGATGGATTATGAATCTAATGACAAAATTGAACCCATAGCCAGACAATTTAATATCCGAATGGGCGCAGAGACTCGACGGGACATCCTGTTTAATCTACAGTACACCACAGATTACGCTTAAAAGTAAGCTCTCAAAGAGTCCTTGTAGTACTGGTTTAAAATGTAATTACAACAGCTTTTCTGATATTTAAACTTGATACTTGCTCATCTTTTCAGGTCTATTTGTGCTGGGCTGTGCTGACGGCCGCCAGCTATCCTTGATTTTGCATCTGTTTAATTTTCAGCAAACCTTCCCTTGTAAATTATGGGATCCCTGCCTGGTGCGTTATCGGGGCCTGAGCATAATGAATCTTGCAACATAGCTTCTACAGTTGATAACAATGTACTCGTGATTTGTGTTCCATGGATCTGTCTTTCTACGGGAAAAAGGCTTGAGACTTTAGAGGATTAGTTACTAGCATGAGACATTCTGATTACTGTTAGTCAAGTTACAAGTAATGAATAATAATCTCAGATGCTGGTTTACAAGTCTCCATTTCATTTCTTCTTTATTGTTATTTTATTTTGGATTTTTAGCTGATCAAGTTTGTTGCCAACTTGTACTAGTAAATTGGAGATGTGCCATATTGCATGAAGAAAAACTGAGAGAAGTATTGGATTTGCTTCATCTGTTCTGTACATCTGTATCATTATGTTTCATATCTTAACATTGTCTGTTGGGTCTGTTCAACCAGAATGCCATAACCATAGGCTAATTTGTCTTGTTTGTGTTGTACTCTGATGCTCAGTTTCTCTGATTCAGGATAAACAGATCAAGAATCTTGCCATCTTCACAAATTATGTAAAATAGTGTACATAAATAATAAGGAATTTTCAAAATCACAGGTGAAACTGAACAGATTTCACGAAAAAATTAGAGCTCTTGATGCGCTGTCCACTGTTAGAAATGAGTGTCAGCTTGTTGAGTTCAAGTTGCGTTTCTTCATGAATCGTTAGCTTTTCCTTTATTTCGATAAGTTGAAACTACCCTCAGGATGTGAACTCTGGTTGATATTATTGCTGTATCCTTCAAGATGCATGAGCAACAGCCTTCTGAAAAGTCAGGCAACATTCATGAGCGGCTTTCTCAAAACAAGCCGAACGATGCATCATCAGTTTTGCTAAAGAAATCGTGGAAAAGAACGTTACCCGTTTTTGCTCTTCGATGTTTGCTTTGATGACGGAATACATTGCAACACCTGCAATTGCTATCCCGGTACCTATCCCAGTTTGTGTGGAGATCCTGTTGCCTGAAAATTTTGATTTGTTGTGGTTATAAGCATCATCTTTTGTCAAATGAGGTAAAAATTAGTGCTCTATGGCAGTCCATATAAAGATGAGACATTTGTACTAGCAGATGATAGTTTCAAGAGGTAAACAATCTGTGCTTTAGCTTCAGAAGTGCAGTAGTAATTACCAAAGACAACGATGGAGAACCCGATCACAAACACTCGCTTCAGAACATTTCCGACAGCATGTGTTAGAGGTGCAACCCTTTCCAATGTGTTTGTAGCCACCTGCATATGTTACATGTAGATCAGAGTATGAAAATAAATAGGTAAACATGTCCAATACTCCTTTCCAACGTGTCGACTGTTTTACCTGATTGTACAAATGATAGAACATTCCAATCCAGAAAAGATCGGACATGAACTTGTTCAGACCAACTTTAGCAATTGCATCTTTGAACCCATATTGCATTAGCTTGGGACCTTCAATCTACAAAATCAGGAACACAGGACATTGAGAACCTGAACCCCCTTTTCTACATAGAAGTCGAAAATCTGTATCCTACAAAGAACTAACTTACCAGTATTGCCGGAGGCAGGCAGAACACCAGGGCTATTATTGAAATGTACGCGTATATGTTTGTACTGTCCATCCCTGTCTGTTTATAAAAACATCAGAGATGCATCAGGATACTGATTCAAGAGAACAATGACATACTTCGATTCATTGGTATCCGTCAAACTAAAGAGCTGAAAGTTTTTAATTACCATTGCTTTCTTTGAGTAAATGCTTCTGTAAGTAAAGGAAACGTTTGAAATCATTGCACTGATGAAGCCAGTCCAGTTAAAGGAGAGTTCAGTCAGTGATGCCATTGACACACCTGCAAGATTAACAACATTACAGATCCTCATTAGCTGATGAACTAAATTCACATTTACGTAGGTAGTGTCTCGACAAGGGTTAGACTTCATGTAGACTCGTCGATGAAGACAGAGAAAATAGGCCTCAAGAAGTATAACTGGACTGACAGATACTAGAACTGCTTACTTACCAATGACGACGGGGGCTAATGATAACCAAAGGGAGAATGGAATCGGATGGCCTAAAATGAATTGGGAAGCACCGGCATTGAAGAATGGCTCCAAGGCTGATCGGAACAAATGACAAGTAATCAAATAACATCAGAATTGGAAATTTATGGAACAGAACCTGTTTAATAACGCAAAATGCTTGCATAGGTTTTTGGTACCTTTGATGGTATGTGTGAATGACACAGCAACAGCTGCAAATGATACGTTGGACATGACATGGCCTAACGCATGACAGAAGGCTACTGGCATGAGTAGCCCCAAAAGTTCCTTATTCATCGGCTGCTCATTGAAAATCACAAATTCGAATTACAGAAAATTGAGAGTATGACTACATTCTGATGATCAAGAGATTGTGGTTCCGTAGTGAATGATGATGATTTTATAACTACACTCACAGCACGTTTTGGTAGGCCGACAGACCAGCTGATCAGACAATAGACAACTCCAACTAGAAGATGAATAGCTGAGACAAAACTGTGTACCATATAGTAACTCAGTCTCTTCTCTTATACAAGATTAGGCCAAAGGCAGACTAATCGAGTAATTTAACAACCGACTTACTATGGATAAGGGAAATAGTTGTAGACCTTCTTGTTGAGTATGTTGAATATGACATTCAGGAAATACCTGTATCATCAAGTCAACATTTTGTTATGTATTCATTCTTGGTGAAACTTCTTTTAACATACACAGTTACATTGCTGTTATGATTACAGATGAACTTCTGTTGGCCTATTTTTGAAATGTTGTAAAAAACACGAAAACTTTGGTGCATAGATCAAATTTTCATAAATCAGTCCAAATGATGGAACATAATTTGTAAATATGTAAATCATCAAGAACAGAGTTGCTCACCATGTAAAGAAAAAGAATCCGGTAACAAGAGCTGGAAATCTGTCTGTGAAGCTCTTACTAGGCTCAGCCAAACTGTGAGTCAGTACATAACAAGAAAGTTATGATCAAATGGTGCAACAACTTAATACATACTACATACAACAAAACAATGAAACAGCAGTAGTAACTAGTAACAACCTTTTAGCAATGTCACCATGATCATGAGCCTCGTGTGCATCCGCAGCAGCAGCTTTTGTGATGTAAGATTCATTAGAACCACGACGCCTTAAGAAGCTATCGTTCAGTCCTGCAGGAGTTATCAAGAACTTGGAAGAAATTTCGACAGGTTTGTAACAGACCGGTCTCTTTTCAGTTAATGGTGAGAACTCTAAACTGTTAGCTCTTGAAACAGCTGAACTTCTGATGTTCTGTTTGTTCAAACCGGAAAGTCTTGATTGTCGAAAACTGGAAAGATTAGCTGAAATCGAAGCCATCTTGTGAAAACCGGAAGTTTTCGACAATTGGATATATGTCAACAAATAGGCTTGATCAGAGAGAGTTAACAGATTAGATATGGAATCAACTTGTTCAAGATATGCAAGAACAAGAAAGATTACATAGGAAAACAAAAAGTAACGTTAGCATCAAAGTATTGTATGGCCAAATTTCGGAGATAACAAAGCAACAATTGAATTGCTAATGACAAACAAAACAAAACACAAAAAGAAGTTCTTGAATTAGTACAGAGCTATAAACAAAATAAAAGTGTGACAAAACAAGAAAATTTAGAATAACATTATATTTATAACAACATGATAAAGGGCTTTAAACATCAAGTTCAAATGAGTAAGAGTGACATAATATGAATATAAAAATATGATATTACTATCTTCTGTCCATCATTTTTTATGAGTTCATTTAAAACAAACAGGGCACTTCTTTGACATTTAATTTTAAAATCCTTGTCAGCATTTTGTCAATGGCTTCATAGAAGCTTTAGTTTTATGAGTAGGGTCTTTGAGCACTATTATGATTGGGAATATCTAATCCCATTTCTGTTATGTGTCATTTTCGAATATACATTTCAACTAATGGTACACAAGTTGGAAAATGTATAGTGACTTTCAAGAAGTAAATCTATTGGGATTTTTACTATTAGGTTTCTAATATGCATCCACAAGATATAATGGGTGCCCAAATTAGATTTGCTCTGCCTTAGAACAATAGAAAGATATTAAAACGTCTCAGATTCTCAACCCACTAAAATGAAAAACATGGAATTCAATTTGTTTCAACTCTTTGTTCTTCATTAATTTTTCTTCCACTTTGAAAGTGGTACAAAAAATTCTGTGTCTCTAAGAAATTTCAAAACATATCAAGAAGTCGAGAATTTAATCAATGTGATTTGTTTGTTTCTTATTCATTCGTCCCAAATAATTGTACCTGTATTAACTTTTCAGTTTATCTTTACCGAAATGTATTTACCCGAATACCGTTTCCTCACGAGGAAAAACTGTCGTTTTAAAACTTTTTTCTTAATCATCGTATAAAGGGCTGAAACATGATGGCAAACATGGGGGATCCATTTTTAGTACTCCAGTGTGATACATTTCTGATTTTGGTACTCTAGAGTGGTTGCGTTCAATTTAGGTAATAATTATCAATAACTATGTACAATTTAGGTACTAATTAGATTTATGAGGTGCACCATCGCATTCACATGCGAGCGAATGTCAAATGCCAAAAGATAGACATAGAATATTGACCGTTCACAAAATATCGTGGACTTCTTTCCACTCATAAGCGTTAGATTCTTCCTCGGCAGATTCTTTTTGTAGGTTTTCTCATCAATTTTGTTTCAATCGACTTTTAATTGATTGAACTCACGTGAAATTGGGGTTAGGTTAATTGTAACTTTGTACTGATTTGCACCCACCATCTAATTTACAATTAGTACCTTAATCGTAAATAGTTATAGATAAATAGTACCTAAATTGGACGCGACCACTCTGAAGTACCAAAATCGAAAATGTCTCACACTAGAGTACCAAAAATAAATTTTACCCGCAAAGAAGCCAATGGAAATCTATTTTTCTGTTTTCCGATAACTTATAATCATGTTTCCCATTATAGAAATAATTGATGGAATCAATTTTTTTTTTTTCTAATTTATTTGGTACTCCTACAATTTTTATAACTACCCTAACCTCGTGAAGTATGACGTTCGGCTTCGATGGATATGAAAATGCAATGGGAGTCAACTTCCATAATTAATTTATTCTATTTCTTTTGTCAAGTTCACATAATGTGATCCCAACTCACATCACATAATAGTCTATGCAAAACAACATTGTATATTAATAAGTCCTAGCATATAAATTTTGAAGTAAAAGTCGATTTTACAACAATATTTTTGGACCCGATTATAACTTATGACTGGGTGTTTGACATACCACTAAGCCATCACTATTCGTCAATTTAACATTTATGGGACATTCAGTATTAAGAAACTTAGAATTTCATCAAACCACCATTGATGAGCTCAAATTGAGCTTCAATCAATGTAAACGTGTTTAGAATTACAAAGTAATATGAAGTGAAAAAGTAAGTTACAAGTTACAAGCTATAATGTATATATAGAAACTAAATGCTAGCTAACATAACTAACTAACTTGAAAGTGGATTTTGTGAACGTTCATCTTGGACTTAAAATGTTAAAACACATGTGGTCCTAATGGTTTAGTAAACAAGTCAGCCACATTGTGTTCTGCATGAATATTGATAAGCTGTATAGTCTTGTATTGTATCTTTTCCCGGATGAAATGGCAGTCAACATCAATATGCTTTGTCTTGTCATGAAAAACAGGACTGTGAGCAAGACAATAAGCTGATTTGGAGTCTGTATAGAGAGCAGCAGGTACAAAATGTGGAACTTTAAGATCATTCAACAAGTATATGGGCCATTGGAGCTCACATGATGTGTAAGCTTATTGCTCTATATTCTGCCTCTGCAGAAGATTTACTAATAGTTGGCTGCTTCTTTGATCTCTAAGAGATTAGTGAACCACCTAGGTAAATAGAGTAACCAGTAATGCTCCTTCTTGTTTGCAAACACCTTGCCCAATCACTGCCAGTAAACCCTTTAAGTAACAAGTCTGATTTTGCAGACAAAAGAATGCCTTGTTCGGGCGTAGATTTAAGGTATCTTAGTAATATGTGAGCAGCTGCAAGGTGACCTTCTGTGGGATGAGCCATGTATTTAGAAAGTGTCTGTAAGCTGTATGAAATGTTTGGTCTAGTGATTGTCTAGTACAAGAGCTTGCCTATCAACCTCCTACAGTGAGCTGGATCTGTAGGTGGAGTAGTGTTGCTCATAAAGTCTTGCTTAGAATCCATGGGTGTTGAAGTAGGCCTGCAACCAATATAGTCAGTGTCAATTAATATATATGAAAACAATATTTCCTTTGACACAAAGTGATCCCATGATTGTTCCTAGCAACTTCAATCCCAAGCCTGTATTTCAATACTCCAAGTTCTTTGATTGTGAAAGTCCGATGTAAGTGATCTTTTACTGCTTGAATCTCAGATAAGCTATATCACATGCTAAGATAATATCATCAACATAGCATGCTAAAGCTATAAAAGTAGTATCAGTACTTTTAATGAAAAGAGAGGAATCAAAAATCGATTGATGATATCCAATAGAAAGAAAATTTCCAGTAAGTTTAAGAAACCAATGTTTGCTGCTTGCTTGAGTCCATAAAAACTTTTGTTGAGCTTGCAGATTCTTCCATCATAACAATAGCCAGGAGGTGGAGTCATGTACACTTCTTCATCAAGATCTCCATGTAGAAAGGTTGTATTAACATCCAGTTGATGAAGATGCTAAGATTTGACAGTAATAACAACTACCAAGACTCTGACAGTAGTAATCTTTGTGATTGGACTAAAAGTGTGAAAATAGTCAATTCCAGGCTGCCGAGTATACCCCTTTCAAACTAATCTTGCCTTGTATCTCTCAATAGACCCATCAGACTTGTACTTTAGTCTATATACCCATTTACAACCAATACAAGTTTTGTCTGTTGGCAAAGTTGTAAGAGACCATGTCTTAGTCTTTTCAATTGCTTCCAGTTCCTTTTCCATAGATTCTTGCCATTCTTTTTGCATAGAAGCTTGCTTGTATGTTCTTGGTTCAGTCAATTGAGAAATAGATGCAGTAAAAGCTTTGTGTCCCTGAGATAAACAAGAGGTGTTATGATAAGCATATATTGAATAATTGACACCTTGTTCTTAAAGAGATGCTGCATTTGCACTGTGATTTTCTTGTGCAAGAGAAGGAGGTAATTGAACATCATAAACACTCAAATAGGAAGGTGTATTTCTTGTTCTACTGGTTTGATATCATCTACTTGTACCACTGGGATTGTAGGTAAAGATGGTTGAACAATAGGTCCTATCTCAGGTATGATAACCTGTTCTTGTTGAATTTGTTGTTCAACATAAGAATCAGGTGATGCTACATTTAAATCATCAGTATCATTTATAGACAAAGAACTATTAGTAGTATAATTAGAAGAATCAGAAGTATGAGAATGATGAGTCTCAGGATAAATAGAATCAGATCTAGGCATGGAAGAAGGACTATGATGCATATTATTATAAATAATAGGTAGAGATGTATCAAGTACAGGTGCACTCATAGAATTATGAGAAGTCTGACCAGAAGAATGTAAAATATGAGAATCATCATAAACATATGGATCAATACAAGATTTATTGATAGAAACATCTGTAGTAGAATCATGAGTATTATAAGGAAATATATGTTCATAAAAAATGACATTTATAGAAATGAACACTTTCTTATTGTGTAAATCATATAATTTGTACCCTTTTACTCCAAGAGGATAGCCAAGAAAGATGCATTTGATAACTCTGGGGTCAAATTTCTTCCTGTGAGCAACAAGTGTACTAGCGACTGCTGGACAACCAAAGTTCCTAAGTTAAGTGTAGTCAGGTTCCTTGTTATATATCATAAAGAAAGGACTCTTATTATTTAGTACAATAGTAGGAAGCCTGTTTATAAGATGGACTGCAACTGAAATACAGTCGCTCCAAAAGGTTAGAGGAAGCTTGGATTGAAACAACATTTCTCTTGCTACTTGAAGTATATGCTGATGCTTTCTCTCAACCAAACCATTTTGTTGAGGTGTCCCAACACAACTGGTCTGATGGAAAACACCTGTTGTATGCTAAAAAGAATGCATAAGAAACTCAATACCATTATCGGATCTTAAGCACTTGAGTTTCTTACCAAACTGGTTATGTATGATATTATAAAAATGTTCAATAAAATGTTGTACTTCTAACTTATGTTTTAGTAAATAAACCCATGTACATCTGCTGAAAGCCTAAAATTATCCACTATAGTTAGAAAGAATTTGTGATTTTGATATGAAGGAATAGCAAATGGACCCCACACAATGTATAAGATAAAAAATTGCAGTACTAGAAGAACTACTAACAAGAATCTCCAACTTCTTTTGTTTTGAAAAGTGACAAACATCAAAACTTCAATTTTATTACAAGTAGTTTTCAATACAAGAATTTGAGAAATATATTTTTGAGAAGAATGTCCTAGCCTTGTATGCCAAAGTAAAGAATTTGTTACAGTGGATGAATTAGAATGAACATCATTGACAATAGATTAATTGGTTTACAACTGAAGTACAAGTGACAGAAGCAACTATAGGTAAAGAAAGAACATGTAATTTGAGTTGATATAAGCCTCCCTGTTCTTTAACAATAATCACTTGAATGTGACTTTGTCCTGTAAAATGCAATCAAAATCATCAAACAACACCTTAAACATAGAGTTTTTGGCTAAGTTAGAGACAAATAAAAGATTATAAGTAAAGAAAGTCAGGAATATATAAAACATTATGCAACCCAATGTTCTCAGTAAGTTTCACTAGTGTAGCAGTAGTAAAATGCTTGTTAGGCAAATTGAGAGTATAAGAAACTGGTTTAGGCATATCATGAAAAAGAGAGGCATCACGGAAACTTAGAATTTCATCAAATGTAAGAGTGTTTAGAATTACAAATTAAAGTAAAATGAATTACAAGCTATAATGTATATATACATATAGATGTAAAAACTAACTGCTAGCTGACGTAACTAACTGCTTATATATAAGGAAAGTTTGTTATCCCTGAGACTCAATACAATGTTGTAACAATAACATTCTTAACTCACCTCATTCATACTTAAACAACTATCTTTCTCTTTATACCTACCACCCCCCCCCCCCCTCCCCCCCCCAAAACCATTTTTATTTATACTAACAGCTTTAAACAACTCATACAATTTCAAGAGAATAAAATTAACTTAAAAAAAAATAAATTAAAACTCATGCTTCACACTCTTACACATCTTATACGGTATAACAACTCTACAAACCCTATACTGTAAATCTTTAACTCTATACCAAATATATTTTCTATAAGTCACATTTGACTATTTATCAACTAAAATTTCTACGAAAAACTCACATACACTAACTCATGTAAAATAGCCCGTGACGGACTATTTGGAAAGGTAGCCCGATGCCCAGAAGTAAAATTTTGTGACCCATTTACAACTTTTTGAATACAATGACTTCTAATCTCTTTATTTGTAATGCTAAGAGCATCACCAATGGGGTTGTACTTGCTTGATAGAACCAGGACTTGGAATCCACTTTTAAATATGTTATACAAATTAATTTCATTTTTAAATTTTTTTGGATTATATACATACAAAACACACCTAAGTTATTACAAATATGCAAAAAGACCATGAGTTATCGAATTACTATCAACTTCCCCAGTTATATATAAAGTCGACGTAAAACCCTCTTGATGTTATTTCTAACAACGCGTAATATAAACGTGTGCGATGTGCGGCTAAGATTGGAATAATTTCTTCTTTTTTGAATGTCTTTCATATCTTGATGATATATCATATTGGAACCTTGAGACTCATGTCTCATGCAATTATCCGTGTGTGGCGTGCACTTAGGATTGAACCTTTTGCATTTTTATGTATCTCTTACGAGTAAGTCTCCTGAGAGACGATTTTTTAGATAACATATTAAGAGACATACATATATTGTCAATAAAATCATCGATGTTATAATCAAAACGTCCACGAAGTGGGTATATTTTTAATGAAATACTCCATTGGATGTATCTGCTATATTTCTAATAATATTCTCCTTCCGGTCTATTAAAAAGCTTCCTAAGCCATCACTTTATCTTCAATTAAGAGAATAGTAATAAAATAATAGTTTGTAAGATGAATTATATTGAGAAAATTATAAGTGGGTAATAAAGTAAGAGAAAGATTGAATAAAGTGATGATAAAGTAGGAAAAAGAAATAATAAAGAATTAGTTAATGCGGTAAAAACTTTCCTTTTATGAGGTTAGTAAGTTTCTAATGAAAACCAAAAAAGGAAAGTTACGAAGTTTTTAATGGAACGGAGGGAGTATTATTCAGTGTATGGCTATGATTGGAACACTATATATGTAAGCACGCCGTTATAAATAACAATATGTCGATTTTATATTCAAGTTATAGTTGGTATTAATTCGTTAACCCGGCAGTTTTGTACATTTGAATATAGTTTCGGGGCATTGTGCCCTTAATCCTTTTATTATTGGTATAGTGTTAAAATTGTGAGTTATATATATTAACAACAGATATTTTAGTAACCCAGTTTTCTGAATTTTAGTTCGTAACTAAATAGACACATAAGTGTCGTCATCAAACAGTTTACGGTTCCCTAGTGAGCTGAAGCGACAATGGAACACGAGGAGGACGAAGAGCCACCGCTCGCCGTCGCCATAAACGACGGCGACCGAAGTGATTGCTCATCACAGCCGATAGTCGATGCTCCTTCTGTCGGTGTCACCGTCATTACAGGTTATCTTGGCGCCGGCAAGTCTACGGTAAACCAAACTTGGGTTTTGCATTCATTTGATTAAGCTAAATCCAATATTGTTGATTGCGAGTTTCAGAAATACCTGGATTTTCATAGTCTAGCTTTTCATGACTTTGCATCCATCAATTAATTTGTCTTTTCGTATGTTTGTGTTGCCCTAAGTAACATAATTTACAGCTTGTTTTTTCTTTTTTGGTTTTTTACCTCTTGTAATCATATCGGAGTTTGACTTTCTACTCATTAGAGCATCCTGAGCTAAATGTTTGGGTTCGTTCATGAAATCACTTGTTAACATGTTGGTAAAGTATAAACCACCTTTTGTTGCCTTCTCTAATAAGTTGAGTTGTATAGAATCCTATCAAGATTGGCGCACGATAGAGCCCGGACACTTGTACAAGAGCTTTTATTTGAAGAAAATAAACATTGAACTTTATGTTTATCCGTCAGATTAAGTAAATCCGACTGAATCGTAGTGAGATTAAAGTCACAAGAATGCAAGGTTGCATATATCTCGTAAGTACTAAATAAAATTTGAGGGGTACCTATGCCACTCTTATTGGAGAGCATTAGTAAGAATTGCATTGATATGATAGCATCTATTCTATTCCGCAACATTGTGTCATGGTTAACAAGTTTTAACTAAATTTGTTCAAATGAGCCATTGAGTCATGGACAAGGATGCTCTTATACTCTTATGAGAGAGTGAGTTGAATTGTGTGGTCTACAATTACAATTTGCAATGAGTCTTGCTTTACTAAGAGGATCAAGAAATGTTTTAGCATTTGTTTTGGGATTTTTCTAAATTTTTGTGGTTTATAATTTTTTTTGCATTGACTGAACCATGTCATATACAAGTATACCATCAGCAGTTCAGCCCTTATTACATTCTTACATCATTGTTATGGATAATTTCTTGTTGAATTTGGAGCTTGGGGGTGTAAAAGTATTCACGGTTTCATGTTGAGTTTCTATGGTATATTCTGCAATCTTTTTTTTTTTTTTTATGGTGCATCATTTCATGTGAAAGTTTGGAATATAATAGGTCTGATTGGGGAATTTGTGATCAGTTGGATTGTTCATGTGAAATAGATGTAAGCATATTGGGTACATTTATTGAAATGCGGAGGTGATAGTGATGTTCAGCAAGAAGTTTCCCAATGTTTGGTTCTGCATATATGATGTTAGTGTTTCTAATTTGGAATATTCTAATCCAGTTTATGCGGTGCAGATTTATAATAACATTGTTTATACTGTTATCCACAATATACAAATGGAAACATGTTTTGGACAATAGCCTATGTGGCTAAAGACTAGTATGGAATATTTTTTCCTGTAAGCTCATGTTTGCTTTTCTTTTTTGTCTCAGTTGGTAAATTATATATTGAATGGACAACATGGAAAGAAGATTGCTGTGATATTGAATGAATTTGGTGAGGAGATAGGAGTGGAGAGAGCAATGATCAATGAAGGAGAAGGAGGTGCACTTGTGGAGGAATGGGTTGAGCTTGCAAATGGGTGCATCTGTTGCACAGTGAAGCACAGTTTAGTTCAGGCTCTAGAGCAACTTGTGCAGAGGAAAGAAAGGTCAGATCATCTATCTCTATATATGCGGACCATAGATTGTGCCGCTATCTAGTTCTGGACTTGTGTTTTTAAAAGAATGAGCTTTTGCTTCTGGGATGGTTTATATATTTATGACTTGAAAGCTCCAATACTGAAAATTATAACAGTATAACTCATCTTATCTCATGCTTATATTGGATTAGTTACATGACTGATCAAGTCGTAGAGAGAAAGCAACTTGTCCTCATAATTGGAGAAGTCTGTTAATACCAAATGCCAATATAATTGTCAAGTATAGTTGGTGGTTGTAGACAAGAGACATACATGCTCTGATTTGATATGAACCTGAAATTGTTTACGGAAGTTACTCTAGACAACTTCTTATGAAGAAAAATCATATTTTGGACTTCACAGACATAGCACCGGAAAGCCATGCCAAATGAGGTCCGCTCTTTGCCGGCAGGGTTTGCAGTGCCTGCAAATAGGTAGAGAATTTAATAGCAGTTCATATAAAATAAAAAATTCAAATATTAAATATAGATGCATCAAAATTAGTTCAACTTAATTTTGGTAAATTTATATAATGTTGATTATAAATTATTTAATATAGTAAGGTGAATACTACATTGACACTTATCTGAAACTACAATGCAACTATGATGCCAGATTGTAGTGTTTTTTATACAATGTTTCAAATTGATTTGATGACGATGTATAACGATCAAAATAAGCACATGCCATGTTGTAGTGATTCAAATTTAACGATCCAAATTGCGTTACTGATGTTCTAACAATCAATATAAGTTTACCTGTTGATAGGTAACTTCGAAGCTACCTGCAAATAAAAAAACCCCAAACTCTTGCAAAATTCCAAAACATACAGTTTTCACGACCTTAAGTTGTTGTAAAACTCCAGTCGTATCGAACTAGGCATGACAGTAGTATCTATCAGAGTATTTGAATTGTATGCTCTTGCAGAACATCATGTCAGGATATTTAAATCTACGTTTGTGGACAGGCTTGACCATATATTACTAGAGACCACAGGCCTGGCAAATCCGGCTCCTCTAGCATCCGTGCTTTGGTTGGATGATCAGTTGGAATCAGATGTTAGACTTGATTCTATTATCACGGTGAACATCTTTCTCTGATCGATAAACATTATGCTTCCCCGTAATTCTTCTAGTTCCAAGTTGCTTAAGCTAGCCTCGATTATTTTTAAGGTTAAATGTTCCATTTACGGATTCTGCTTCTTGTAGGTGGTGGATGCTAAGAATCTCCGCTATCAGCTAAAATCGCATCATGACTCATCTTCATTTCCTGAAGCTTATCATCAAATAGCTTTTGCGGTAACTTTCTATTTGTTAGCAATGTTTTCTTTGTTACGGGCCTACGGCCCAATGTATTCAGAAAACTCCCTTGTGGCATGTGAGACAATTATAAATTATGTTTTTGACGTTCAAGCTTTTTTCTCTGTCGCAGGATGTTGTGATTCTTAACAAGGTCGATCTAGTTTCTTCAGGTGATTCTGGGGAACTCCTTGAAGACCTGGAAAAGGATATATGTAGCATCAATTCCCTTGCCACTATTGTCCACTCAGTCCGGTGCCAAGTTGATTTGTCTGTGATACTCAACTGCCGAGCATACGACGCTAAAGTTAGTTTATTTGTCATATCTCTCTGGTAAAAAATGTACTATGTATGTGTTATATCATGATAATGAGATGGTATAACTGTACAGTAATTATCCCTTTTATTCCAGCATACCTCTCATCTGGAAGCATTATTGAAAGAAAATATTACTCCATCTGCCAGAGATATACATGAGAGTGGTGTACGGACGTTGTGCATCACTGAGGCGAAGAATGTGGATCTTGCAAAGGTACTTAATGAATTGGCTACTGCATAAGGAAGCTGTCCGGAAAGCTCTTTATTCCCAGCATTTCAAAGACATATTAAGTTACACTAGTGTAAAAAAAGAAAGAAGAATATTTAATCTCTGATTGTATTCTCTTGTTAATATTTGTTTTACATATTAACTACAGTTATGTATAAACTGGGCAAGTATTCCATTGAAGAAGAATTGTTCACGTGTTTCCATTACATTGCATTAAGAGGCTTCCGTTTTTTTCTAGGTAAGCATTTGTATTGAAGAGATTCTTTGGGATAAGAAATATGGCATGGATATTTATCGCTGCAAAGGAATTTTAAGCATTGGAGGTTCAGATCAGCTTTATACTCTGCAGGTAACAGTTGCTTTGAACGGTTTCTTTTTGTGTGTACAATAGATGGAGCCATACTTCTAAGTGTCGTTCAGTCTGTAATCAGGTTGATTTTGGTTATTGTGGATAAGCAAAAGATGTCTGTGATCTGCCTCATTTTCTAGATTATATGAAGTCTGCCGCTTCTCGTGATATAAATGCTATATGAAATTTACATGATACTACCAACTGAAATTTTGTAAATGATAAGCTCACTTCATAATGATTGTTGGTATTAAATCTTCATGAAATTTGTTACTAGTAATTTTCTGAAGTCCACTTAAATATTGCAGGCTGTGAGGGAAGTATATGAAATTGTTCCAAGTCGCAAATGGAATGATGGAGAGATCAGAATTAACAAAATCGTATTTATAGGTATTCATATCAGTTCGACAAAGATGTTTATGAACTGCACAAGTTAATGTGGAAGTTTTAGATGTGGGATTCTTTCATGCAGGACGATCGTTAGATGAAGAGATTCTTGGGAAGACGATAGGAGCCTGTACCATGTAATATTAAAGAGCTGAGTTGCTAGGGTTGCTGTAAACTTTTCCAGTTGTTGACACTGGTACTTGTTTTTTTTCTTTTCTTTTTAAATCTTGATAGTGAATGATATATGGGCATTCAGCATAGTAAAACTGAAAACTTAGCTGGTATTCTACTGTATACTAGTTTTCACTAAGCCATAGAAAAATTGTATCTTAACTTGAATATCTAAACTGTCTTAAGCTGGAGAAACTAATTATAATTATAGGCATAGCTGCTTCGGCTGCTGGACGATGACAGGAGTGTGCCACTTCATTTCGGAGCTCGATGTGATCTTGTTTGCCCTGACGAGAAGATTTGCCATTTGGAGCGTTCCATGTTGTCTTCGAACATGCTGAGTCTCCATCTTTGTTCAAATTCACAATCAAGCTTAAGATTGCGAATTGTGACTTCCATTTTACATGGCCATGCTGTTGGTATAAATTTTCGTTGGAACTAGCCTAAATATTCCATAACTCAAAACAACTTTTACAATAGACTATCTAGCTGAGAGACACGATCAAAGTTATATGTTTAGGTATAAACATTACGTGTTTAGTGAAGCGTGCGCGTGCGCACACACACGATGTTTAAGCTAAACATGTGATGTTAATCTTATTTATAAGAGATCGCAAAAATTTGTACAACTCAACAATTTTCTTCAAAATTACGTAATTTAACAGAAAAAAAAATTTGAAACAGCTAATCACAATGGATGGACCATTCTTGTTACTAAAAAACAGATGCAGTCACATCAAATCTAGCAGCTTAGGGTTCACGGTAGATATAGCCTGAGATGGCGAAACTTCACAACTCATTTTAAGCTGCATTCTGTTCGTGCTACAACAGAAGAAGTACAACATTTTTATAGCCTATTCTATTAATACAGTTCAGTATACAGATTACAGTCTACAGACCATTTTGCTTGTGATGTATGCATGGAAATAATCATTTAGTAACAAAATGTGTTTGTAATGTAAGCTAATAGAGTTTAATATGGAGAGATGGTTCGGTGGCGTTTTTGCAGCTTCGTTGCTCATGTTCTTTTTTCTTGGATACTCTGAGAGTTGGTTCACAAGGATTCCAGATGATCATTCACTTTCCGTAAAGTAATCTGCTTTCTTTGACCCCTCATATGAACCCTTTCCCAGAATCTGTTACGATTCATGTCTTACGATATCAACTGTGTATGCAGAATTTGGAGCCAAGGCTTGTTAATGAAGTCCAAATTTCAGGAGATCTAAACTTACTTTATGTTGTCGCCGAAGGTTTACCCACATCAAAAGACTTTGATCCTAAATAACCTTAAGGCCATTCCTCTCCCTCCTAAAAGACAGCTAGATCTTTTTATTGGTGTTCTCTCGTCTGCAAACTATTTCAGGCGCAGAATGGCTGTTCGAAGATCTTGGATGCAATATCCTGCAATACGGTCTGGACAAGTTGCAGCTCGTTTCTTTGTTGGTCTTGTAAGTTTCAGTTATTACTTCAACTTGCGACACACTAAAATAAATTCGTAATATGCATGTTTCTTTCCCTTTTATGTTTTTGTAGCATGCAGAGCAAATGGTGAATGAGGAGCTTTGGAAGGAGGCACGGACTTACCAAGACATCCAGCTGATGCCATCCACTGACTATTACAATCTCATCACATGGAAAACCATCGCCACCTGCATCTTCGGGGTAAAGTTGTCTGATCCTTCCTATCTCAGGACGCATAAACCACCAGTAATCACCTCATTGTCCATTCTCTTGTACAGACTGATATCATTTCAGCCAAGTTTATCATGAAGACCGATGATGATTCATTCATCCGTGTGGATGAAATCTTGAATTCTTTAGTCAGAATGAATGTGACTCATGGTTTGTGTTAAGTTCAAACAATGAGGAATATGCAACAATGACAGTAAACAATAATCGAACAAACAATGTACCAAAACCAGAAAGCCAGAGACACAAGATTTAACGTGGTTCGGCAATGCTTACGTCCACAGAGATCAATGAACAACCTTTATTGATACTTAGGTTAACCACACGACGTGACAAGAATAATCCCACATTAAAGATAAGAGCAACCTAATATGCTATTCTCTGAAGTATGATCCCTAACTTCCTATCAATCTTCTACTGTTGATATTCTAGTCTGATCTGATCTTAGTAACAAACAAGCCCCATTGACTATATATAGAGAACTTAACTACTAAATCTTACTAGAACAAAAAACTAATTACTAATCCTTCCAGCACAAGAAAACTAATTTAGGTAACCTTCTTGTACAAGGAAACCACCTAGATTTCCTTTTAGAATCAGGAAACTGAATTAGTTAAATGCCTAACTAATTTTCCAGCTTTTCATATCCTGGATTTGATCACCACCGTTGAGATTTCAATATTTAATCTAAGCCGCTCATCGATCAATATCATTGTTGAGTTAACACTCTCACAATCTCCACCTTCAGCTCAATCAATGATCCCATTAACTAATCTCAACGTATCCCTGAAGTTAGGACACGACCCTGAAAGTCTCAGTAACTCCACCTCAGACTCAACTCTATCAACTTTAAATTGGACTTCGGTGCCTATTACACCTCCCGTAATGGTCTCCACAAGAACATGTGCAGATTTCTTTCTTGGTTTCAGCATTGTCCATGCTCCACCGCAGTCCCAAACCATTCTCCAGTGTATCCATGACCCTTGTGATATCATCCCAAGGTTATTGAACACCTCACCTTCAGTAATAGCTCCATCTTCCTCCCCGAGAAGATGTTCTTTCACTTTCGAATGTATTTCAACGCTCTCCAGGATACCATACCAGCTGGGTGCAAACACTATCACCTGGAAAATCGTCTTAGGAATCCAACGGACCAGACCAGACGCCATTCCGAGCTCGGACGTGCACTTTCATAACACTAACCTTGCACCTTTTGTCTTCTGGCGCGTGCCTCTGTCGCGATATTACGTCTGCCAATTTGCTCGATCGCGATTCTGTGTTGTTTTTTCATCCATTTTGCGTGATTCTTCGACCTTCACCCGAATCAACTCCTATTGGATCCCAAACGCAAGAGAACTCCTTCCCAACTTCCGACGGTCTTCTCTTGACTTCAGTTGAGATTGAATCCACCATAGAACATGGATCTAAACTTTTCACCTTGTAAATCGTCTCTAGTTTCTCCCATACTCCTTTGCCATATTTCTCGATCTCAAACCTTGTAGATGCCATTGATGACGATTACTTCCTTCCTCTTTATGTTCCCACAGACGTCGCTAATTGTTAAGTTCAAACGATGAGGAATATGCAACAATGACAGTAAACAATAATCGAACAAACAATGTACCAAAACCAGCAAGCCAAGACACAAGATTTAATGTGGTTCGGCAATGCATACGTCCACGGAGATCAATCAACAACCTTTATTGATACTTAGGTTACAACCACACGACGTAACTAGAATAATCCCACGTAAAAAATAAGAGCAACCTAATATGCTATTCTCCGAAGTATGATCCCTAACTTCCTATCAATCTTCCACTATTGATATTCTAGTATGATCTAATCTGATCTAAGTAACGAACAAGCTCCCTTGACTATATATAGAGAACTCAACTACCAAATCCTACTAGAACAAGAAAACTAATTACTAATCCTTCTAGTACAAGAAAACTAATTTAGGTAACCTTCTTGTATAAGGAAACCACCTAGAATTCCTTCCAGAATCAGGAAACTGAATTGGTTAAATGCCTAACTAATTCTCCAGCTTTCCATATCCTGGATTTGATCACCACCGTTGAGATTTCAATATTTAATCTAAGCCGCTCATCGATCAATATCATTGTTGAGTTAACACTCTCACAGTTTGCTGTATGGTTACATACATTCCGATGCAGAACCTGACCGGAATCCAAGTGGCAAGTGGTATACTAGTTCTGAGGTATCTCTCAACTGATTTTGATACTGTATGATATGCTTAAAACTTCCAGGAGTTCAATTTAACATAAGAATTGTATGAACATCATGATCAAGATTAATGGAAATGGAACATAAAATGATCTTTTTTTTGCCGATTCAACATAAATTAGAACTAATCTGTTTGTATTTTTTTTTCTTTCTTTTTTTCACATATGTACTTTGTAACGCCCCAAAGTTTCAGAGAGCTTAAATGTCTCGATTGATTAGTGGTCGGGTCGTTACAGTAATACAACATCTAATATCTTTAATAAACTAGCAAGTGGTAATATCTTTAATAAACTAGCAAGTGGTAATGAAGTTGAGATTGTACCTAGGTAGTATCCAATTCTCTAAAAAGATAAAGCGAAACCATCTACTAAATATCTTTCTTTCTTTTGTTTTTGTTATTTTTTGATTTGTTCTTTACTCGACTCTTTTTAAGGAATGGCCTGGAGACAGATACCCTACTTATCCATTAGTCCTGGTTATGTGGTGTCCCATGATATAGCTCAGACCATTTCCAGGAAACATAGAGATGGCGTTCTAAAGGTATGAGCATTCGCCTGAGTCTTATGAACTTACTGCGACAGTGTGTATTCCGACAGACATGATCAACATTGCACATGATTTGCTTGAAACATTACATTACATGTTTAGTTACTGATGTGGGGTAAAACTGGATAAGTCAAAGCAAAAGTAGTGTTGAGGGGTGGTGAACTTTATGAGTGGTGAGGTGAGCTCGAGTGGTAGTAGAATAGTTTTCCAATGTCCTAGAGATCGTCGATGTCCTAGACAGCGTCGATGTCCTAAACGACATCGATGTCCTAGAGATCTTCAAGGTCCTATGCTCCGATATTGAGCCCTTCCAGTAAATGTAGGGCCGTCACTAAGGCAAGGTCCGCCACTCATCATAGGTCCTTCGTGGAAATGTGCTTAGTCAAGTGTTTCTTCTAGAAATATAGTCCGTCACTAAGGCAAGGTCCGCCACTCATCATAGGTCCTTCGTGGAAATATGCTTAGTCGAGTGGTCCTTCTGGAAATATAGTCCGTCACTAGCTACTGTCCTTCTGGAAGTGTAGTCCGTCGTTGAATACGATCCGTCTCTGGAGTACTTGGCTATCTATCTGAAAAAAGAGGAGAAGGGCTTAGACCCTTTTGGGCCGGTTTACCTCAGACAAACGGGGTTCGGACTCAACTTGTTTAAAAGGTTGCTCAAGCTGGAGCTCGGACCTCTAAACTTAGAGAGTTGAATATTGAGAAGTAGTTACTTACCTTACGATGAGTAAATGAACTCCTATTTATAGGCAAAGGCTCAGGGGACAAGACTCCGGTTAATCGGAGGTTGGTCGACCCTATTAGCTTGTGACACGTGATGCCGGAGCGTGGTGGCGCATTTAGGTCACGTGGTAGGTTTCCGGGGTCGGACCCCTTGATAACCAAATCTAGTTCCGTGTATTGTGATTCCTATTTGTGAGAACCCGGTGTATGACCTTCTTTGGAACTCGGGGTAGGACCTCATTTGGAACTCGGGGTCGGACCTCCTTTCACTACAAAAACACAGTGCATGGCGGATAGATCCGTCGCTCTGACCAGCATCCGTCGTCCGGCTACGGCGGATCGGGCGACGGATAGAAAATCCGTCGCCCCCCCCCTGGAGCTGTTACGACGGATAATAATCCGTCGTCCAATTCGCGACGGATTGGACGGCGGATAATATGTTTGACCAATTTATTTTTTATTTTTTAATTCCGAAATATAACGACGGATAGAATCTATCCGTCGCTAAATATTTTAATTGGACTAGTGACGGAATTTGAAATTCCGTCACTGTGAATTCCGTCACTAATTCCGTCACTGTGAATTCCGTCACTATTTATTTCATATTAATCCCTATTTTTCGTAGTTCACCTATTTAATCAATATAATGTTCGATAATAAATCAATAATACGGAAAATGTTTCAATGAATGAAAAAGTAATATTCGGAGCTGGAGAAATTATCCAAACAAGTGTAAATATGAAAAAAAATCCGAACATACAGATACATAACTAGCGATCAGACGGGGTGGGTGTGGGTGATGGCGGAACTGGGACATGAACTGCTCCATCTGTAACCGAAGGCGCTCGTTCTCCTCCCTTTGTTCTCTGGCGTGTCGCTCCATCGCGTCCCTTTAATTTGTTGCTCCATCTCTTGAGTTAGCCGAGCAACCTGATCCCGGACTCTTGTTGCACCATTTCGAGACACGTCACGTGTGTAAACCGGATGTCCGGATTCTTTGGGATGATGATGAGGAGCACCGGACTAGCAGATGCAAACCGAGGCTCCGAGTCCATATATTCGTCCTTTCTTGTCGGTTTGTTGACCTCTAGGAAGATGTTGTCAACTTGTTCGATTGACAACACATCACCTCTCGTCCTCACCTCGCCACCGAGCATCAACCTTAGCTTTGAAATCGTAAATAGCAGATATCATGATCGATTCTTTGTTTTAAAAGTAACTTGTAATAGTGTACAAATATGAACTTTAAGCAACATAAACATACATGATAGGCGAAGCGGTCGGTCCATACCCTTATACCTTGGCCTTCTTGAAGATGGCATACTTGGATGTCACCTCCCCGTGCCACACAATCAAACCAGATCTAGTCAACAATTTATCATCTACAAGTAATAGAGCAAAGAGACTTCATACATACACGTAATGCTAGATTGCAAAAACATATATACGCGCGATTGATAATAATCGATGAGATCGCCTCCCAAGGTGGTGAACGGCCCTTCCCGTGTCGGTAGGATGCCGGTTACGCTGTTGGTCCAAGCAACGTCCTGGACATCAGTTCGGCGCCAGTAGGCATCCCAAAGGGCCCACTCTGCTGCATCAACATGTGGAGGGATTGGGCCACCCCGATCCCGAATGGCCTTCCACGTACAGACCATATCCCTATATAGTTTGGATCCACGGTCTAAACGCGCGCCGGATCGTGGGATCAACTCTTCGAATGAAGTACTCCTTCTACATTCCCAATTTCATACAACATCCAAAGTCAATATACTACAAAAAAACCAACGTTTAGGGACGGATTTATCCGTCCCTAAACCATCAGCGATTCGTCCCTAATCCGTTAGGGACGGATTAGGGACGGATAGGGACGCCCGCCCCAAAGCGGCGTCTCTAACCCTTTAGGGACGGATATGTTTTCCGTCCCTAAATAGGGACGGATGTTATCCGTCCCTAATGGTCAAAGACCAATAGAGACGGATAATATCCGTCTTTAATGGCTGTGATCACTTAGGGACGGATTTATCCGTCTCTAAGGTTAGGGACGGATAAATCCGTCCCTAATCAACGGGATGGTTTAGGGACGGATAATATCCGTCCCTATACTGGTTTTTTTTTAATTTTTTTTTTATTTTTATGTTTTTTACATTTCACCTGTTTTACAATGTAGTCGTAGATAATATACCCGAAAGTGATAAAATTGCATTAATTAAAATAGAGATTCGATAAAATATCCGAACAAAAGACTAAATATCCGAATAAAATGAATAGTGTGAAAAGTATGTATCTAGAACAACGTAAGTACATGAGCATCTAAGAACCGGGAGGAGGCGGTGGTTGTTGGTTCGCAGCGAACATCTGTTGTGCCATCTCATCCATCCGACGAGTGATATGAGCTTGCTGCTCTAGAAGTTGATCGATCGTTTGCTTGAGAGGATTCATCAGCTCATTCACCTGCTCTTGAGTGTAGAAATTTTCATGTGATGAGGATGCCTGCTGCGACACGAGAAGCTACCACCGGTGTCAATGAAGGGCCAATCGCCGAGCCCATACACTCGACCCTTAGCGTCCATCGGATTAACTTGGAAGAATATTTGGTCCTGCTCTCGAATTGTGAGTTCATGACCATCGATCATCCTCTCCTCCATAATCCGCTCCACCTCAGTCTGCAATAGTGTAGTGCATACGAAATGAGATACAGTTTTAGGAAGATACGCTCGAGCCATAATATACACAAATATAAATGTGAACCTTAACAAAGAAACATACCCCAATTTGCTCGGCCCTAGGATCAGTCCACATGCCATTCTTCATTTTGCCTTCTTGAAGTGGTGAAGAGCGAGTGGGCTCCGGCATGGAGTCAAGAACATGCAAACAAGTAGAAAGTTGTTAGAAATGAAAGCAAAAAACATAAGTACAAATCATATTGCAAGTCGAAATAACATATATACTAACCGACATCTGGCGATGCAGTAACAACGACCGCGACCCATAATGATGCACGGAGGTGCTGTACCATCTCGCGCCTCGGTCAACCGTTTTCTGTTCTTCTCCGCCATGTCCATGACCAAAGGATCTCTCGATTACTCGCCAACGTGCCACTCATCATCCCCATCCACTGCGGCTTTACCCCGAGGCTTTCATGTTGCAAACCATCCTCTTATAATACTCGACCCAACAGTCTCAAAACAGGCACGGTTGGGGAATGAGGGCATTGGATGAAGTAGTACTTCTACAACATTTCCATAAGTAGCAAGCCCAAATAGATTAATGAAAATGGAATTTAAAGTAAACACAAGTACAATGGCTAACATACCACGAAATCGGACAACAAGTTCAAGAATGGTGACTAACATATCACCCAATCACAAGGCTAACATACCACGAAATCAAGACAACAAGTTCAAGAATGGTGACTAACAACATATCACCCAATCGTTGGCTAACATACCACTCAATCAACACGAAGTGAAGAAAACGTTGACTAACATATCACTCAATTACGTTGGCTAACATACCACTCAAATTGTCCTAAAATTTAATAACACAATGGTGACTAACATATCACCCAATCACAAGCTAACATACCACGAAATCAGACAACAAGTTCAAGAATGGTGACTAACATATCACCCAATCTGTGGCTAACATACCACTCAAATTGTCCTAAAATTTACTAACACAATGGTGACTAACATATCACCCAAGTACAGTGGCTAACATACCACTCAATCAGCACAACAAGTCAAAGAACATGGATAAAGCTTTGTAACATTTAAGCTTACCCGCATCTCATCAAAATAATGATGCTTCATCCTCTCCGGGAGCGTAGACCACTTCTCCCCTCCTTCACCCGGCTTCTCCCTCCGAAGTCTTATAATCTTACCAAGATTTTCGGAGGCACCCGGTACAAAGCTCATTACAAATGAGATAGACATGAAACAACCTTTATTAGTATATTCATATAACATTTAGTAATTATCTGAAGTTATGTTCTACAAATGCATAATACTTACTTCTTCCCGTTCGGGAATAAAACCGGCTTCCCATTCCAACTAGCACGGGTGTCAGAACGGTGTAGGGACACCCGTCGGAGGATAAGTCAGCAAACATGGGTGACGTCCCCACGCTCGAGCCAGTGTGAGTCTCAGGCACCTGTGACTGTGAATTCCCGCCAATGTCATAGCCCCCCGAAGGGCTACCCGCATCAAGACCACCACTAGTACCACTAATGGCCGGTGGACGGTATGTGGACCTCCTATGCCTCGGCATCTGCAAATTCATACAACAAGTGTTAGTAAGAAAGACGAGATGAATTGGCAGGTAAAACATATATAATAGACACTTAATAAAGCATATATAACAAGTTGTAGTAACAAGTTGTAATCAAGAACCACCAGTATACACATACCCTCGTCCTCCTCGCCCGTGGTTAAGTCTACATATTGGTCTTCATGCAGCTCAATGTACTCATCAGGAGCATGTACAACATTTTATCGCTGTTTCATCAACAACCTCTTCTTGGTACGAGTTGGTAATTGAGTCGTCCTTCTTAACGTACTCTACTGCGAGCGGGCCCAGATATGTATCGCACCAACCATACGCCTTGTCACGTTTCAGGATTGGATATTCAATGAATACCACTTGGCGTGCTTGAGTAGCCAAGATAAACGGTTCGTACTTACGGTACCTCCTCCTATGGTTAATGTCAACCATCTCATACTGCTCGTGCTTCCTCGTACCAGCTGGAGTAGGATCATACAAGTCAACATCAAACAGAAAGGTTCTTTTCAAAGGCAAACCGGAATATTCAAGCCGCACGATTCGCTTCAACTTCCCGTAGAAATCATACAAATCAGATAGATCTTGCCCACTAACACACACCCCTGAATTGCTTGTGGCCTTGCTCGTGTTAGATTCAACCGTGTGGAACCTAAGACCATTGACTATGTACGATGAGAATGTGGAGACCTTTCTGTTTGGTCCCTCTGCTAGAGCTACTAAGTAAGGAGATGTGATGTTGTTGATAGGATCTCGGACATACTCCTTGAACCAAGGTGGGAATTCTGTTTCCAATTTCGCTTCAAGTTGTGACTCAATCTCATCATCTGTCAATATTGGATTCTTCTCCAGACAACGCTCTTTGAACTCCCTGTGGACACGATTGGTATGCATGATTAGTTAACTAGTAGTTAGATATTCAAATTCATGAAGCCCCTAGTAAGAAAGCTACTCACCCAGCAAATTTCACCATAAATTCATCAACTTCAGTACAGTTCGAGAGGACATAATACTGGGCTGCCAACATTTCCCTATCATTCAGCCATGATGTATTTTTCTTCCCCATAGGTCTCCCTGAGACCCTAAAAACAGAAATAGCATCATCATCATCCTCTTGAACTTCGAATGTGTACTGCGTTTGAGACGGCCTAGATGCCTTTGTGGGGCGTGGTCTCCAAAGTAATAGGAGCGAAGGTTGCGACTTCCTCTCAAGACGTATGCATTGGCCATCGATCCCTCATGCCTACCTTTGTTGCTGACATACCTCTTCAATTTTTCCAAGTACCTGCAATGCATATACTTTTGGGTAATATAATGTGACTTTGGAAAATTCAGACATTTGAATTGAATGATTGTCTTCATATATTACACACCTCTCGAATGGATACATCCATCGATATTGAACCGGTCCAGCAAGCCTCGCTTCATGTGGGAGGTGAACCGGCAAGTGTTCCATAGAATCAAAGAAGCTCGGTGGGAAGATACGCTCGAGCTTGCACAAAATCAATGGTATGTTGCTTTCAAGGTTTGCTAACACTTGATCATCAACCACCCTTGCGCATAAATTCTTGAAAAATAAGCTCAGCTCAGTGAGAGCCATCCATACAGGTTTAGGTAGCAGTTCTCGAAATGCAACCGGGAGAAGCCGCTCCATAAACACATGACAATCGTGGCTCTTCATTCCATACATCTTCGTCTTCTTCAAATCCACACATCGGCCCAACTTTAAGGCATAATTGTCGGGAAACTTCAATCCCCTAACCCAATCAAACAGCTTGTTCCTAGATTCAGTATCAATCGTGTAACATGCCTTGGGCCACTGCCCCTTCTCATTCCGCGTTGTCAACTCAGGCCTTTTACACCATGTATCCAACTCGGCTCTAGATTTAACGTTATCCTTTGTCTTTTCGGAAATGTTACAAATCTTGTTGAAGCAGTTCTCGAACACATTCTTCTCAATGTGCATGAAATCCAACATGTGACGTATAAGAAGACTGCTCCAATAAGGCAAGTCCCAGAAGATGCTTCTCTTCTTCCATCCACATTTGTTCTCAATTTTCTTGTTATGCTTCTCCCACCCAAGTTCAGTCACTTTCATAAGACCCAGCCTATCAATCTCCGCAAGTATCTGTGCACCAGTAAGTTGTCTCGGAGGGCCTTTAATCTCTACTTTGTTTTTCAAGAATTGAGTCTTGTTCTTCCTAAACGGATGGTTCCTTGGTAGAAACCTACGATGACAGTCAAACCAAGATTCTTTCCCGCTCTCCTTCAGTCTGAATGCATCAGTGTCCTCCAAACAATGTGGACAAGCATGAAAACCCGCAGTTTTCCTTCCAGATAGCATTGAATAAGCAGGAAAATCACTCACGGTCCACAATAGTGCTGCTCTCAAGGTAAAGTTCTTCTTCGTTGACATCATATCTGAGGATACCATTTTCCCACAACTCAATCAGCTCCTTAATTAAGGGTCGCAAGAACACATCCCGACATCACGGATCGGTGGCCGGCACCAACGCAGTCAAGAACATGAACGGTTCCTTCATGCACTCAGCGAGGCGGGTTATGCATGTCGGCATGATAGCCAACAAGAGTACTTCCGGTCACTTCCAACGGGTTAAAACCATCCGCATAAAGCCCCAAACGTACATTTCTAGATTGCCGCAAACTCCGGATATGTCTTGTCGAACTCTTTCTATGCCGGTGAGTCTGATGGGTGCTCCATTATACTCACTGCATCCGCCTCCCTTACTCTCTCCTTGTGCCAACGCATTTTATCAGCACAAGCACTTGAAGCGTACAACCTCTTCAAACGAGGTTCTAGAGGGAAGTACCACATTTTCTTATGTGGGAGATTTTTCTTCTGGCGTTTCTTTGAAGCCCCCTCCTTGTAACGCTTATAGCGGTCCTTACCACAAAACTTGCACTTGGAGATCTACATCCTCCCCAATAGATCATGCACATATCCGGACAACGATTATGGTTACCATAGGCAACCCCCGCATCTTTTCTTCGCTTGGTAAAGTTGGTGGGTACTAGGTTTAGTTCGAGGCAACACTGATAACAATTGTACGTAGTTATTGAAGCTCACTTCAGATTGGCCACCCTCGGCCTTACAACTCATTAGCCGAGACAACAAAGACAACTCAGTGTGCTTCTGACACCCCGGCCAAATTGGCTTCTTTGATGATTCCAATAAGTCAAAGAACACCTGATCCTCGGAATTCGGTGGCTCCTCCACATCCCGATCGGTGTCCATGAACTCTGGACCCAGACATCATACACCATTTGCTCAATCCTCTCATGATCGATTAGCATCGATGTGGACGATTTTGAGTACTACCCATCACATTTTGCTTCCTTCTTTTACGCTTAGGAATACTCCCATAGTCCATGAAGTATTGATTCCTCACCATGATAACACCATACCTCATACTCACTCTAACCCTTACGTTTCAAGTGCTCGACTACCGTTCTAGGAGGCAAAATTGTCTATTCCTACATTTGTTCGCATTGCAAGGGCACTTCATCATCCCCGACTCAAACAAGTAGTGCATGTAAGTGCAAAAGCAATGAAGGCTTCAACCCTTCCACAAAACTAGATTGAATTACGCCATTAACGAAGGTGGTACATCCATGAACGATCGGGATTCATAATTCAACAATTAACCTGCGTCTCAATTTATTAGATTTATAACATTTATACAATTACGTATTTAGTTTCATTACAATTACAATTACATTTTTAATTATGATACGGTAACAATTGGTAATGAATTACATGCATTTTACGATTACAATTCAATCCCACTGGTAGTTATAACATTTATACCATTAAGCATTTAGTTTCATTACAATTACAATTACATTTTTAATTATGATACGGTAACAATTGGTAATGAATTACATGCATTTTACGATTACAATTCAATTTTATAGTAGTTAAACTTCCATATATCTATTAACATTACAAATTGTAGATGGAAATATTATTGATTGTTTTTATGTTAATACTCCAAAATTATATTAAAATCACCAAAATCACCAAATTGTCTCCAAACACACAATTAAATCTTCATAATCCTAGTACGTATACAAAAATAGCTAAGTAAATACCCTACACAATTACGATAATAGTAACATCATACTAGCAATCCAATTTCACAATAAATATATCAATTGCACATCTCAAAACTAACCCAATACGTAATATAAGCTAAATTATCTACTACATACTTCCTATAAACATACAATTGATCAAACTAGTCGAAATTCATAAAATCCCCAAATTTTAAAACTTAAGGGTTTTAGCCAAAATACCTTCAATTCCGGGGAAAATAGCGGATGAAAGTTGAAATTGATGCACAATCCGAGCTCCTTGTCCGACGAGCTTCGTAACGAGACCGAGACCAAGATTGGCCGGAATTGTCGAGATTTGGCCGGAAAATGTGTGGGACGAATTTGGAGAAGAAAGGAAGAAAGAAGAAGGAATGAACACATTCTGCCCTCCTCTGCCAGTAGTCTGTTATGTTTTGGTTTTTAGGGACGGATATCTATCCGTCCCTAAGGCTGTCTCTACATTTAGGGACGGATATCTATCCGTCCCTAAAAATGTTTTTTTTTTTAATTTTTTTTGCGGGTCAACAGATTTAGGGACGGATAAAAAATCCGTCCCTAATTAAGGACGGATTAGGGACGGTTTATATAATCCGTCCTTAATTAAGGACGGATTAGGGACGGATAGGCCTATCCGTCCCTAAAAGGGCCGATTCGTCCCTAAATTAGGGACGGATTATATCCGTCCCTAATTTCCGTCCCTAAAATCGAACTTTCTTGTTATAGGCAAAGGCTCAGGGGGACAAGACTCCGGTTAATCGGAGGTTGGTCGACCCTATTAGTTTGTGACACGTGATGCCGGAGCGTGGTGGCGCATTTAGGTCACGTGGTAGGTTTCCGGGGTCGGACCCCTTGATAACCAAATCTAGTTCCGTGTATTGTGATTCCTATTTGTGAGAACCCGGTGTATGACCTTCTTTGGAACTCGGGGTAGGACCTCATTTGGAACTCGGGGTCGGACCTCCTTTCACTACAAAAAACCTGGTCTGTAGTGACGGATAGATCCGTCTGCACCGACTATCCGTGCCCGGCTACGGCGACGGATAGAAAATCCGTCGCCCCACAGGTATTTGACGGATAATAATCCGTCGTCCAATTCGCGACGGATTGGACGGCGGATAATATGTTTGACCAATTTATTTTTTATTTTTTAATTCCGAAATATAACGACGGATAGAATCTATCCGTCGCTAAATATTTTAATTGGACTAGTGACGGAATTTGAAATTCCGTCACTAATTTCGTCACTGTGAATTCCGTCACTAATTCCGTCACTATTTATTTCATATTAATCCCTATTTTTCGTAGTTCACCTATTTAATCAATATAATGTTCGATAATAAATCAATAATACGGAAAATGTTTCAATGAATAAAAAGGTAATATTCGGAGCTGGAGAAATTATCCAAACAAGTGTAAATATGAAAAAAAATCCGAACATACAGATACATAACTAGCTATCGACGGGGTGGTGTGGGTGATGGCGGGCAGGACATGAATCGCTCCATCTCAGAATCGAAGGCGCCGTTCTCCTCCTTTGTTCTTCTGGCGTGTCGCTCCATCGCGTCCCTTTGTTGCTCCATCTCTTGAGTTAGCCGAGCAACTTTGTTCCGGACTGATCGCACCATTTCCGAGACACAGTCCGTGTGTAAACCGGATGTCCGGGCTGGGGATGATGATGAGAGCACCGGACTAGCGGATGCAAACCGAGGCTCCGAGTCCATATATTCGTCCTTTCTTGTCCGGTTTGTTGACCTCTAGGAAGATGTTGTCAACTTGTTCGATTGACAACACATCACCCGTCTCGTCCTCTGCCTCGCCACCGAGCATCAACCTCGGCTGAAATCGTAAATAGCGTATATCATGATCAATTCTTCGTTTTAAAAAGTAACTTGTAATAGTGTACAAATATGAACTTTAAGCAACATAAACATATCATGATAGGCGAGGCGATCGGTCCATACCCCGCCCTTCTGCTTGGCCTTCTTGAAGATGGCATACTTGGATGTCACCTCCCCCCGTGCCACCTGAATCAAACCCGATCTAGTCAACAATTTATCATCTACAAGTAATAGAGCAGCAGAGACTTCATACATACACGTAATGCTAGATTGCAAAAACACATATATACGCACCGATTGATAATAATCAGTGACAGTAGATCGCCTCCCAAGGTGGTGAACGGCCCTTCCTGCCGTGTCGATGGGATGCGGTTACTTTGTTGGTCCAAGCGTCACGGACATCGATTCGCGCCGATGAGCATCCCAAAGGGCCCACTCAACACAGTGGAGGGATTGGACCACCCCGATCCCGAATGGCCTTCCACGTACAGACCATATCCCTGTACAGTTTGGATCCCACAGTCTCGTAAACGCACCAGATCTGTGGGATCAACCTGCTGGGAATGAAGTACTCCTTCTACAATCCCAATTTCATACAACATCCAAAGTCAATACATGTCCTAACAACATAACAGATATGGTGACTAACATATCACCCAAATAAAGTGGCTAACATACCACTCACATATAGTGGCTAACATACTACTCACATTGTCCTAAAATTTACTAACACAATGGTGACTAACATATCACCCAAATAAAGTGGCTAACATACCACTCACATACAGTGGCTAACATACCACTCACATTGTCCTAAAATTTACTAACACAATGGTGACTAACATATCACCCAAATAAAGTGGCTAACATACCACTCACATACAGTGGCTAACATACCACTCACATTGTCCTAAAATTTACTAACACAATGGTGACTAACATATCACCCAAATAAAGTGGCTAACATACCACTCACATACAGTGTCTAACATACCACTCACATTGTCCTAAAATTTACTAACACAATGGTGACTAACATATCACCCAAATAAAGTGGCTAACATACCACTCACATACAGTGGCTAACATACCACTCACATTGTCCTAAATTTTACTAACACAATGGTGACTAACATATCACCCAAATAAAGTGGCTAACATACCACTCACATACAGTGGCTAACATACCACTCATATTAAAACGATTATAATTACAAACAAATGAATGTCATATTTTAACTTACCCTCAGCTCATCGAAGTACTCGGCCCTCATGCGCTCCTAGATGTGACTCCAACACTCACCACCCTGCCCCGGTGGCTCTCTCCTGCTCCGGAAGATGTCACCTAGTTTGTTGTGCACCTCCCGAGGCCATAAGCTGTTGTCAATGTATAAGATACAAGAAATGAATATATATTACTTTAGTACAACAATTTATACTTGTCAACTATCATTATCAGTTATGTTTTACATATTTAAGAAGAATGTATAATACTTACTTGGCAGGACCAATAGGGAAAATCACAGGCAAGCCGTCCCACGTGACGTTGGGATGGTTTGGATCGAACACGAGGTAGGGACAATCGTCGTGGTCGTCCTCCAAAGATGTGTCCGGCCGACCGGTAGAGCCACGGCTTTCTCTCCTTGGGGTCTCGAGAATCCGAGACCTCCATCACGATCATCGGAGCCCTCCACATTGTCGACCCCTCCCACCACTATCATGCGGACGGCTGCATGGGGGGGACGATAGTGATCGCCTCTGTCATGACATCGCAAAAAATGTAATAAATACAATAAAAATGTGTTAGTACGAGTTATAATACATAACAGATTATAATAACACATAATTACTCAAATGTTATGAACTACTAACTATTTATAATACATATAATATACCGTTATCGCCGTCCTCTAAGGCTACATATTGGTCCTCGTGCAGATCAAACAACTCATCATCTGCTTCTATGGGATCTTCTGCTTGTTTATCGACATCCTCTTGTTGATGCAGTTGGTAATTGAGTCGTCTTTCTCAATGTACTCCACTTTCGAGCGAGCACGGATAGGTACCGCAGCTAACCATTCCCCCTTATCGCGTTTTCTGCTTGGATATTCAAGAAACACCACTTGTCGTGCTTGAGTCGCCAGAATAAATGGTTCATACTTGGTTCGGCTCTTCTTTTGGTTCACATCAACCATTTCATACCGCTCGTTCTTCCTCGTACCTCCTGGATTAGGATCATACCACTCAACGTCAAACAAGAAGGTTCGTTTAAATGGCAATCCAGAATATTCAATCCTCACAATTCGTTTTAGCTTGCCGTGGAAATCAAACAAAGTAGCGTCTCCATAATCTTCTGCACCATTAACACACACCTCGGAGTTGCTTGTCGCCATGGCCGTGTTACATTCAGTCGTGTGGAACCTAAGGCCATTGACTATATAACTTGGGAATGTGTAGACCTTTTTGAATGGACCCTCTGCGAGAGCCTTTAAGTATATGCATGTGACGTTGTTAATAGGATTCCGGACATACTCTCGGAACCAATCTGGAAATTCTGTAGGAATTTTTGAGTCAAGTAGTTCCTCTAGTGTGTCCTCTGTCATCTGAGGATTTTCTTCCAAACAACGCTTTTTGAAAAAACTGCAAACATTGATTCGATGATAAGTCTATAATTGAAGTAGAGACTTGCGTAGCTATATTAAAATTTAAATAAATGGTTGTTCACCTCGCAAATAGTACCATATACTGGTCAACCTCAGCACAATTCGTGAGGACATAATATTGAGCTGCTTTCAACTCTTTATCCGTAAGATATTCTTTCTTAGATGCACCAAGAGGTCTCCCTGATACCCTGAAGACAGATAGGGAAAACTCATCATCCGCTTGAACTACGAATGTGTCTGCGTTTCGAGCCGCCTTCTTTGTCTTCGAGGGACGTGTTCATCAAAGTAATAAGAGCGAAGGTTGCGCTTTCCTCGAATGTAGGCATTGGCAATCGAACCTTCAGATTTACCTATGTTGTTGACATACTTCTTCAATTTCCCAAGTACCTCTCGAATGGATACATCCATCGACATCGAACCGTCCAAGAAGTCTCGCTTCATGAGGAAGGTGAACCGACAAGTGCTCCATAGAATCAAACCAGCTCGGTGGAAAGATACGCTCGAGCTTGCATAGAATCAATGGTATGTTCCTTTCAAGATTTTCCAACACTTTATCATGAACCACCCTTGTGCCTAAATTTTTGAAAAATAAGCTCAACTCGGTGATAGCAGTCCATACGTGTTTCGGCAGAAGCTCTCGAAATGCTACCGGGATAAGGCTCTCCATGAACACATGACAGTCGTGGCTCTTCATCCCATAAACCTTTGTCTTCTTCAAATCCACACACCTCTCTAAATTTGAGGCGTAATTATCTGGGAAACTCAATGCCCTCACCCAATCAAACAAAATTGACCTAGAAGCATTGTCAATTGTGTAGCACGCTTTCGGCCACTTACCATTCTCATCCTTCTTTGTCAACTCAGGCCTTTTACACCACGTCGTCAACTCGGATCTAGACTTCGCATGGTCCTTTATTTTTCCCTCAATGTTGCAAAGTGTATTGAATAAGTTCTCGAACACGTTCTTCTCAATGTGCTTGAAATCTAAGTTGTGACGGATAAGAAGACTGCTCCAGTAAGGCAAGTCCCAGAAAATGCTTCTCTTCCTCCAACCACATTTTTTTACCAATTTTCTCGTTATGCTTCATCCACCCAAGTTCAGTCACCTTCATAAGACCCAATCTATCAATCTCCGCAAGAATTTGTGCACCAGTAAGTCTTGTCGGGGCTTTTTTGTTGACGACTTTATTTTTCAAGAATTGATCCTTGTTCTTCCTGAACGGATGGTCACTTTCTAGCAACCTACGATGATAATCAAACCAACAAAATTTTCCACTACCCTTCAGTCTAAATGCATCTGTATCCTCCAAGCAATGTGGACATGCATATTTCCCTGCAGTTTTCCTTCCAGATAGCATGTAGTACGTAGGGAAGTCACTCACTGTCCAAAGAAGAGCTGCTCTCAAGGTGAAGTTCTTTTTTGTCGACACATCATATGCAGGGATACCATCCGTCCACAACTCGATCAGCTCCTTGATTAGGGGTTGCAAGAAAACATCCAACGTCGACCGGGATCTTTCGGCCGAGCACCAATGCATCGAAACATGAATGGCTCCTTCATGCACTCACCGGGGCGATTATGGTGTGAGCATAATCGCCAACAAGAGTATTTACGCGTTCACCGAAAGGGTTAAAACCATCCGCATAAAGTCCCAAACGTACATTTCTAGATTCGCCGCAAACTCGGATATGTCTTGTCAAACGATTTCCATGCGGGTGAGTCTGCTGGATGGTCCATTCTACCACCTTCGCATTATCCGAGATTACTGCTCCTTGTGCCACCGCATTTTATCCATGAAGCACTTGAAGCATACAATCTTTTCAAACGAGGTGCTAGAGGAAGTACCACATTTTCTTATGTGAGAGATTTTTCTTTTGTCGTTTCTTTGCCCCCTCCTTGTAACGCTTGTACTGTTCCTTACCACGTAACTTGCATTCTATTAGATCGCATCCTCCTCCCAATATATCATGCACATTTTCGGACAACGATATGGTTACCACAGCGCCCTAATCGCATCTTTTCTTCGCTTGGTAAAATTTGGTGGAACTAGGTTTTCTTCAGACAAAGGTCCGACATTACGTCAATCCATTCATTGAAGATCGTTTGATTCTTGCCATTAGCACTTCTGACTCATTAGCCGAGCTAACAAAGACAACTCAGTGAGCTTACACCCCGGGTAAACCGGCTTCCTTGATGATTCTAACAAGTCAAAGAACAACTGATCCTCGGGATTCGGTGGTTCCTCCACCTCCACCTCGGTTTCAGTGTTGGTTGTGTCCTTGAACTCCGCCCCTGCAGCATCGTACACCATTTGTTCGACTCGAGCTCGAATAGCATCGCCTTCAGATGTACTTTGTTCCCCGACTTGTTCATTTTTTCTCTTCCTTCCACGCTGTCTGTATTGGTCATATGTATTGGACGGTGCTGCTTCCTCACCATGATGATTCCATACCTGATACGCAGGCAGGAATCCATTTTTCCTCAAGTCTTTGGACTACCACTTTAGGAGTCACGTATTGCTTGTTTACGCTTTGTTTCATTGCACAAGGACACTTTATCAACCCATCCTTAACACAAGCCGGATTTGAGATTGCAAATGCAATGAAATCTTCAACCCCTTTCAGAAAACTCCATTGAACTCTGCCATTGAGAGTACGACAATACATCCATGAACTATCGGTATTCATTGAATAATTAGATAATAACCTGACACGTTTGAATTCATTAGATCAAGGTCTTTCATTTACGGTAATAAATCAATTTCACAATAATTCAATCAATTGCTACGTAATATAAGTTATATTAGCTTCAGTCAATTGTTAAGGCATTACATAATATAAGTTACATCAGCTTCAAAATTTTACCATAATATTTGGTTTCATATATATATATCAACTAATGATTACTAGTTATACAAGCCTAGAGACAAAACGGATGAAACTCCTCATTCTCATGCACCCCCCTCCTCATCACTTGTGACGCTCCCTACCACAGAACTTGCATTCCAACAGATCTACATCCTCCTCCCAATACACCATGCACATGTTCCGACAAGTAGAAAGGCACTCAATAGGCGGCCCCAAACCCCGCCTCTCCCTCCACTGGAGGTATGCCATGGACGGTGCTTCCTCACCGTGATGAATCCATATATGATACTCAGGCATGAATCCATAACGTCGCAAGTGCTCGAATACTATTGTAGGCGTCATAAATTGCTTGTTTCTGCAGGTTTCCAATGTGCAAGGACACTTTATCAACCCCCCCAATTGCACAAACGGTCGGAATTCATTGTATACTTTATTTTTAACCTGAGACGTTCCAATTGATTAGATCGTATTTAATTTATTAGATCGATTCCAATTCGGATAAGAAGATTGTAGAGGTTAATTGTTAATTATTATATGTTGCTTATAAATTAATTATTAATTAAGTGTTCGATATGTTACAAAATTGGGCATATAATTTAACCATTTCAACCTCTTAGTACATATATTATATACTTAACATACATATCAAATTAACTAATTACTCTATACATATCGAATTACTACATATATTCATATCAAATTACATACTTAACCAAGTCAAATTTATCAAATCAAAACTACATACTTCTATACTTAACAAACATATCAAATTAACTAAACTAACTATACATACTTAACACACAAATCAAACTAACTACATACATTCATACATACCAAACTTAACATACTACATACATTCATATCATTAATTAAACTAACTATCAAATTGAACAAATTACATATAATTGGTCAAATTAACTAAACTAACTACTACATACTTATCATATATACATATAATTGCTCAAATTAATCAAAATAAACAAAATCCCCAAATTTTTAAAAACTAGGGTTTTAGCCAAAATACCTTGATTAATCGGTAGAAATATGAAATTGATCGAAGAACCAAACTCCTTGTCACGAGCTTGATTAGGCACCAAGATTGGCGAATAACGGATGATTGGCGGAAAAGATTGAGGAGAAGAAGACAATGAGGATGAAAGAATGAAGAAGATGAAGAAAATGAGGACATTCTGCCTCTCTGCCCGGAAATATGAAACTCTGGGCCGACGGATACGTATCCGTCGGCCCAGAGTTGTCGATCCGTCGCCAGTTTGGGCGACGGATAGGTATCCGTCGCCTTATAGCGACGGATAATCTATCCGTCGCCCAGTTTTAAAAAAAAAATTATTTCTTTTTTTTTTAATAAAAGTCAAACTTGGGCGACGGATAATTATTATCCGTCGCCCAATTTAGCGACGGATAAGTTATCCGTCGCTTATTAGCGACGGATAACTATTATCCGTCGCCAAACGGGGCGACGGATAGATTCCGTCGCCCCAATTAGCGATCCGTCGTTATGGGGCGACGGATAAAATCCGTCGCCCCATAACGTCGTTTTTTTCTGATTTTCTTGTAGTGTTTGGAACCCGGTGTAGGACCTCATTTGGAACTCGGGGTAGGACCTCATTTGAACCCGGGGTCAGACCTCCTTTGGAACCCGGTGTAGGACCTCATTTGGAACCCGGGGTAGGACCTCATTTGGAACCTGGGGTCGGACCTCATTTGGAACTCGGGGTAGGACCTCATTTGGAACCCAGGGTAGGACCTCATTTGGAACCCGGGGTAGGACATCATTTGGAACTCGGGGTCGGACTTCCTTTGGAACCCGGTGTAAAACCTCATTTGAAATCCAGGGTCGGACCTCCTTTGGAACCCGGTGTAGGACCTCATTTGGAACCCGGGCTAGGACCTCATTTGGAACCCGGGGTCGGACCTCCTTTGGAACCAGGGGTCGGACCTCATTTGGAACCCGGTGTAGGACCTTCTTTGTAATAGATCTCATAACACACTTAAGTCGCCTTAATCCGTCAATCCTTAGGTCGGACTTATTAGTACATATCATAAGTCCCCCCTAGTTTCCAAGTATCTTTGTAGAAGATAGTGGAGAAACTATAAATTTGAGGTTTCTTTGAGGTTGCAGGACATGGGAGGTAGGACTCCTTGAAGGACTCCCTAATTGGCTCACGGGAGGTAGGACTCCTTGAAGGTCAATCTTTATCATGACACGGGAGGTAGGACTTATTAGTACATATCATTTAAGTCCCCTCAGTTTCCAAGTATCTTTGTAAAAGATAGTTGTGGAACTCTAAATTTGAGGTTTCTCTTTGTAATTATGGTCGGAACTCACATGGTAGGATCCCATAAGGTCACACCTGATCTTGTTGAGAAGGTTTCTCTTGATCTTTATTGTGGAAGTTAAGGTCGGACCTTGTAGGGTCGAATCACATGTGGTCGGACCCCAAGGTTCGAACGGTGAGTAGGTTCTGATTTGTCTTTATTTTGACAACTCTGATTCTTCAAGGTCGGACCCCTTTAGCCAGGGTCGGACCAGATGTAGTTCCCCACAGTGGACTTCTTCTGACTTGGTCTTAATTTACGTTAGGACCTTCGGCTTGATGAGCTAGGTTGGACATATTTCCATCTTGATATTCCACACCCTTTTAGGAGTGAGCGCGGACTTTGAGAGTTCGACTTCTCCAAGGTGGCTTCTTGATATTCAACACCCTTTTAGGAGTTAGCTAGGACTCTTTTGGTCCGGCTTTACCAAGGTGGTTTTTCTTTGTCATCACCCTTTTAGGAGTTAGCTCGGACTTTTTGGTTCCAACTTTTCCAAGGTGGTTTTATTCACATCACCCTTTAAGGAGTTAGCTCGGCCACTCTGGGTCCTGCTTTTCCAAGGTGGTTTTGTTGACATCAACCTTTTAGGAGTTAGCTCAGACTCTCTGGGTCCGGCTTTTCCAAGGTGGTTTTGTTAACATCACCCTTTTAGGAGTTAGCTCAGACTCTCTGGGTCCGGCTTTTCTAAGGTGGTTTTATTGACATCACCCTTTTAGGAGTTAGCTCGGACTCTCTGGGTCCGGCTTTTCCAAGGTGGTTTTTCTTTGTCATCACCCTTTTAGGAGTTAGCTAGGACTCTTGGGTCTGGCTTTACCAAGGTGGTTTTTCTTTGTCATCACCCTTTTAGGAGTTAGCTAGGACTCTTTAGGTCCGGCTTTACCAAGGTGGTTTTTCTTTGTCATCACCCTTTTAGGAGTTAGCTAGGAGGTCTGAACGTCCGGCATCTCCAAGGTGGTAAGGACAGTAGGGAGCGTCCCTTCAAAGGTCGACTTTGTTTTCTGATGATCTTCTTTCTCGTGGATACGACTTCGCCTAGGACTTCGTTCTCTTCTAGGACTTGACAACATCCTAGGATTTTCAGGTCGCCTAGGACTATGCCTTCTCTCTTTCACTACGCTAATCCTTCATCCCGTGCCTCGAACGAGAGGGGGCTAGCTTCGCATATCATTCCTTCGCCGAATAGGTAATGGGGTCTCTCCTCTAAAGTTGGTGTAGGTCTCATCCTATTCATAGTGATCCTCCCGATCATCTTGCCTATCTTCATATTCATCCTCATAACGGTCTCTTTTTGAGACCTGGGAAGGAGTTTGGCCACGATGGGTCCTCTTGATTCTACCACGTGGTCAGCGGTTGTTTGATTCTGTAGTTGGTTCTGGATTGGCAATACAACAGCGGTCCTCATGGGAATGCCCTGTGATACAACAGGAGCTTGATGATTCACTTCATCTTGGGGTTGGCTCCTTAGAAGAGGGCACCTTCTAGGAGTTGAATTTGTGCCTCTTTGAACCCGTACATTAGGCCGCCTGCAGTAACTTGTGGAATGTTGGCAATTATTTGAATTGGAGGTTGGACCGTGGGAGGAACGTCATTCCGCCTTGTATGTGTGACAGTCCGAGGTGGAGAGGGAGGCCTCATTCCCATCTCTCTCATTATGTTCGAAAATGATTCAGTTTTCTCCGATTGGTCCGGCCCCGGTAGAGGTTTGGGTCCGGACACAGTTAGAGGGCGTCGGATCTGGTGGCCTTAGTCTTGTAGCAGTTGTCTTCCTAGTATATTTTTGTGGTGGTGCCATGACTTTTCGTTCCAAGGGATTCCAACAGACGGCGCCAATATGATGTGGGGTAAAACTGGATAAGTCAAAGCAAAAGTAGTGTTGAGGGGTGATGAGCTTTATGAGTGGTGAGGTGAGCTCGAGTGGTAGTAGAATAGTTCGCCAATGTCCTAGAGATCGTCGATGTCCTAGACAACGTCGATCTCCTAGACGACATCGATGTCCTAGAGATCTTCAAGGTCCTATGCTCCGATATTGAGCCCTTCTAGTAAATGTAGGGCCGTCACTAAGGCAAGGTCCGCCACTCATCGTAGGTCCTTCGTGGAAATGTGCTTAGTCAAGTGGTCCTTTTTAGAAATATATTCCGTCACTAAGGCAAGGTCCGCCACTCATCATAGGTCCTTCGTGGAAATGTGCTTAGTCAAGTGGTCCTTCTAGAAATATAGTCCGTCACTAAGGCAAGGTCCGCCATTCATCATAGGTCCTTCGTGGAAATATGCTTAGTCGAGTGGCCTTCTGGAAATATAGTCCGTCACTAGCTACTGTCCTTTTGGAAGTGTAGTTCGTCGTTGAATACGATCCGTCTCTGGAGTATTTGGCTATCTATCTGAAATAAGAGGAGAAGGGGTTAGACCCTTTTGGGCCGGTTTGCCTAAGACAAACCGGGCTCGGACTCAACTTGTTTAGAAGGTTGCTCAAGCTGGAGCTCGGACCTCTAAACTTAGAGAGTGAAATATTGAGAAGTAGTTACTTACCTTATAAGGAGTAAATGAACTCCTATTTATAGGCAAAGGCTCAGGGGACAAGACTCCGGTTAATCGGAGGTTGGTCGACCCTATTAGCTTGTGACACGTGATGCCGGAGCGTGGTGGCGCGTTTAGGTCACGTGGTAGGTTACCGGGGGTTGGACCCCTTGATAACCATATCTAGTTCCTTGTATTGTGATTCCTATTTGTGGGAACCCGGTGTAGGACCTTCTTTGGAACTCGGGGTAGGACCTCATTTGGAACCCGGGGTCGGACCTCCTTTGGAACCCGGTGTAGGACCTCATTTGGAACTCTGGGTAGGACCTCATTTGGAACCCGGGGTAGGACCTCCTTTGGAACCCGGTGTAGGACCTCATTTGAAACCCGGGGTAGGACCTCATTTGGAACCTGGGGTCGACCTCTTTTGGAACCCGAGGTCGGACCTCATTTGGAGCCCTGTGTAGTTCCATTTGGAACTCGGGGTAGGACCTCATTTGGAACCCGGGGTCGGACCTCATTTGGAACCCGGTGTAAAACCTCCTTTAGAACCCGGTGTAAAACCTTATTTGGAACCCGGGGTCGGACCTCCTTTGGTACCCGGTGTAGGACTTCATTTGGAACCCGGGGTAGGACCTGGACCTCATTTGGAACCCGGGGTTGGACCTCATTTGGAACCCGGTGTAGGACCTTCTTTGTAATAGATCTCATAACACACTTAAGTTGCCTTAATCCGTCAATCCTTAGGTCGGACTTATTAGTACATATCAGTTACAAAAATCTGTCTCGTAAAAACTGGTCATATAAGTCAACAAATAATCAGGGGCGAACGCAGAAATTTAATGAAGGGGTAGCACAATATTATTTTTGAAATAATATTTATATTTTAATAATAAATAACTTAATTTAATAAAAAAATATTTATTATCAAGCTTGTGTTGTAGTGTCTTTTTTTTAACTAAATTAGCATGTTACACGAGTATCTTCTGAGAGACTGTCCCTAGATAACTTATTTAGAGACGGACCTATATTTTCAAGAAAATCACCAATGTTATCAATCAAAACGTCTATATTATCAATATTTATGTTTTTTTATTTATACAAGAAATACATTTTGTTAACATAGACATAGACATTTTGTTTGATAACGTTGGTAATTTGTTTAACAACATATGTCGTCTCTAGATAAGCTATCACAATCTCTTTAGACTTTACATCTCTTTCAATTTTATTGTTATTTTTTCTTTTCTTAATTATATTTTTTTACGCAAATAAGTTTCTCACGTTTTTTACGCAAATAAGTTTCTCACGTTTTTTAATTTAAAGAGTTCATTTGACCATAAACACATCACAAACAATACATAAATGATTATGAAAAATTATTATATTACAGATGTATAAAAAAGTTATGATATAGAATTTCTATTTATTTTTCAATATAACTCAGAATTAGTTTGGGGTGAATGAACATAACAAGCAATTAACGAAACAAAATGACAACTTAAAAGGACGTATGATCATCTTATATATTTAATTTTGTGAAAATAATATTCCTATAACAGCTTTCAAAAGAATTAGATATAAAATGGGGTAAACTTATACTTAAATTGAAAATAGACTTGGTGATGTAGGAGAAAACGTGAAAAGGGTGATTGGAAATTAAACATGAAACCAAAAGAAAAGAAAAACATGAAATGGATGGAGGAAAAAAAGGGAAAAAAAAAAAAAGAATGCTCATGATAGGGGTTGATACCTGAGCCTGCAAAAGAAAGGAGTACTTTATCCTCGTCCTTGGAGACAACCACTTAAATGTATTTTTTTTTTTGCGTGAACATTTATTTCAACGTTTTGAAGGACTGAAGGACATTTCAAACAGGGGTATAATAGTACTTTCACATGAAAAATCGAGCTCCCCGGTAGATTCGCCCGTGCAAATAATGAACATGCGATTCTCAGTCTCTGGGCAAAAACTAGTCAATTTACTGAACCAATGAAACCGTTGTTGCAGGTGTTGAAGCTAGAAGATGTTTCGATGGGAATCTGGACTCAAGAATGGAAAGACCAGGGGTTGGAACTTAGATATGAGAAAGATGATAGGATTATTTATAATGGTTGCAGGGATGGGTATGCATGTTGTTGCACATTACCAAACTCCCAGACAACTGCTCTGTTTGTGGAAAAAGATTCAAGACACAAATCGTATAGAGTGCTGTAATTATCTCAAAGTTTTGGGGAACACCCCGTAGACGCCCTTGGAATAAAAATTACATGTTTGAACATCTCGTCATAATATTTTATTATAGTCTGTTAATTTTTTCGAAGTTATTGTGAACCAAGACCTAATCAGGTCCAGCTAAGTTCATGTGTGTTCAGCAGAGACTCACCTTGCCATGGCCTCTGGGCCCAATCCCATCTGAAAAAAATTACAGTGAATGAGATGAAACAAAATCCAACAACCGTCTTCCTCATGCTTGCTCTCGATTCCCCCAACGCCCCGCCATATCGATCTAACTTTACCCAATTAGAATTCTATTATACTAATAGTTTGGTTTATTGAATTTATTCTATTGATAACAACAAACAATCATGTAACCACAATGTACGTACATTATATTTGTCAGTGTACGCGCGCGCCAAACTAAACAATTCCAGTCGTAGGGTTCTACTATAATGTTAGAATTCAAAACATATCAAGTTAAATGAGATAGTGATTCCAACAACTATGTTTCTTAATGGGACATGTGGTCGTTGGACCACTATCTCGTCCAACTAAATAAATCTTTCAACTTTTAACAATAATGCTTATTTATTTGAACTAACAATTCTAAAATACAATTATAATTTCTACCATGCTTGCCTTCTTATTTTCTCCCTCTGATATTGGTACTCTATCTCAACAAAATAACAATCGTTGTATCTAGCTGTAAATTGATGTCCAACATGTATCCCCAGATTTTAACATGATACCGGTGGAAATTTGGTTCTACCCTAGAACCATTTTGATGATAGAAAATATTAGAACTTGTTGGCATGATTCATATCAATGTTGATGCATGCATGTAAAATTGCATGTCGTTCAAGATGACATTTTTTAATATCAGAATAAGGGAAATCTACTCGCAATCATGTTAATCTTTCCAATAATTTTGACAAATGCAATTTTGCGAGATAATTAACCATTCATGTTACCATTTGAAAGATGTATCAATTTTAATTACAACTGAATAGCTCACATGTAAATTGGACTTTGTAGTTGTACAACACAAGAATCGGGAAAAACAAATGTTGAGCTAGCTAACTTGACATCAAAGCAAACAGTCACACAAAGTAGTTTAAGCAAAAAAAGAAAAAAAAAACCACTAGTATTGAAAATTTTAGAACGGTAAAATTCTTGTAAAAATCAATATTCTCCTAATTATGAGGAAAAATCATATTATCATACCCCTCATATCGAAGTGTTTGCTACGTGTAGATTAGTTAAACTATTGTGATGTATATTTTTATATTATTTTGGAAAATTAAAGCTTGTGATTTGATGTTTAGGATTTAGGAAGATACTTGTTAGTTGTTACATCATCAGATTTTAAAAGAAATTACATAATTGAACATGAAAATTGGACTTAAGCCATTGTATTCACTATTCAGTGATAATTGAACAAAATGGTAATTATGAATCATGCACATTTTTTTCCAGTAAAGATCATGCAAATATAGACCACTACGTTAACCATTGATAGATCATTTTTACTATAATTGTGATGGAGTCACATCTTCAAATCTAGCAGCTTAACATTTACTATAGACAAGCCTCAGATGACAAAGATGTCACAACTCATCAACCTGCATTTGGCATTAATAATTAAACTTTATAGCTAAGTAGCTAACCAACATATGCTTTAGTCCAAGGACAAGGTCATGCTTTGCATTTAATATAATGTGCAATTATTGTGGAAGTCATATCGATCTACATTATGTTGTTAAAATGTTGAGAATTTTTTTTACACTAATAACTTTTGCCCTTACCCCACAATCTTTTTTTTTTTTTTTTTCATTTCACACTAAAACGTTTAGCAACATTTTGACGTTACAATAAAAAATTGACAGCCGTTAAGTTTGTATTTTAAATCACACTAAAACCTTTTAAAAAATTTGCACCCGCTACCAAAACTTTTCTCCAGTTTTTTAAATCACACCAGAACCTTTTTTGACTGGTTTAGTTATCAAAATATATGTCCGCATGAATTGTTTGGGGTTGCTGGTCTAGTGGTGGTTGGATTATGCATCGTATTCGGCGTGACTTTTGCTTTTTGCAATCAAATTCTTCGTAGAATTTGTTGGTTCAGTGTAGAGATTTAAGGCACTGGGTGCCTATGTCAATTGTGTATCTTCGTGCGTTTAGATCTAATTAAAAAATGACACAAAGCCACTCATATATGTGGAACGAGCATATAATTTTGGTGACTTCTTTTTTGTAATTTTATTCAAGCAACTAGGAGGGATGGAATGTTAAAAGAGTTCGAACACTTAGTTTTATAGATAGAAGAAAACATATGAATGCCAATTAATATACTAATAATTTTTGTCATTTATTATCCGTGTACTCTGGAATTTAACATTCATGATATAATTATGTAGTATCTTATTTATATATTTATCATAAAAGAAAATTATTGTTATATTTAGCAAACAAAGGAAGAAAGTGTGTTTGGTAGACAAAATACACTAGTGTATCATGTTTATGGAGTGAGTGATAAGAGTTGATCATTCTATTTTATTTTTAATGGATACTCGTTAATATTGTTTATATTGGTAGACAATAACGACGACGAGGACAACATTAACAATAATTATGGGATATGAGGTTTATTGTTTAGCATTTGTGGTTGTAAAGTAAAATGCCGTTGTTGGTCTGTGACTCACATTGTAATCCTTGTTTTCCGGAACACTTATGGTATTCTTTTGATTGGAATAAAATTTTAAATTATTCAAAAAAAATAAAAAAATTTTATATAGAAAGATTCTGGTGGCGAGTACAAGTTTTTTCAAAGGTTTTGGTGTAATTTAAAAATAAGTTAATGTAACTTAACTGCCATTCAACCTTTGTGTCAAGTTAAATTTTTTATAATTTTTTTGGTGTAAAATAAAAAAAAAAAAAAAGATTATAGTGTAAACTCAAATTAGCGTAAAAGGTTTACACTAACCAAACTCACTTAATTTATACTACTACGGTGTGAATTTTCTTATTATTTTTAAAAATTAAGTATATCACAAGTTTTGATCTCACAATATAGTGTTAATGGATTTCTTGCCCCTTTACCTCAATTGTTTATATATTACAATCAATTATACACCAACTAATTAACTAAACATTCAATCCGAAAATATAACGACTCCACTCGGAGAAAATCAGGCCAGCTTAATTACCACTTGTACCACTTGATCAGCTCCCCCATCTCTTACCAAATAGGTAAGAATGTTGCGAATGTATATCTTACATTTGAATTTCATGTTACTCTAACGGTTATGTTTTGCCAAACTATCAATAAGCGGAATTACGATATCCGTCCCATAACAAAATTTCCATTAAGTTATCTTTTTATCAACAAATAAGGGAACTTGGAATATCAAATATTATTTAAATGAAAATAATAAATAATTATTAAAACTATTGAAGTGGAAAGTTGATTTTTTTATAGATGAAATAAACAAAAAAGGATGGGGGGTGTTCACGAGGGTAGATAGTCAAGTTACCAAAAATAGGAATAATGGATTTGTAGGGGACAACTAAAAGTCTAAAATTGCAAACTAATATTTTAACCGGAACAAAGGAAGTTTACATTATTAATTAATTTTCAAAAAATAATGACAATAGTACCTATACTCATTAATTAATTTATCTATACATTATTATATTTATAAAAAGTATTTAATCGATGATCATAAAAGTATATGAGAATCTTATTTCAGAACGAGAAAATACTATTACTTTCTATAAATTATTACTTGACATGAGTAAGGCTACATTTCTTCAACTGGCTCATTCGATTCGATTCAATTCATTCGATTTAGTTCGATTCGATTCTGCTTAATTATATTTTATACTACAATTCAGTTCAGAAAATTGCAATTGAAGAGAACATAACCCAACACTCATAGTAGTTTTCCTAGACTGGTGGTATTTAAGTAGTATCTTTGTAGAAACTTACATTTATTGCTAATCACGCCTAAAGTAGGAAGCATAGTAAATTCAAATTGGATTCCAACAAGAAACATATTGAATTATTGATATACCGTTACCTAAAGTGCGAAAAGCAATAAATTGGTGGACAACTACACAATTATTGCAACAAAAAACAAACAACAATAATTTATTCATGTACTATTAACATCATCATACTTTAATTTAATATCATACTATATGTTTTTATTACATGACATTTTAATCTGTTATATTCCATAATTGAAATCTAAATCTTATGAAAAGTATCAAAATTATAGTAACATATTGTAATAAAAAGACTAGGCCGATGCACATAAAAACTATTTACACATATGGTATTATTGATAATGTTTATTAAAAATATATGTTCGTCTCTCATGATCCCTTCCTAATCTTCGTGTTAGATTACGGATCATGAAATTGCGAGCCTAGGAGAATTTAAGATGAAACCGAGAGATTTTCTGGATCCAGAAAAAATTAAAGTCGTCATCATCTCATCTAATTAAAAGCGAGACACACACCAGTTAGAATTCTTGTTCCACTAGACTACAACGCACGCACGCACGCACGCTATTTCACGTCTCATTTCGTAAATTCATTAATTATTAATTTTAATAGTAATTAATAAGAAGAATAATAATACTGCTAGTAATTGATTGCTCCACTTCACCAGGTTTTGTTCCTCCCAATTATAGTTCATTACATTACATATCATACTTCACCTTTCTCCTACCATCCATGGCCGATTCCTGATTCTGCTCTTGCTCACCACTCTACTCTGGTAACTCAACACATTTTTTTCACTTTTCGCTTGCTTGCAATTTCAATTTGTTTTACTGTTGTAGTTTGTTTCGGATCTGATCTGTGCTCCTGTTGATCATCATTTTTTGGAATGTCTTGGCGTTTGTTTCGATCTGAGTTTTCCTTTCTTTCATTTGCAGAAGTAGGATTCATTCATCAATTACTGTGCCAGTTCATGTGCGGTTTTGTGATTTGAATTTGGATCATTTTCTCCTTACTAGTAGCTCGTGCTGGATGCTTTGCGTATTATTTGGATCGTTTTGTCGTTAGTAGTAGTTCGTTGGTACTAAATGGTTTGCGGATTGGAGTTTCTCCAATGCTAACTGACAAGGCTTTGAGCTGCGATCGAGTTATACTGATATACACGGGATTGTATCTGATGATTGGATATAGTTTCCAGCTTAATGTTGGAGCAATAGCTTGATTGAGTATAGTAGTTTTTATATTTATTTTTTGCCTTTGAGTGGTAGTGGATCGGATTCAGGGGATTTGATTTGACATGAGAAGGTGGTACAATAAGCTGTTGTTGACTATCGGCACTAGGCTGCCGCGGAATTGGTCACTCTTGTGCATGGTCTGTGTCTTCACACTGATTGCGTTGTTGAATTATTCTGCTTCGTATGACTATGATTCGGATATTGTTTCTGATACGCCGGACTATTTTTCGAATTATAGAAGATGGAAAGAGCAAGTGTTCAGTGATTATTTGGATTTGAGAAATCTAGGAAATAAGCGGGTCAAGGAATTTGGACTATGTGGGAAGGAGAGAGAGAATTACGTACCTTGTTACAATGTGACAGCTAATCTGCTTGCTGGTTTAAAAGATGGGGAAGAATTTGATCGACATTGTGAACTATCGAGAGATCAAGAGCTGTGCTTGGTTCGTCCACCAAGAGATTATAAGATACCCTTGTCTTGGCCGACTGGAAGGGATGTCGTATATAGCGGTAATGTGAAGCTAAGCAAGGACCAGTTCCTTTCATCTGGGAGCATGACGAAGAGGCAAGTACTTTGGGTTGTTAATTGAATGTTTAGAATAATAATTTTGCTTGTATTATGTTGTAAGCTGCAACCGACTGCATATAATTAATGTGTGATATAAATCTGCATTATTTCAGCAACCATTCCACGTCAACATTTCTTACTTTAGTAACTTCTGTAGGTTAATGCTTCTTGAGGAGAATCAAATTTCTTTTCATTCGGATGATGATATGATTGTTGATGGCGTCAAAGATTATTCTCACCAGATTGCCGAGATGATAGGATTAGGAAGTGATGCTGAATTTCGTGAAGCTGGTGTAGGTTTTTCTTTACCCTGATGGCTTTAGTTTATTTCTTTTTTGTCGACTTCTTCTTCCTTTTGTTTCTGTTAACCTTTATCAGGTTTATTGGTGAAGGCAAGAATATCTTCGATTAGAACTTTGTTTACAGTCTGAACTAATGTAGGAAGTTTATATCATATGAACCATTAAATATTTAAGTTGAATATGAAGATTTTTCTCTGTGGTCCGCAGGTGCGCAATGTATTAGATATTGGTTGTGGCTTCGGTAGTTTAGGCGCGCATTTACTTTCACTTAAGCTGATGGCTGTATGTATGGCGCCATATGAGTCAACAGGCAGCCAAGTTCAGCTAGCCCTTGAGAGAGGTCTCCCAGCAATTATTGGCAACTTCATCTCAAGACAACTTCCATTACCATCCTTATCATATGATATGGTTCACTGCACTCAATGTGGGATTGTCTGGGATGACAAAGGTACTTACATTCTCTGGTTTGACTCCATCATTTTGGTTTCATCTCTTGTGGTGAATGATATCTAAATATAGGTTTTGATTAGCATTAAATTTTGGGTCAAACTGTGGAATTTAGTTCTTTCTTGGAAGGATGGATATGTTTGTGTTTTGTATGTACAGGTGATGACTTGTAGTTTATTGAATATTGGTTCCCATTTACCTAGCTAGTAGGCCCCTATTGTGCTTTCCTGTTTCATAAGGTAATAATTGTGTTAAAGAGCTAGTGGTTCCTTCCAAATTTAAATTGGCTGGATCACCTTTAAACTGCATGTTCAGGGTTTCTATCTATTGGTTCTGCAACTCTTAATTGGCAGCCATTTTGTTTTTCGTAGAATCATATCATGCAAAAAACTATAGGTGCTGTTTTAATTGTATTCCATTAGACAAAACAGAGAGCTTGCTATTGAAGTTAAATATCAGATATTCAGATGTAGGTCAATCAAAGCCAAAATTGTCTATGCTGCATGTTGACTATATTGCTTGTTTATATGGTTTACTATGCATGATACATGTAGTTTAAATTTTTGAACACCAGTCACCAATACTAGGTGTCAATTTAATCCATATATTAGGATTTTATTATAATCTAACTTTAAAATATTTGTCCAATCCAATCATAATCTACATGCAATCTACACTGAAGCAAATTAGGTGGATTGATGCCAAAGTACACCAAATCTAGTTTAATCTAGATCGATCTAGATTTACATATCCAAATTCATTAAATGCTTTGCTGTCGCTTTCTTCTCTATCAAACACCATTATTATTATTATTATTCAAAACATGGGGTTGAATTATCGCCTTTGCAAAGGCTTACCGAGGTTTTCATATTTAGAGACATGATTTGGGAAAAACTAGGGGATTTGAGATCAATCGATCTACCGATCAGAGATTGTAACGCCCCAAAGTTTCAAGTCAAGTCCAAACAGCTTAAAGGGATCGAGAACTCTATTCATGCCAACAAGGTGCACCTTTCTTTTCGGGAATCCACCCATAAGAACTCCAAAGTTAAGCGTGTTTGCTCTGGAGCAATCTTAGGATGGGTGACCAACTGAGAAGTGTCCCGGTTCGCGTACGAGTGAGGACAAAGTGCGCGGGAAAGGACATGTGTTGGTACCAGTGGGGCCAACATATCACCCGTAGAGCTGCCCATGAGTAACCGCGTCGGCCCATTACTAGTCCGGGTCGTTACAAATGGTATCGTCAGTAACCAAAAGCCACAAAGGTGGATGGTTGGCGGACCATCATCTTGACGGGGCGTCGTCTGATTCATGAGGGGGTGAATGTAACGTCCCAAAGTTTCAAGTTAAGTCCAAACAGCTTAAAGGGATCGAGAACGCTATTTATACCAATAAGGTGCACCTTTCTTTTCGGGAATCCACCCATAAGAACTCCAAAGTTAAGCGTGCTTGCTCTGGAGCAATCTTAGGATGGGTGACCAACTGGGAAGTCTCCCGGTTTGCGTACGAGTGAGGACAAAGTGTGCGGGAAAGGACATGTGTTGCTACAGTGGGGCCAACAGCTGCCCATGAGTAAAGGGTCGGGGCTCGGCCCATTAGTGGTCCGGGTCGTTACAGAGATAGTCAGATCTTTCACAGCTTCAGTTCACGTCTTCTCTTTCAGGTTTTTGTAGAGAGTTTTGATTTCTTCTCATTGCTATTATTGAGTTATTGTCCTTTAGCCCTTACTCTTGTTATAATACAAATGTTCGATATTCTTGAGGCAATATTACAAATTGATATGAAAGTAAAAAAAGATATCAATGATTACATGCCTGAGCGGCTGAGCAAAGAATTGAAGTGACGCTTTGGTTGTTACTTACTAGGGAACGAAGATTATCTCTTCAAGAAAAGCAAAATAAGCTGTTGATTCGTCGGAGAAACGGAGAGAGCCCACAAAGTTATGATGAGAGGGGCAAAAGAAAAAGATTAGTTGGATCACTAATGGACCTAGTTTTCCTAATCCACTTAAATAGATTTGGGTTGGATTTCAACCTTCAAATGACATTCCTAACCGATACGACATTGTTTTTTATTATGACAGTAGGAGTGATGGGATGCATTTCAGTTAATCCCGGAAACACTAGGAAGTGGAACTCAATAGGTTTCATGCAATACATTTTAAGTCTGATGTCCATCAGTAGTTTAAAATACATGGATGTCTGAGCAACCAGATAATCAAGTTATACTTTCATACCTGTGCTAATTTTATAGGAATTATCGGTGATATAAATTATACCCCCGTCCCTAAACAAATGTAACAGATTTCCATTTTTGGCGTCCCAATAGACTTGCAGCAAATTATTAATGGAAAGATTTTATTGTTCCAACCAATAAACTCACTTTACCTTATTTTCATCACTTGTTTATTAATTATACATTTAGATAATGCCCCAACGTACCCCACTTTCAATAGTATGCCACTAGTTTTATTTAAAGTTATCAAAACCCATACCAAAATCAAATGTTGCATTTGTTTTGGAACGGAGGGGTATTCTTCTTCCAGAATAATATATTGTATTTATCATTACTTATATGATGATTTGGATTTTAATGCATTTAGATACTACTATATCTAATAATTGACTTCTGGATGTTATCTGAATTGAGAATGAGTATAATAGTACGACTGGTGTAACTGGTAAGGTGAAGATTTTGTGGAGGAAGCTCGAATATGTAATAGTGGGCAGACTTTAATGTGTGCTTGCAAAATTTGTTTGGTTTATCTTAACTACACATGGCATATATAAATAGCATTCATGAAAGTAAAAAATAAAGTTCTCTTTGAGACGATATGTGGATGCGTAAATAGCATTCATTCTGTGCTAGCTTTCTTCTGCTCAAGTATGTATGTGCTGGGAATCACTGATACAGATATGGATATGATGATATGTGGTTGCGTAAAATTCCCAAAAAAAAAAGGATGCCGATACATCAAGGATATTTTATATAATTTTAGTATGCATAATATGTTAAATCATGTAGGAAGTGATGAATAACAAAACCAATATCATGTTTCTATATATTTAGGATTCTTTCTTCTGATTTTAGTTGGTATATACTTTATTGGTGTATTTATTTTATACTCTTGAACCCTAAGAACCAAGCGAACCTGGGGAATCTTGCTTCTAATAACCAATTAATGAATACCAGATGTATCCTTTCTACATAGTGTATTTGATATATAGCAAACTAAGCAATCATGTTATCTCTAGTCTTTATTTTAGTAAGTGTGGATATTCATCTTTAAATTCCTTTCATTTTCTTTAGGTAATTGTACGTTTGAAATATGAGCCATATTCATGTTTTCAAAATAGTTCAAAAGCTGGAAAGTTGATCTTAATTCAGTCACTTAACACTTTGCCTTGTACTGATGATATGTTTTCTGTCAGATGGGATGTTTCTTATTGAAGTTGACAGAATACTGAAGCCTGGGGGGTTTGTTGTGTTAACCTCACCCAGAAGCAAGCAGCAAGAGAGTTCGACATCCACAAAGAAAGGTATCCTTGCTGCTCTGTTTGAAGAATTTACGCAAAAGATCTGTTGGAATCTCTTGGCCCAGCAAGAGGACACTTTCGTGTGGCAGAAAACTGTAGATTCCCAATGCTATGTTTCTAAGTAAGATTCTTCACATGAGCTTTGCTGTCTTCTTACCTAACTTGCTTGAACTGTTCTTTCTCTTTTGTTCATCACACCAATTCTCTGTTTTTTGCTCAACTAATCCGGATCCTATTCATGATGGTTCCACAATTCTCAGCATTAACTCATGCTTTTGATTTTATTGTAGCAAGCGGGGAAATATCCCTCTTTGTAGTGGAGATGATGGCCTACCATATTACAGACCTCTTGTGCAGTGTATAAGTGGAACTAACAGCAGACGTTGGATACCAATTCAGAATAGATCTTCTAGCTCTTTGAGTTCTGCTGAACTTGAAGTCCATGGTATGCTTGTGTTCAATTATTTCTGTTCGAGTCGTTAAGGCTAATAGTATTGTTTGCAAACAAGAGTTAGTTGTTTTCTATTGTGCTGCAGGAATTAATCCTGAAGATTTTTATGAAAACTCGAACTTCTGGAGATCCGCTTTGAAAAAATTTTGGCCTTTGCTTTCTCCTGTTATTTTCTCTGACCATCCGAAGAGGCCTGGTGATGAAGATCCATTGCCTCCATACAACATGGTGAGAAATGTGATGGACATGAGTGCTCATTATGGAGGTCTCAATGCTGCCTTATTGGAGGCCGGGTACACTGTGTCAGTGATGAATGTTGTGCCCATCGGTGAACGTAATACCCTCCCTGTCATTCTTGCCCAAGATTTTGCTGGTGTCTTGCACAACTGGTAAGACGTTCTTTTCATTTAGGTCTCTCTGCTGATTATTTAAGCTTAGCTTGCTGCTTCCGTCCGGGTAGTTTTCTTGTAGGCTTAATGGGTTTTTCTTTGATTGTTTGAAGAATGTAGTATCGAGGGTGTTGTGAGGTACGGTTGGGAAGGGGGGTTTGGTTGGGTAGGAAGCTACAAATCTAACCTATTAACCAGATTGAGTAATTCTTTACATTCCAGAAGACATATTACGATTGTAAAATCATACTACGCATTTCATGTTTTTCAGTTTTAATGTCCATTCTTTTAACTGCTAAATACAGAGAGTCAGATACTACTGTCTTATTGTTCTGAAGTCCATACTGTTCTTATGGAACAGGTGTGAACCTTTCCCTACATATCCCCGGACATATGACATACTCCATGCCAAGGGACTCCTGTCTCATCTGACGGAGAGATGCAGCATTGTTGATTTAATTTTTGAGATGGACCGTATTCTTCGACCGGAGGTAATGCTGAACTCTGAATATGTTGTGTTGTAGTTACGACTTTCTTTTCTAGGATTTCCCTGCCCCACCAACCCCCTGCCATCTTCCAACTTATTTTTAATGAAAATGGGGATTTTAGTGGTTGCAGAAATGACCTCCATGTTCTTTTTTCTAAAATTAAGCTTGTTCTAAAAGCACCATAAATATCTACAGAACACTGTTTATCGTAACTCTCCCTACACACTGCATTTAAGTGACGCTACAGCAAATACACTTCAAGTAGATACCATGCTTGTTATCCATACTCGTATACTTGTTATTCGTACTTGTGCTTTTGACATATCTTCCGCTGATGAGCTGGCTTTTTGACAGGGATGGGTTATTATTTCTGATAAAGTCGATCCTATTGAAAAAGCACGAGCCCTCGTGACACAGTTACGTTGGGAAGCGCGGGTGGTTGATCTCCAGAGTGGCAGTGACCAGCGGCTACTCATATGCCAAAAACCATTTGTGAGGAAATGATCTTCTGATACAAATATTCGAAATCAATGACCAATTGCACTGTACAAACTTGGCAAGTCAGACAATCACAAGCATCCCGGTACATTACTTCAACCATGGATCTTGCCCGCTCAAGTGAAGAGTCCACGCTCGAATGTGGCTGGCTTCAAGTACAGAAATTTTGGACTTTGTAGATTACAGGAGTTGCTGCTTAAATAGTACAGGTCAAAGGAAAATAATATTTTTTCCCCTCTTGTTCTTTCATCCATTTTTTCACCGTCATTTAGGTTTTCATATTAATTGATTATTTTTACCATTGAGTTCTATCTGTACCAATTAAGAATATATATTCTCGAGTTATAGCTTCAAGCCAAGAAATGAAGCCAAATAAGTACGAGATCTTTCATAAAATTTTGGTCGCCAGATGTACCCATAACTGTTTATAACATTTTTTTGTATTTTAAAGTTATCTACTTGGACATGATTATCTCTTACTACAGTATTCAAACATGAGCCAGTTTGAACTCCGAACATTGCACTGCAGTGAAGATCTCTTGGAGATTTAACTCTTGCAGAGAGCTATGTGTATAGCCGCACACCATTCTCACAGAAGCATAAGATGGTATTGACATGCAATTCAGATTTCAGAGCCTCAAAGCTGGGCAAAGGATAACCTACGAATTCCAGAATCCAATGGTGTGCAGTTTTTCTCAACATACATGAGAACAATAAAAAAAGCACGACGATGATAAAACATTGCTCAAATATACATTGAGAAAGATGTATGGTAAAACGCCTCACATATAACTATGTACTCAAGATTTTGATGGATCAAGATTCTTCTTTTGCAAAATAGCTCTGGGGCAAGCGAAAATCTTCCTCCTGATTCAGAAATTCTGTATCTTCATCATCTGGCTTCTGATCCAAAATGGTGGGAAATGAGAGTTATAGTCTATATCTTAGATTTATTACTAATATTCCAAATAGTACAGTATAATGAACATTGACAATACATCAAGTCTTTAGATAGGCCCTGCAAAGTTATCAGTACAGCAAGTCTTTAATCCCATGATAATGTTTTTTTCATTGGCTAGTCTCTGACTCACAGAGCTCATATATCATATGAATTGCAAATAAACTGGGGTGGTGCTGGGATTGCCAGTACCTGGTGCACACTTTTCCGCTCTAACGAAAATATAGAAATGTGGTTTGCAGATATTTCAGTTTTGGGCATAGACTTTAAAGGCCATCAGTAATTAGGGGCTATCTCTTCTTAGAATAAATTCGGAAACACAATAACTTCTGCTATAAACACAAAGGGTTGATCAAGTGGAGCATGTCAGTGTTTTGTATCCCACAGGTTGCAGGTTCAAGCTCCAACACAGATATGTGCAGTTCCCGAGGAAGGATTCTTTGAGAAAGGTATTCGACACCTTAGACCATGGCACCATATAGTGCCACAAATCTATTGCTATAAACAAGAAAAGATTTCTCTTCTAATTACATTATGAACAGAATAGACTGATCTACAGGTGCCAAAAAACAGAAGATTTCAATTGTATGCCAGTTTCAACAGAAGCGTATTTATCCTATTTATTTGCAGTCATACTATTAGCCAAGATGAACTAAAAACTTCCATTTCACATATCAGAATATGAGGAATCATCAAATGCTAGTGCTAGATAAATGGATTAGAATAGCATACCACCATTTCCAAGTTGTAGAAGCGATCCAACAACTTCAGAACTTCTTCAGCAGTAAATGGACGGTTGAAACTGCACAAATTTCGAAAAGAAAAACAATAAAAAACCAAGAGGTGATACAATGTAAAGAATGACCTTAACATAGAGGTAAACAAATTAAACAAGCATCAAGCAATAGGCAAAACCACACCTCCGGCGCATGTATTCTGTTAAGCCGTAAAGCACGACACCACGATGTGGCCCTGAAATCAATAAACCCCAATTTAGCTAACACAATCAAACTCGAAATTTCCAACTCCAAACAAGGTTCAACTCAACAATATGATTCCAAAAAAACCTGACTAAAAGCTCAATTTCAGTTTAGCGAGCTTGAATACAGAATACTCAATACACGAATCAGGAAAAACAATACCATTTAATTTGGCGGGAGGATAGATTTCGAGAGCTTCGAGTAATCTCAGTTCCAAATCAACATCAGATTTCTCCTATAATCATTTCAAAGCAATCAATCGAACAAGCAAGTAGAATAACAAACAAACCACAAATCTAATGACTGATTGATTGCAAAGAGAGAAAAGGATGTACCTTGCGAGGCGACGCAATAGTAATTTTGCAAGGAGAATGCACGGAGAGACCGTCTTGCTCTTGTTCTTGCTCTTCTTCTTCTTCTTCTTCATTTTCAGTTTCTTCTTTTACTTCCTTCTTAGGTTTAGCATTTGTCATTTGCCCCATTTTTCAATCGGAGAGGTGTTTGTTCTAGGGCTTTTTAAGTTTGGTGATGACGATGATCAGCTCAATAAACCAACAATTGCACAAACACCCATGTCTTATGTGCAATTAGAAAACACACACTTTGCGATCAAACTTAAGTTTTGCAAGTTTTGTAGCCCCTTGTAAAAGTGTTTGCAGTTTGTTCATGTTTTACAATGCTTGGTCGAATGTGTGCAGTTGTAAAAGTGGGTGTATTTTTGTCAAAATGCATTGCTTGGTACACATCTCCTATTGCATTTGTAGATATATTTTGACAACTAACTTATGTTAATTGACAATGACACCATTAATTTTACACAAACATTTTACGATGTACAATGCTTGTTAGTAATGTTTACAAAACATGCAAAACATTTGTACACCTTTTCCTCCAAAATTACTTTTTGGACTTCCAATTTCCTCAAATTTTAGTATACACAATAAGTCCGTAATTTTGGTATATATATATATATAGTCTAATTATAGTGCTGAGTCATAATTATAACGATTTTTTGTAAGAGACTTAAAACCGAAACTATAGAAGTCATTAACATCACTTAAAGGTAGCTTACAAAATACGACTTCTTATATTAAGAAGTTCATGAACATCAAAAGCAACAAAATACGATACCTAATATTAAGAAGTTTAACAACATCAAAAGCAACATAGTACGGGATATTAGACGGAAAAACATTACTAGTAGCACAAACTAGAACCCTGTTTCATTCCTACTTGTAGATTGTCACATTCCACACACTACAGTCCACCGAGTCCACTTCAAAGACTAGTACGTCACGAGATATCCTCTTTTTTTTTTTTTTTTTTTTTTTTTTTTTTTTTTTTTTTTCCTATCTCGTGTAGAATGGGGGCGACTTGTTTCAATCTTAAAAACTTTTTGTTAGGATGCGTAAACTGATATTTTGATACTCCCTCCGTCCCGCAGAACTTCATATAATTGCCATTTTTAGCCGTCCCACAAAACTTCATACATTACTAAAAAAGGAAGTTACCCCACATCCAACAAATAATAAACAATCTCAACTTTACACTCAAATTACAACTTTTGCCACTAAAGGTACACTTTTTCCCACATTTTCTATATTCTATTATTATTTTAACTTTTCGCATAAAACTGCGCGCTCCGGGACGGAGGGAATGATACTGTAAGAAAGAAAAAAGTCAAGTTTGTTGATACTATAATTCTTATACTCTGTAATTTAATGAATAATATTTGGAATACTTTGTTCAGACAACTATGGCTTTGAAGGTGTTAAGGATAACATTTTTTTCATTTCAAAGAATCTCGAAATTATGGATGAACAGGAGAACAATGGATGAAGGTAAAGAAGAAGACTTACTGTTGACAGGGCTGAATTCCCCAGTGTTTCCCTCCAACGGAATTCAATATAGTGAATCAGGCAGCCATTAGAGTGGAATTTCCGGAGTTCAATGGAGAAGACCCACGATCATGGGTGAGGAGAGCTAACACATACTTTCAGATCCATCAAATGGATGAACTAGCCAGGGCACAACATGCTTCTTATTATATGATTGGTATAGCTCATCGGCTCTGTTTACCTATAGCTTTCCAACTAGTTTTCCAAATTTCCAATGAAACTTTTTTTACTATTGACTAATAAAAAGTTCACATTGAACGCTGACTTTTTAACCAAATAATGGAAAAAGAAGCAATGTAGGTTTTTTTTTTTAAAGAAGTAGCTTTTTATTTTTTTCATTCCGAAAATATTCCTAACCTATATTAACCTAAATTAGAATAAAGAAAATAAGAAACCATCACTGTCAGAAGAAGCCATCGGCAGAAGGCCAAAGCCACATCGCTACTCTCTCTGTCTTCTCCAATTCGCCAGAAGCCGCTGCTCTGTCCAATTCGCCAGAAGCCATCGCCAGAAATCACCAATTCAGAAGAAACCTGCTCTGTCCAGTTCAGAAACCATCCGTCACGCCTCATCTCCAATTCTCCGGTAATCCTCCATCTCCTCTATCAATTGCAATTGATTATTTACTTTTTGCTTCTTGCTACACACGAAGATACCTTTTCAAAACCTAATCCTCTGAAAACCATTATATCCGGGATTTTTTTGAATACACACGAAATTCGATGCTCTAGCCTTGCTGCTGAATTTCTATCCCGAACATATTCAAACTTGGAGAAACGTCCTATTGTTCAGATTTCGGCCACTTTTCATGAAAATTTTCTGATATTTTGTAAAGCACTTCCGTTAACAGTATATCGTCAAACTGAAACACTAGATGTTAGTTCCCTATTTCACCCATATTTGTCTAATACAAGTATTCAGTCGGTCCACCCTTATTTGTTTAATGTCTCAGTATTTTGGGAACACACTGAACTGTTTATTTCCTTCAAGTTACAAGCACCTAGATTCTCTATTCTATCATTCCATTCCATTAATTTGTTAATGAACATTTTGTTTTATGTGTTGTTCCAATTTCAGTATAATGTCTTATGCTTGCTCGGTCGATTATAAACTGCATTACTACTTATTTGGTTATTTCAATTGAGTTCGGAGAGGAAAAACTTGAGATGTATTGTGCACCTTTGCAAAATGTGATATTCTTGTCCTTTGATGCATCTATGGTAGATTGTGCGTTCAATTTCACTTGTATTTTTCTTTATATTTATTCTTACTTGTTGATTATTTAATCAGTTTTAGTCTAGTCTATTAAATTATAAGGGATATGTATATTTATTATTAGATGGCATCGAATGATGAGAAAGGGACAGGAAATTTTAAATGGTCAGATGATGAAGTGAAGAGCTTCTGTGGTGTATGTATCAACTTCATTAGAAAGAATGGGCGTGCAACAACATTTAACTGGAAATCAATCGTCACTGAACTAAACCAGAAAATTAACCGAAATTGTACATCAAAAGTCGTGAAGAATAAATTTGATTATATGAGGACTGATTGGTATGTATGGAAGAAGCTGTTGCACCGAGAAACTGGTCTTGGCGCGATCCCATTTCAGGAAAAATTGAGGCTTCAGATGAATGGTGGACACGAAAAATTACGGTTAGTCTGATCTACACTTTATTACACTTATACATAAATTACTTTGTGTAATACAATAATTCTCATAGCATATTTATTTATTTTTATGTAGGAAAACAAAGATTTTAAAAGGTTTCGTAATAAAGGTTTCAGTTTTAGTATCGAAGAGCTATATCATGAGATATTTGAAGGTAAACGTGCGACCGATGAGAATGTTGTGGCACCAGGTATGGATCCTTCAAGTGTGAATGTGGTTAATTTGGAGGAAGGTGAAGTAAATGAAGATGATATTTACAAAGCAAGTGGTGCGGACGATGCTTATTCACAATATGTTGCTTATTCTTCTCGAGCTGATCATCTAGCTGAAAATCAAGAGAATTCTTTTTTTGGCAATTTTCTAAGAGATGCCACCAATTCTGAATTACCTAGCTATACCTCTGATGGAACCCAAGTTCATAGCCAAAGCCATGGGGGTGCACAAGCTTCATTCCAAACCAATAAAAGCACCACTACCAAATCTACACAATTGAAGTGAAAAAGAAGACAGTCTGCTGGATCGGCTATATTATCTAGTCAGATATCTGACATGGCAAACACATGTAATCGTGCATTGGAGTTGATGGCGTCGGATTCTAAGTCCCCTAATTATAGTGGTTCTAATGCTGGTTCCGACAATAGTGGAGCTTGTCTTGGAGGTACTAGTATAGGTGTAGCCATGAATATTGTTAAAAGCATGGTAGCTGAATGTCACTTGGAAAAGAATAGTGAATCTTGGTGCTTTCTAATGCATTTACTTGAAGATGGTGCTAGACGGGAGATATTTATAAACATGGATGATGACGTCTCCAGAATAGCTTGGTTGCAATACATGCAATCCCGAGAGAAATAAATTCCTTATGCTTGTCTAACTAGCGTGTTTGGATTTCTTTTTATTGCTTGGCTTGATGTACCTATTAAGCTATAATACTTATTTCTATTGTTGGTTGAACTGCTCGTATGAACATAACATGATGATCTTTATGGATTAAATTCATGTTTTATTGATTGAATTATTTTTACTATGTGGCTAATAGGTGCATTACGGACATCGAAAGGAGAATAAAGAAAAGGCGTAAATTATTTTGGATTATGGCGACATGTACCACAAGTGCTATTGCGACATATTTTTATAAGTATATTTACAAAGAACCATGCATGACTTCACTTCAAAGGGGAGAAGATTTGATGCGAGAGGTCTTGAATGGACATCCCATTCGATCAGTTAATGCTTTTAGGATGGAGTCGAGTGTGTTTGGGAAATTGTGTGAAGAACTCCAAAATAAATACGGTCTAAAAGCAAGTTATAATATGTCTGTTGTTGAGAAAGTTGGTATACTTGTTTATACCCTTGCCCTAGGAATTTCTAATCGAGATGTTGCTGAGCGCTTTCAACGTTCCGGTGCGACTATTAGTCGAGCATTTCATGATGTTCTTGAAGCAATTAGTGGTAGAAGTCAAGGTTATATGGGTCTGGCACGTGACATCATAAAACCGTCAGATCCAACTTTTCAACTTATACCCCCCACAAATTTCGAATGACGACAGATACATGCCCTACTTTAAGCAACTGATTTTATTATTATCATATCTTATTGTTATAACATTAATATACACTATTTGTATACTACTTTTACAAGTTTCATATAATATCTTTAAATAAATCGTGTAGGATTGCATTGGATGTATTGATGGTACACACATACATGCATGTATTCCTGAGACAGACCAGCTGCCCTATAGAGGACGAAAGGGGATACCTACCTTTAATGTCATGGCATGTTGTGACTTTAATATGTGTTTCACATTCATTTCAGTAGGTTGGTCTGGATCAGCTCATGATACTCGTGTTTTTCTTCATGCGATCAATACGCCGGCAATGAACATTCCAAACCCACCACATGGAAGATATTATTTGGTTGACAAAGGATATCCAGAAAGAGACGGTTACTTGGTCCCTTACCCAAATAAATGGTACCACAAATCTCAATTTGAGCATGAACAACCTTCTAATGGGCAAGAAGCATTTAACAAGTTACATTCATCACTTAGAAGCTGCATCGAAAGATCATTTGGCGTGTTGAAGAAAAGATGGAAGATATTGGCTTAAATGCCACAATATAGCATGGAGACTCAGATTGATGTTATTATGGTTGCGGTTGCTTTATATAATTACATTAGGATACACTCAGAAGATGATCTAATATTTAATGTACTTGAGAGTCATCCAGATTATATACCCTTTGAAGAACTCCCTGACGCTGCTAGTGCTACCAACCATGGAAATTCAAGAGAAACATCTATTGAGATGAATATAATCCGTGACACCATTGCAACTTTGATATGGGAAAGTGATGATCTAGCTTAGTTACGTTTTCTTTTTGTAAACCGGAAGGTCATTAGAATTCTCAACTTATATTTTATATTGTTGGATCCTTTGTTATACATTTTGTGTACTTTTCTGCAACTAGCATAAGGATTAATGTATCTGCACCTCTTTAAAATGCATACATGTAGTACACATCAAATACTGATTTTTTTCATTACTACGTTAAAATGCTCAACGATTATTTCTTTCAACTTCTGATAATATTGATGATGTTATTAAAGTGGCGATGTAAAGTACATTAAATATATATTATAATTATTGGACAAAATATGATATATTATTATTTAAAAAACTATAGACTAATAATACGATAAGAAAGGTTAAAGACAAGAAAAATAAGAGTAATGCCCTTTTATGTCATTTTACAAAATACCAGCTAGCTTTTTAGCTAATTTGCTAAACACCTACATTTAAAACCAGCTAGCTAACTAGCTAGCTTTCCAGCTACCAGCTAGCTTTCCAGCTAGTTTTGCTAAACAGAGCATTTATGAGTATGTTGAAGGAAAATAACATTTCCATTGGGACTATTCATGTAGTTGATTGTTGGAAAGGTTTTTAACTCCTAGTCATGAAGATATTGTGGTAGATTTTACTCAGTTAACTCAGCGTATTGATGTGGCTAGTTATGTTGAGCATTTTGATGAAATGGGAGCTCTGGTGAGGGCCAAACACCTGGCACTCCCTGGAGAATTTTTCATGTCATGTATTTTAAGGGGTTGAAAGAGGAACTGAGAGCTCCTGTACAACTTTTCAGGCCTAGATCTTTAACTGCAACTATTGATCAGGCTAGGTCTCCGGAGAATACATTGGAAATCTGGGGAAGGAAGGGTAAAATGAATCAGAAGGTGGTGACTATTGCTACAATTTCCTCTAATAGAAACAACAATAGTGGAAGGAACAAAAACTCTAGCATCTTTGTTGATAGAGAGAGTACAGTTAGGAGATTATCTAGGCAAGGGTATAATGCTATAAAGGAGAAGGGCTTGTGTTTTACTTGCACTGAGAAATACACTCATGGAGAAAATGTTCCAAGTTAATAACAACTGCTCACTTAGCTATAAAAATCACTGAGTGGACTATCCATTAGATATAGGAGACAAAGACTTAATACACTGTGAAACACATACAACAATACACTTGCCAAAATAAGCTTTACTGCGGAACTAGTAGAAGCGGACAAACTAAGACAGTGTTGTTCCTCTTTAGTGATAAACATACGCTCCAAAGATTACATATGCTCCAACGAACATATTATTCACGGACCTATTTTTCACTATAAAAGGGAGGACTTGGTGCTTGAGAAAAGGGTAATCGAAGAACTTGAACAACTTGAGCATATTGAATATCTTACCATTAAACAACTGTGAGGAAACCAAAAACCTTGAAACACTTTAAAACTCTCCTGAACTTTAATGAAAAAGTTTCAAGCCACCTATCTCAAGTTCACCAAATGTCCCAACACCCTTATCACCCTGCAGGTATTGAAAATCTACTAAGCAAAGAAGAAAGAACTTGAACTGTGTTGTAACCTCATAGTTCTTTCTATCTTAGAAGAAAACCTACTCACTGGACTAATCTCTTGGAACTTTGAAATATAAGGACCAAAGGGTTAGACACGGTGAAAACCTCAGTATCTGAAATACAATATTGAGCAAATCCTTGATTTTGTGTTATAACACCGTGTAGATAAAAAGAACAAGGGCAAATGGCGGGACAAGGAAGAAGGGAAGACCTTGCTAGTCTGGAAGATTAGTGCACGCCCGTTTGAATTTTGGAAGGTACTTAATGATCTGGGAGGAAGTAGTTAATCGGGGAAGACTGATAAAAAACCCTTAAAGGAGAGAACAAACTGAAGGTACACAATTGGGAACTTTGGGTTAAAGGGGTTTGGCTAAGAATATTTTGTAACGGTATCTCAAAGTATCTTAGTAAATTCATATCCTTGGAAGATAAGGCGAAGTTGATTAGTTGAAAGATTACACCACCTGCATATACCACTATATTTGTTTACATTGCTTGCTAGATATATGTACATTGTACACTAACACTTAGCACGACACTCTGCAATTAAGTCTTCCGCTACTCTGATAACTAATTACCATGCATCACTGTCTTTATAGACTTGTGCATGGAAAAGTTGAAAACTAACAACGAGTGTTTTAAAGTGTATTTCAACCCACCCCCCCCCCCCCCCTCCCCCCCTAACTAACTTTAACCATGTCATTATAAGGACTAACACCCTCAGTTCCCCCTCATGAAATAAGGTGAATTTCACGACTATTTAGATTGTTTTCTCTCATGATATAATATTCAATCTTGGCAAAAAATTATTCATATTATTAGAATAGAAGAGTGATAGAATTCAAGAAGTTATGGTTTTGAAACAACTGAGAGATGAAGAATAGATAGGAGATATGTCGAGTGAAGGAAACATGTATACTACTATTATGCTAAGCAAATTCAGTGAGATAGTTGTTACTAAAAAAGGAGAAGTTACACCTAAAGAGAGGGAAAAGAAAAGAAAAAAATTTCTACCAAACTATTTCTCTTAAAAGTACCCATATAAATCCAAGATAAATTGCTATAGTTGGGCATAAATGTAAGCCATAAATTCATGTGAACGAACTCTTTCCTTGCAAAAATTCAAAACTCAAAATTATACGTATAAAAAAAATATCACTCAAATACCTACGTGTAAATGATACTAGGTAAAGACAAGATGGGCGTGAAAAGGAAGCATTGGTTCAAATTGATCGAGTACGGATTTGTTTTCTAGTGTATACTAACTTTGATTAGATTGCTTGTGATGACTTTGTAATGATTAATAGATTGAATGATATATTAATTGAATTAATGCAATGCTATTGTACTATTGATACTGGAAAAAAAACATAAAAAAGAAGAAAAAGAGTGGCCCAATTGACTATCACGTCCCAAACTACCAAGTGCATATGTTTTAGTAATAAGAGATAACATATCTTGCCACATTGAAAGTGAAACACATGTTAGCACGTGCGAGAGCGGTTGCACGTGCAATAGGACTTTTGAATGTACAAACGGAATATGTAATTATTAATTACTTATAATTTTGAGGATTTTTTTTATTTTCTTCCTATATCTAACATTGAATATGATTTAGTCATCAAAGTAAGGTAATACAGTATATAATTATACACCAGCGGTCAACACCCACATTATTTCACAAACTTTCTAAGTATTTTAATGAGGTTTGTATTATTTACATTATTAAATCTAAGCATACTATTGCCACAACCGTAAAGGGAACACATTGTGACAATTAACTAATATGTAGTCAGTTGCTTTAATGAAAAATTACAAATATGTGAAGAATTGATGTATGGTCAACAAATAAACAGAATTACCAACAAAAGTTATGTTTCACCCACTATAAAATACATGCTCAATTCTAGACCGGAGGTATTACGCTCTTCCCTAACTCAGTCGAATTCACCTTCCCAGCTTCCACAACAAGACAAGTTGTTACTTGCGATTCTTCTCGAAGAGCGGATCAATGCCAGATGCTCTTAGGGTGGATGCGCAAGGGGGTGAAGGAGATAAAAATCAGGTAACTCGACTCAATCGAAACATGTATGGATTCATGCCTTATCATCAAAAACCTCAAATATTCCAGGCACCAAGGGATTCAACTGAGATTTCGATAGGCTATTTCAACAACACTTCATATCAAACCACAAGCCTGGAGATGAATCACACATTATTCATACTTCCTTGGGCAAATGGATCGATTCCGGAAGTGACACCCACACCGGCTCAAAACGTCAGTGGGATGATGCATGCACGGGAGCCGGGTGTGTGGTATCCGGTAATTAATCAAAAGTCCATCAAGTTCTTAGCATGGAATGTGAAGGGGATTGCACGAGAAGAAGTGCAAAATGCAATTCATGGTCTTATAACAAAATTCAAACCATTGATGGTAATTCTAATGGGCACGCAGATGAATTACGCAAATACCCTGCGACTGGTGCCAAACTTCCCGTACATAGATCATTACATCGTACCTCCTGCACTAAACACCCCGCAAATTGGTGGATTTTGGTTCATGTGGAATAAAGATGAAGTGGAGGTCACCGTGCATTCAGACATAGGTGGGGTAACACACTTTCAGTTACTTCTTCCTGAGCGAGCTCAACCTGCGAACCTCTTGAGGTCTCATAATCATCACCCACAAATTTCTGGATAAGTTCAGGTATGGAATAAATTACTAGCATATGCTAATAGTTCTCAGATATATAATGCATGATTGATAGTAGTAGACTTGTATTAATTATATATTGCAATATATGTTCCAAAAAGTTTGTGGTGGAAAAGTTGAAACGCCACGGGATAAATTAATTTTGTAAATTGTTTATCAGATATTGATTTGAACAATTTAGGCTTTTCCAGATATACAAGGCAATTTTTGCTCAGATATTGATTTAAACGATTTAGGCTTTTGCACATATAGTACAAGGCAATTTTTGTTCTACTTATTATTCCATTTTTACAATCTATAAACTAAGCTTATATTACTCTTATATAATATCAAGAGAACTTCAAACATCAAAACTAGATGTACCAATTGACTCACAACAAGTATCTGCTTTTGTCTATATATGCAGGTCTCAACATCTAGCATGGGCTCACTCGGATATCATGCGTGATATCCATATATTTCTCTATGGAGAAAGTACTGAAAAATGCATTTTTCATTTAAAGTTTATACAGAATCCAAGCGTTTTATTATCTTCAAGTCCGACTGTATTTGCATTTTATTTATTCTGAATCATACCTTGTATTTGTGTTTTTTTTTTAATTTAGACTTTTTTACTTACTCCATTATCATTTGTATCTTAGTTTCTATAATTTGAGTTCACTCCTTAACCAACTCCTTGCCTGATTTAAATATAAGGTAATAAAATTGAACAATAAGTAAGTTACCAAAATTATATTGTTTGATAAAAAAAAATGGAAATATCACGACTTAAGGTACCATTTTTTGAAAATTTTCCACTCGAATTGTAAATTTTTTTTTAGTAACATCTTTGACGATATTTATGGGTTTATGGGCTTGATTAAGGTGAGTAAGGTGACCGAACTAGCCAGGTTCAACCGGTTTATGAGATCCTATATATACACCCTCTAATGTACTCACTAATCGCATTTGTGGTGGGTCCTAATGTGTGGGAGCTCTCAGCTACCATATATAGTGGTGTGGAGTATCTCATAAACAAGTTCTAACAAAATATATTATGCTATATGTTCAAATTTACAAGTTTTTTTTAAAGAAATTAAAACAAATTTATTACTCCCAAAACAAACTCCAGAACACCAGTAGTGTTCAACTTCACAAAGTTTACACAGTACATCAGTACCCACAAAAAACTTCCCAAAATACCAATCCAGAAACATACAAGTATCAGTGAACCAACATAACAAGTAAACCAAGTAAAAACCCAGAAAGTAAGAGAAGCACTAAACCTACACAAGAAACCACCAAAAGAGAACTTCACCAAATTACCGTCCGGATGTAATTATGGCCACCCCGTCATCTAGTATGTTTCAACACCGAGGTGACACAAATTTACAAGTTATGTTGCCTTGTCGTCAGGGGCTCTGTGCGACTTTTTAAGAGAGGGCCCCGAGTTATAGTATAATAAATTTTTTAATCTTTTGTTGTTTCTATAAAAAATAAATAAAAAAAAAGCTGGGACAAACAAGTCTCGAACCTAAGACTTCATGGTTCCTATCCAAGACTTATACCACTACACCACAAAATATTTCATTATCCTTGCAAACATAATTAGGTATTATATATAAATGCTAAAAAATATGGGGCCCCCAATTTCCGGGGCCCGCCGACCCTGCTTGTCGTTGTAGATGCATTTAAGTGTTAAATTTACTTGTTTGCATTCAAGCTTCAACCCTTCCTGTACATGTTTTTTTTCCAACTCAATTTTTTGTAAGAGTTTAGATCTTTCTAATATAAAGAAAAACCATCTCTTACGCTTTAAGTGTCACTACAAGAAAAATGGTCTTTGCCAGTGTTTTTAAAGGTCGGTTTTTTATATCCAAGTGTAGAATTAGGTTTTCTTTTTTAGGGAATTTTGGCACCATTTTACTTGGTCATGGTCTTTTTTTTAATTTCCTTTTTTAATTTATTAAATCTTTTAATTTAATATTTTCTATTTTATTTTTCGTTTTTGTTTTAATTTTGAAATTTATTTTAGACTTTTCTTTATTCTGGTAATGACAAGGTTGATGATGTCTTAGTCAAAGTTGTGTTTGACTCGTTGATAAGGCTGATGCATATCGGTCAACGTGGTCAAAGCGCGATTTTGGGCCAAAATGACTGTCCATGCCAAAAAGCTGAATCAAAGGGACTAAAGTTGCCGGGGTGGACAAACATTGCGCTGCGTGCGCCATACCCCAAAACTTTAGGACCAATTATGCCTTTTTGACTACAAACCATCATAGTGGTTGAAATTTGTCCCTACAACTTAATGTTGTGTTAGGCTCTGTTCTCTTTATCTGAAAACTCATTAATTTCAGTTCAGTTCAATTCTGCTTAGTTGTTTTTTATACTACAATTTAGTTATGTTCAGTTCAGTTCAGACAATGAGAACAAAGCCTTATTGAAGTTACAACAACCATCTTGTTAGTCAATTTACATCTAGAGCATATCCATATTATATTTTACATCCATATATTTTGTAAAGCACAAGGGTCTGAACCTCACCAGATATCATTCAGTCCTACGTGGAATGTTGTGGAATTAGTTGTATTTTAGCCATTATATATTTCAATGTTATTTTTGGTATATTGACTACATACGCAATTTTTATTAAATCTCATATAACTTTATATACAAAAAATCCGAAAATTAATTTGAACATATATTTGAATTCGCCGTGACAAGACAAATCCATATACACCAATCTTGAATACTATTATTAATTAACAAATTATTTTATTCATTAAATAAAATATAAATTTATTAAATAAGATACAATGAAATAATGAAAATTTAAAAACAGAGCATTTTTTAAATTAATTCAATCCTACGTGGAATTTTGTGGTATTAGTTGCATTTTCAACCAGTATATCTTTCACTGTTTATTTTTGATATGTTTGCTGCATATATAGTTTTTATTAAATCTTATATAAATTTATCTACAAAACTCCGAAAAATATTTTGAGCATATATTTGAATTCACCGTGACAAGACGAAACCATAGACACCAATCTAGATTATTATTATTACTTAAATAAATCATTTTATTCATTAAATTAAAATATAAATTTATTAAATAAGATAAAATAAAATAATGAAATTTTAAAAATACATTTATTCGAGATTTTGAGTGGTAACATATAATAATAGAAAGCGATTGTTCTTGGGTGATTAAATCTCTTAACAAATTTTAGCTTTGCACTTTTTATTTCACTTTTCAAAGAAATTCAAGTATTTGATGGAGAATTTTATTCCATGAAGTTTTGACAGGTTAAACGTGAGACTAACGTTTTAGCACATAGATTATCAGTTGGGTGTTCTTACACTACAAGAATTCTGCTGTAACGGGACGGAAAGGGGCGACGGATTTTATCCGTCGCCCCTGTAGCGACGGATCGCCAAACGGGGCGACGGATTCTATCCGTCGCCCCGTTCTTCAGATAAACTTATCTGTCGCTCTGTAGCGACGGATAAGTTTATCCGCTTCTGAAGCGTTGACCAAGATTTAAAAAAAAAAAAATTTAGCGACGGATAGATCTATCCGTCGCTATAAAAAAAAAAAAGTTAGCGACGGATAGATCTAGATCTATCCGTCGCTACTTTAAAAAAAATATATCTCCTCCACCACCTCCTTTCCTCCACCACTTCTCCTCCATTTCTCCTCTCCTCCTCCTCCTCCCACCACCACCTTTCTCCTTCCACCACCTTTCTCCTCCACCACCACCATCCTCCACCACCACCTCCTCCACCACCATCCTCCTCCCACCACCATCTCCACCACCACCTCTCTCCTCCCACCACCACCGCACCACCACCAACACCACCACCACCACCACCTCTCTCCTCCCCCCACCACCGCCCCCCCACCAACTCCTCCACCCCCACCACCACTCACCACCCACCACCACCGCACCACCCCCACCTCCACCACCACCACCACCTCTCTCCTCCCACCACCACCGCACCACCACCATCTCCTCCACCACCACCACCACCTCTCTCCTCCCACCACCACGGCACCACACCATCTCCACCACCGCACCACCACCACCACCACCACCTCTCTCCTCCCACCACCACCACCATCTCCACCACCACCACCACCTCTCTCCTCCCACCACCACCACCACCTTTCCTCCTCCCACCACCACCCCGCCCCCCCCACCATGCCACCACCACAGCCACCACCCCCACCACCCCACCACCTTTCTCCTCCCACCACCACCGTGTCGCATTTAATACAAATTGATACAAATATAAAAATTGAATACAAATTAATACGATACGAATACAAATCAATATCTCGTATCTGAATACAAATTGATATTTAATTAATCCGATATCTGAATATAAAAATTCGAATACGGATTTTATTTTTTTAAAAAAAAAATAGAAATGGGGCGATGGATAGATCTATCCGTCGCCACGCGTGGGGCGATGGATAGATCTATCCGTCGCCCCATTATCAATTTAAAAAAAAAATGGTCAATCCGTCGTCCAATCCGTCGCGAATTGGACGACGGATTGTTATCCGTCGCCACAGCTCCAGGGGGGCGACGGATTTTCTATCCGTCGCCCGATCCGTCGCCAGAGCTGGGGCGACGGATAAATGGCCTGTAGCGACGGATCTATCCGTCGCTACAGGCCAGATTTTTTGTAGTGTTATGATAACGTTGGTTTGGTAGATTTGTATTATTCACTCTAGGGGTCGTTTCGGTTATTTTATTTTATCTTCCCATTCTATTTATTATGAAACGTAAACTATATTGTGGCATATCGCCACAGAAGTTTTATAAAATTAGTTGCATTTTCAGCCAGTATATCTTTCAATATTTATTTTTTGTATATTGGCTGCATTATATAGTTTTTTTTATTAATTCTCATATAAATTTATATACAAAACTCCGAAAAATATTTTGAACATATATTTAAATTTGTCGTGCCAAGACCAATTCATCTAAAACTTTTCGACTCTATGACTCGCATGTTTTCATAAAGTTGGCCAAGAACAATATTATTAACTATAAATGTGTACTTAAATGCAACTCTACGCATATTCTTCTCGAGTTGTTATTTTTTTTTATTTGATATGGATCAAGATCAATTTGATGTCTCTATTTTTTGACAATGGGCTTAATCAAATGGGGTTGGAGTAGTTGTAAAATATTATTCGGGACATATTTGACTTGGATACGAGATGAATACCCTTTATTTGTGATTCTTAATAGGCAGAGGTTGATGTGGAAAAATGTAGAGTCAAAGTTTACACTGCGCGGCTTGGATAAGGAAGAATTACCTTGAGCACGTGTTCGTTCTCCACCATCACGTAAATTAGTTGAGTTAGTGTTATCATTGACAAAATGTGGCTAAAGTACCTTGCGACTTAGTAGTAAATAAATTAAATACAAATGAGTAAGTTGATGATGTATACAAGCTTTGATTATAATTTAAATGTTTATAGAGATACATGTGAGCTAATTGGTGGTGTGTTGATTTTTACATGTCTATCAACAACATTTTACATGTGAAGACTTTCAATTTCCTTTTCTTTATGTATAAGATCCGATCGATAGAATGAGGTATAAGGGTTCTCTTCTCTACGGTCTCTGGCTGGAAGGACTGATTCTGTCCAACCTAAATTCAACCCCGTTCGAAATAATGATGTTCAGGTCCGGTCTGGCATATAGGCGAACCCGTTCCATACCTTTGTTACAAGACCCAAACGCAACATTTTATGATTAAGACTTTGTTCTCTTCGTCTGACCACAACAAAACTGATCTGAACTGAACTGAAGTGTAGTATAAAATTCAACTAAGCAAATTTGAACTGAACTGAAATTAATGGGTTTTCAGATGAAGAGAACATAGTCTAAGTTAGTAAACACTACATTTTTTTTCCCGTGTGTGTGTGTGTGTGGGGGTTGTTAAGATATACTCTAGGGGAAACTCTCTTCGATCTTCTCTCAACTTTCTTGATCCATAACGGGCCTGGAGGGGTCTGATACTCTGTAGGTCGGGAAACTCTCTTCGATCTCCATAACGAGCCCCTGAGGGGGGGGGGGGGGGGGCAACTGATCCTCTATAGGCGGAAAAATTGTCTTCGATCTTCTCTTTACTTTCTTGGGTCTGGCAGATACTCTCTAGGCGGGGAAACTCTCTTCTATCTTTCTCTCTACTTTCTTAATCCATAACGGGCCCGGGGGGGGGGGGGGGGGGGGTGGTTTTTGGAAAAAACAACCGTACCATGTGAAATTATTTTTGTAAAATAATTATTTGTGTGTCTTTGGTGGGGTGACGCATACCACCGCGGGGTTGTTGGGAACCGATGGGTTGGAAAAAAAGAACCGTAATATGTGAAATTATATTTGTATAATATTTTTTTGTGTGTGTGGTGGGGTGACCACATACCACCGCGGGGTTGTTGGGAACAACTCTATTGATTGTGTTGTATACTTTTGTATTTTATTTTGATTCCGTTTGAGGGATAATTTTTTTTTTTTTAAAAACATGTACTGGTTACTAATTAATAGGTTGGGTATGGTATGACCCTATTTTTACATTTTTCTATAGTTAACATAAATAAACACAATGATATAATATTGGATGAAGAAAGACTACCGACCGACACCACGTTCAACATTGTTCACATAAATTTGACTACCTTATTTTCTTGATTAATTAATTTTATCATCCCCTCTCTATATATTATTAAAATTAAACTATACTATGGCATCGTCACGGGTTAGTACTAGTGTAATAGTATTGACGTAAAATAAATCGTTTCTCACACATACCGTGAGACACGCGTCTCTAGTATATATATTTTTTCAATCTATATGGCGATGACTAGAATGTGAAAACATTTTGTGTTTTTTTGTCGAATCTAGTCACCAGCGCACTAGCTTTTAGAAACAGTTCCATTTTAATTGGTGATTCACGGTTTGTACATTCTGATATTATTTTGCAATAATAATTGATAAATCAAATGAAGATGGAACAAATGGGGACAACGATACGTACGTACAGTTGGCAAAGGAAATAAATCCGTCGATGAAAAAAAGGTATAGATTTAATTAAATTCCTCACTTTTGGGGCTGCAAAAGTGCAAATAATATCGGTGAATATTATAGTGTTAAATTAAAAATAACAGTTTCTTATTGAGATATATATCAATCACCTTTTTTATTGGAAAGTTTGGAAAATAATTAATAAGTAATTTTTTTAATATAAACATGATTGATGTTCATTTAATCAACTCGATAGAATCACAAAGTTTCTTAAGATACGGTTTTTAAATAACTTATCTAGTGAAATACATATGTTACTAATAAACTCATTTATGTTATTAATAAAAACGTTTACATTGTTCATTAAATAGTTGTTTTCTAAAATGAAAAAGCATTAATATTGAGAATATAAATATTTTAATTAATAACATAAATATTTTTATTGATAACCTAATCCGTGACTATATACAAGTTCCATCTCTAAGTATTTAGGATCTGTTCTTTTCATCTGAAAACTCATTCAGTTCAGTTCAGATCAATTCAACTCTGCTTAGTTATATTTTATACTACTGATTACATTACATGCGATTCGGATCGATTACATTGCACGAAGATATGACAATTAATCACATAATATATACCTACATAGCATCTTGGAGAGTGAATCAATGTGCCATTCATATTGCTTTATCAGTTTTCCAATTTTCGAGTTCAGATCAGCATATATGGCAGCCAATTGATGAGCCATCCAGCTAATTAGATAATTAATCTGCAGCTTGTTTCATTTGATAGTAAGTATATAAAAATAAATAAATAAATATAGATTGGAACCCATATAAATAGCAAAACAAAAGACGTGTGAATAAACTTGTCCAGATTATGTGACTAACTGACCATACCTTTCTTTCTTCTTCACCATCATCATATCATATCCATTAATCTTACCCTTTTTATTTTCGTCCCACATACACACACAAACTCCATCACCATTGTTGCTTTACTCAACAAACACATCCCACTTTCTGTTTCTTTAAATTTGTGTTCCCATTTCTTGTCTTGTCTCTAAATATTTCGATCTTAACTTATTATAAGACCATCATATATATTTTTTCATTCATTCCTATTGAGGTAGCCAGAAAACAATACTAGAAAATTAAGCATGTTTTACAATATATTTATCGCTGTTTTCGTGCTTGTTCTTGGAATCGACAAGCAAATACCATCATGTTACGGACAGAACATAACGAGAAGAAGCTTTCCCACGGGTTTTGTCTTCGGTACTGCATCTTCTGCTTATCAGGTTAGTTTTGGTTTGTAGTTGTAATTAATGTAATACTCATCGAGCATCCTTATGCTCGTGTAAACTCATTTATCAATGAATTTGTTTGGTCGTTTCAAAATGTGGATGATGCTATGCCAAACAATCAAATATCGATTCTAAGGTCACAACTCACAGCTCACAAGCAAATATACAAGAATATTGGTCGGCATTGATGCTGCGCCTGTTCCTCTTGTGAGCTGTGAGTTGTGACCTTCAATACAATAACAAGATAGTATTTAGTTGTTCCTTGTTTCTTGAAAGATAAAAAACAAAATTGAATGTCTTTGTCAAGTTCTTTCTGTTTTTGTAAATGCAATCGGACCGGGATTTGGTATAAATTAGTCTAAACTGCGACTTGGTGTGTAATACGTAACTCTGGCGGTCTCATGATACAGTGTGTTCGACCTGATCGATATGAAAAATGTAAGCAGATAAATAATAAACAGCGGTCTGAATGAATTTAGATGACACTTTCGTATGTTTCTAGCAGATTATATTCCTATAATCCACGGGGGCTCGTGGCGAAAAATATCCACTATACTTATGTTGATAATGAATACAAAGAACTACTCTAGATCTATTCTTGCAAATATCTCTAGATGCAAAACAACTGAGTAATCGTAAAGATTTACCTCTACCAATCTATTTATTAATTCCTGAAACACATAGAGAATTCTAAATAGAAACAACTCAAAAAACATTGACAGTTGCATCCATATCCATCTAGATGAGCTCTTGATGTATATATAGCATCTAAAAACGTCCAGAGCATATCTGATTTGTTATGATCTTCATTGCTTGCAATTTGAGTCCTAACCGACTTCTTCTCCTAGTTCTAAGCGATATCTTCTTTCTTGAATATATCCAAGATCTTCCAAGATCTCCTTGTAATATCCAAGCTCTTCCAACCTGGTTATATATCTGCACAACACTAACTAAAATTGTGGAACCAATTAGGAAATGAAATAAAGTGAATAAATGCAAAACCTAATCAGAAATCTGTTGTACAGCAGGTTTTTCCCGCACAGCAGAATTCTACCGAATCCGGTGTTCTCACGACACCAGATAAAAACACTAAGAACTGTTTTGCATATCAGTGTGTATCTTATGTGTTCCTGACACACCAAGATTAAACACTATAAAAAATACTCACATTTGCAGTTTTTTCTATTATTAAAAGATACCTAATCTTGTATATATCACGTATGATGTCCAATGCTGTAAAAAATGACTAAAATACGGGGATTCAATACCTCATATACGGGGATTCAATACCTTCTGAGTTTGAGTATGTCGTATTTTTGAGTATGATTTAATTCGAATGTTTTGGTTGGCAATGCTAGTATGTGCACCCAAAAAGTAGCTATTGTCATCTTTAAGAAAAAAGAACCTTTGTGATTACATAAAATTAATTCTTAAGATCCGAATGTGTGTTTTCTTGTGTTCACATGATCTGATTGCAATTACTAGAATTAAAATACAGCCGATTTGTCTTCGTGTTTTTGGACTATGCATTTATGCGGTATATATGTTAATATCTCCGTTCTTTCTTAATTAGTTTCTTAAGTTTCATGATTACTCATTGTTATTATGACTTATGATCGCTAAGCTATTTGATACTATATACGTGTGATAAAGTTTGCAAGAAGCTGGAGTCACCTTAATGTGATACCACCACGTCTAATCACAAAAAAGATGAATTCTGATTCTTTAGTGAATTTGTTAAAGCTAGGTACGTAGTTTCTAGATCTTGAAAGAAAACGTGAGACGAATGAAAATGTTCCATTCCAACCTCACAAAATTCAATGAATTTTATGGAATTAGTTGTATTTTAGCCAGTATATATTTTAATGTTATTTTTTTGTATGTTAACTGTATATATAGTTTTTTTAAAATCTCATATAACTTTATCTACAAAATCCCGAAAAATATTTTGAACATATATTTGAATTCACTGTGATAAGACGAATCCATTGACACCAATTTTGAATAATATTATTAATTAAATAATTTTTTATTCATTAAAATAAAATATAAATTTATTAAATAAGATAAAATGAGGTATAATTCTTGAGAAAGGCCTGATTTCCTAAATACAAGGAAAGGCCATATTCCTCCCATACAAGTGTTTGACATTCTCATATAAGTTACATTAGTCTAATGTGGTCTTTCCTATTAAATAGGAAAATCAGGCCTTTTACTAAACTTTCTCCAAAATGAAATAATGAAATTTTAAAAATAGAGAATTTATGTTCATTGCTATATAGTTTTTACTAAATCCTATATAAATTTATCTACAAAACTCTGAAAAATATTTTGAAACATATATTTGAATTCATCGTGACAAGACGAATCCATAGACACCAATCTAGATTATCATTATTAATAATAAAATAAATCATTTTATTCACTAAAATCAAAACATAATTTTTTTTTAATAAGATGAGCTAAATCCCACTAGATTCATTCAAATTCCAGTCATCCTACGTGTAATTTTGATACGGTTGAGCAGAGTCCGAATATGGGAACGTATTAGTGTTCTTGATGCTAGGGCTCATGAGGGCAATGTTATTGCTTGGTGACAAAATTTTATATCTTATGGTTGATGAAAATGTGAAAGGTTGGCCAGCTAAATTAATTAAGAACTAAATTTATTCGAGATTTTGAGTGGGGAAATGGGGAGCAGAATATTCTTATATAGAATTTAGGGAGAATCCATTTTTAATACCTTAAGTTGTGAATTTCATATAACTTTATCTACAAAAATTCAAAAAATATTTTAAACATACATTTGAATAGTATTAATTAAATAAATCCTTTATTCATTCAAATAAAACATAAATTTATTAAATAAGATAAAATGAGATAATGATCAAAATTTAAAAATAGAGTATATATTAAACTAATTCAATCCTACGTGGAATTTTGTGGAATTAGTTGCATTTCATCTAGTATATCTTTCACTGTTTATTTTTTGTATGTTGGTTGCATATATAATTTTTATTAAATCTCATATAAATTTATCTACAAAACTCTGAAAAATATTTTGAACATATATTTGAATTCACCGTGACAAGACGAATCTATAAACACCAATCTAGATTATTATAATTAATAAATAAATAATTTTATTCACTAAAATAAAATATAAATGTATTAAATAAGATAAAATGAAATCATGGAATTTTAAAAATAGATATTTTATTAAATATATAATACTCCACCCATATATTTAACAAAAAATTAATAGATATTTAGATTTTCAATAATAAATATTTGATTATACGGTTGAACAGAGTCTGAATAGGGTTGTGGGGGGGGGGGGGGGGGGGAATTTGTTCCATGATGTTTTGCCATGTTAAATGTGATGCTATTGTTTTAGCGCTTAGATTATGAATTGGGTGTTCTTATATAATATATAAAGTTGATGGACTAAATCCCACCAGATTCATTCCAATTCTAGCCATCCTACGTGAAATTTTGATACGATTGAACATAGTCCGAATATGGGACGTATTAGTGTTGCTGGGGATCATGAGGGTAATGTTATTGCTTGGTGACAAAATTTTATGGGAAAATTTGTTCCATGATGTTTTGCCAGGTTAACGTGATGCTATTGTTTTAACACTTAGATTATCAGTTAGGTGTTCTTATATACTACAGTATATATATAAAGTCGATGGGATAAATCCCACCAGATTCATTCAAATTCCAGTCATCCTACGTGAAATTTTGATGCGGTTGAGCATTGTCCGAATAGAGGACGTATTAGTGTTATTGCTAAGGATCATGAGGGCAATGTTATTGCTTGGTGACAAAATTTTATGTCTTCATTGCTGAAAATGCGGAAGATTGGTCAGCCAAATTAAAAACTAAATTTGTTCGAGATTTTGAGTGGCAACATGTAGTAATTGAAAGGGATTGTTCTTTGTGATTAAATATCTTAAATCGACAAATTTTAGCTTTGTTTGTTCTTTGTTTCACTTTTCAAATAAATTCAGGTATTTGATGGAGAATTAAGTTTTGCTAGGTTAAACGTGAGGCTAACGTTTTAGCACATAGATTATCAGTTGGGTGTTCTTATGATGATGTTCGTTTGGTAAATTTGTATTATCCACATCAAAGATCGTTATGTGGGGAGGGAGCACATACCACCTCACGGGTTGTCTCGATTAATTTATTTTGTCCCCCCATTATTAAACGTAAACTATATCGTGGCATCGTCACGGGAATTTTGTGGAATTAGTTTGATTTTCAGCCAGCATATCTTACTGTTTATGTTTTCTATATTGGCTGCATATATAGTTTTCATTAAATCTTATATAAATTTATATACAAAACTCTGAAAAATATTTTGAATATATATTTAAATTTGTCATGCCAAGACGAATTCATCTAAATCTTTTCAAATTTATCACTCGCATGTTTTCATAAAGTCAACTAACAACAATATTATCTGCTATAATATAATTGTGCACTTGAATATAACTCTACGCATATTCTTCTCGAATATGGATCAAGATAAATTTGATGCTTCTTTTGACAATAAGCTTAATCAGATGAGGTTGGAATGGTTGCACAATATTATTCGGGACATATTTGACTTGGATACGTGAGGAATACCTTTTATTTATAATTAAAGCTAATCCAAGCTTACAAGAATGAAACTCATACCATTTGAAATAATGATGTTCATGCCCAGGTCAGGCATATAATTTTAAGGTTGAGTTAGTAAAAACGGGTGGAGTGTGGGGTTGCCTAAACCCACAGTAATATTTGAAATTATGTTTGTAAAATAATATTTTTTGTGTGTGTGGTGGGTGGAGCACATACCACTCCAGGGGTTGTTGGGAACCAATCCCGTTAAATGCGTTATACACTTTTGTATTTTATTTTGGTTCAGATTGGAGTATAAGTTATTAATTAACATGTTAGGTGCAGGTAGGAGACCCGATATAATATACTTCTACTTACTATATGTTATCAACCCGTTGGGTCCTGGACGGTTCAGGTTGGGTCCTACCCCTTTCAAAGCATATACGTCATGATGAGTCATATTTTACATTTTCTATAGTTACCATAAACAACAGTGATATAGTATTGGACGACAAACTACACATGTACACCACGACTAACGTTGTTTACAAAGAATTTTGACTATTTTATTATTTTTATTAATTTATTTTATCCTTACATTTCTAATTATTATTAAAAGTAAACTATGCCGTGGCATTGCCACGGGTTAGTACCAGTATAATTATATAATTATATAGTGCCATAGTTTTATATCCCTTCACTTGTGGATATATCATTCTACACTTGCAACATGGCCAACATGCGTAAATGTTTTCCGTAATGGTTTATTTGAATATTCTATTATTGTACTCCCTACGTTATTTTACAAGCTTTACTAATTGTCATTTTGAACGTTTTTTTACAAGTTTAACGTTTTCATTTTTGAAAACCCACTATTTCCACTTATTAATTTTTTAACACTTTCTTTCATACTTTATCTATTCTCTTTCTTACCTTTTCTATTATCTCTCTTACTTTTTACCATCTACTTACTTTTTTTATTATATTTGCTTAAAATTTTAACAAAGTCAAATAGTAAAGTTTCTAGAAAAACAGAGGGAGTAGTACATAATTAATTTCCATCAAAGAATTCATATACGATGATAACTTTGAGTGTTGATTGAGGTGATTCTATTTGTTGACTTGTTCTATTCATTTACAGTAAAAACCCCTACAAAAATACTTTATAAAAGAATAAACTCTCTATAATAATAAAAATTTACGATCCAACTTATATATAAACGCTTTTAAAAAAAACTCTATTTAGGAATAAAATCTTTATAAGAATATTTTTTGCCAGTTCCAATAATATTACTGTATGGTGTTTTTACTACATCAAAATAGGATGGTTGGGGATTGGTGTGGGTCTTTAGTCCGTTTTGAATTATTATGAAAGTTATGGTCACATCCCATTTTAGGTTGGGAATTTATAACTTTGTCATCTCTAAGTTTTGGGCGAAACTAGTCTTCACTTAAGTTAGATTGACATTTGAGATCCTAAACCACACAATTTACTTATTGCTCGATCACATTATAACTAGTAATATACGGAAATAGCTTTATCATTTTTTACTAATACGCCATTCTTGTGGCTGCTTGCTTGTACGTACATTTAGCAGCTGCCGTACAAGTGAAAAACTATATGCCGTACCATTTGTGTATATATAGCTTATACTCTAATCTAATTAGTATTTTACTATTATTAGTGTTCTTTACAAGAGTATGACATAATTAATTAAGATTCGTGTTGGTTACTAATTCTGCTTCTCAGTATGAGGGAGCCGTGAACGTGGATGGAAGAGGTGAAACCATTTGGGACAAATTTGCACATTCATTTGGTAAATCCTTTTTATTCACATGCAATTGTAATTATTAATTAGCGCTTGCTAATTAAACAACACATATACAGTGGACAGCTCTGATTTTCTAACCAGTACTCCCAGCCGAATTCAGCTCATATGGTATAAAACAAGCTTTATACCATAAGAGCCTAGTCGTGTATATTATTATATATTGTTACAAGTAGTGAAATGCGGACATAATTACAATATACTCTCTCCGTCCCGGAAAACTTCATACATTAAGGTTAGCGTGCTGTTTTATATGAAAATTTAAAGTAATGATAAAGTATGGAAAAGGTGGACAAAAGTGTACTTTAAATGGCAAAATGTGTAATTTATGTGTAAAGTTGAGATTGTTTATTATTTGTTGGGTGTGGGTTAGTTTCTTTTTTTAATAATGTATGAAGTTTTGTGAGAGGGGTAAAAATGACAAATGTATAAAGTTCTGCGGGGTGGAGGGAGTAGCTTACAATCCTCTTAATTTATTTCATATGTAATTCAATATGAGTAGTTATTATAATGGATTCTGGTTGAATCAGGAAAAGTGCTCGATTTCAGCAATGCTGATGTTGCAACTGATCAGTACCATCTCTATTCTGTAAGTAAATTATATGGTATTGGTTATTAATATCATTGTATATAATAATTATTATCTTCATTAGTAAAATTGGATCGATATTTGTCCAAATGAAATACGTTCCTAATTTGCGCAGGATGATATAAAGCTCATGAAAGATATGGGAATGGATGCCTATCGATTCTCCATTGCCTGGTCTAGAATCTACCCTAGTAAGCACTCTACACGAATCATATATATGCATTGCTTACCTGGGCTGGGACTCACCTACTCATAAACTATATGAGAATATGGATCATTGGTTGTTTTCAAGTAAAATAGTGGTCCATTGTTATAACATACTTAGGATTTAAGACAAATTGCACGATATATGTTTCATTTATATTTGAGAATTGAGATGATGGATCACTAGTCCAACTACCATCAACAAATAAACTGGCCCCCACTAAAACTTTATGGGGGTATGGGTTCGTGTGTAGGGTTAAATAGCTAGCTTGCATGAGAATGGCCAGTAGAGCTATGCTTTGAGTTATGTAATATTGGTTAGGGTAGTAATACACATTTGTTATTACGAGCATTTCTTATGCTCCGTATAACCACAATAAACTTTATTGATAATATGTTTTAGCTGTTTTAAAAATAAAAGTGAAAAAAATAACTTTTTTTTTTAATTAACTCGAGTTTAAAGCTTAAGATGTGAATAATACATTCTCTTAATTAAAGTGACATGTATATCCGCAATTGATTTCAGACATGAGTTGGAAGTTTTAACTACACGTACATGTACACACAACAAAATAGCATGCAAACGTTATGTACCTAAATAACGAATCAATAAAAATGTATTCACATGCGCATACTAGTACATTTGAATTAAAGAAATGGCAATGCACGGTTTGTTCATTAAACGTACGTACGATCAAACATAAAGACAAAATGGTACTAACACAAACAAAGCAATTGATGTGTAATTTTTAATACTAGCTAGCACTAAAATTGAAGAATCATCCAAATGCTTGTGAGAGCCAAGATTATGAAACTCATATGGTGTTGTGTTTCCTCTATCCTATTTGTCATCTACCCACTTGCTCCACCATTTTCATACAAATGACTTAATTGTCTAGGCCCCTACATCAATAATGTTCCTCTTTCTCATCAAATGTTTTCCATACAAACAAATACATACGCTTTAAAATAATAAATACGAATTTTAATGTTTTTATCTATACGTTAAATGTTGTCTTAGATCAGAAGACAACACATTAAAGACTGTAGTCATGTCTTTGTAGAGGAGAAAAAAACTCTTAAAAAGGTTAAAAAAAGTTGCTATTAATTAAACTATCTATGTCATCATTCCAGCTGTGAAGAAGTAAGCCTAGTGAACGTTCCATCAGCATCTCCCCTGGCTCGGGAGTGAGGCTCATCTCACCCGTTTTACTTCGTTTCTATTGTTTTTCCCTTTCCTTTCGTTTTCAAGTCTTGTACTTAAAAGCCTTATGAATCTTATTTTTCTTCGAAAAAACGTTAAACAATCTTCTAAACGTTCGTCCCTTAAATTTGAAAATAATTTTTTTTTATGTACTTAATATTTTTAATAATTTAAGAGTTCGTCATTTTCCCCACCTCTAAAATAATCTCCTATAGTACATAGTTTCCCCCCAATTCAGGGCCCGCTGCTTCTACTTGTAGTCTAATCTTTAACCCTAAAAAATCTACTTTTCATTTTTTTTTTAAATCTACTTTTCGCATCTTCAAACTAAAAAATCCACTTTTTACTTTCTCGAAAAGGTTTATCAGGCCCGGAGTTACAACCACTACCCTCACACTGTAGCAATCGGGCCCACTAGCTATAGGACGACAAAAGGCTTCAAAGAAGGTTTTATGATCATTCCTCTAGTTCTCATAATTGCTTTGTTATTAGATGGAACAGGAGCAATCAATCAAGCTGGAATTGATCATTACAACAATCTCATCAATGCTCTACTTGCCAATGGTAAAATATCATGTCATATACATACACTATGTACATGCCAACAAAGTCCACAATTTTACACTGGTTTAGATTGTTGAAGATTTTATATATTTACTATGTGTTTGCAGGAATCGAACCATATGTGACGATTTACCATTGGGATCTACCTCAAAGTCTCGAAGACAGATACTTGGGATGGTTGAGTCCTCAAATCATGTATATTTTAGCGCAAGTGATGACTAGATGTTAATACGTTCCTGCGAGATTTGAACTTGATTGTAGTGTGTTTATTTGACAGACCAGACTTTGCAACATATGCTGAGACGTGCTTTAAAGCATTTGGTGACCGGGTGAAGCACTGGATCACTTTTAATGAGCCCCATACTGTCGCAGTTCAAGGATATGATGTGGGACTTCAAGCCCCTAGCCGATGTTCCATCATTCTCCGGACATTTTGCAGGGCAGGAAACTCTGCAACTGAGCCTTACATAGTCGGTCACAACATGCTTCTTTCACATGCAGCAGTGGTTGATATTTATAGGCAGAAGTATCAGGTAAATTTATACGAATGCTTCTATCTCGAAATGAATCTAAGCATAGGGTAATATGGATTAACAATTTGATTTTGTATGTGCCAGCCGAATCAAAAGGGATCAATCGGCATAACCTTGGATACATTTTGGTATGAACCAATGTCGAGCAAATCAGCTGACATTGATGCAACACAAAGAGCAATCGACTTTAACTTGGGTTGGTAAGCTCTTTGTAGCCTGTACCATGTTCAATAAGTGAGGTTTTTTTTTTTTTTTTTTTTTTTTTTTTTTTCGCAAAAGACTTATGGCTTTACTCCAATTCAGGTTTCTTGAACCTCTAATTCAAGGGGACTATCCTAGTAACATGAGAACCAGAGTAGGAGACAGGCTGCCTAAATTCTCTAAGATTCAATCCACTCTAGTGAAGGGATCCTTCAATTTCATAGGGATAAATCACTATACAACATGGTATGCAAGTTCAAACGACACAAACATAATCGGTGTTCTCCTCAATGATACACTATCAGACTCTGGTGCCAATACACTCCGTATGTCATAACTAACCAACTTTGTGTATATTTTTACTCACATATATAGGGTAATACGACTATTCGTCAGCTAGTTGTTGAATATCTAACATTGACATTCCTGTTATCCTTTACTATTTGCAGCCTGGAAAAATGGAAAGGCTATAGGCGACAAGGCAAATTCGATATGGTTGTACATTGTGCCTCATGGAATAAGAAGTTTAATGAATTACATCAGGCAGAAGTATGGGAACCCTCTTGTTCTGATCACCGAGAATGGTAAGTACATATTATCAATTATACTTGTTTGCATAACCTGATCCATATAATTAAGAGGAGGATAAGATATAAGTACGCTCTTTCAATTCTTTGATGATTAATTACAGGAATGGATGATCCAAATAGTCCGTTTATATCCATCAAGGATGCCCTTAAGGATGAGAAGCGTATCAAGTATCACAACGACTACTTGACAAACTTGTTAGCTTCTATCAAGTGAGCGATTTACCCCCCAAAACCTTGAAATCGCCTCATTACTCATACAAGTTCAGGCTTTTAACGCTAGCTATCTGTTTGTTTATATGCAGAGAGGATGGTTGTAACGTGAAAGGATATTTCGCATGGTCCTTGCTAGATAACTGGGAATGGGGAGCTGGATATAGCTCAAGGTTTGGTTTATACTATGTGGATTTCAATGACAAGCTCAAGAGATATGCAAAGGATTCTGTGAACTGGTTCAAGAACTTCTTGGCATCTTAGTTGGGCTTCGGCACAGTGAAATTGATGTTGTACAAAACATGACAATATGTATTGTGTGTGAACTATGAATACGCATGTCCATTGTTCTAAATTATGTTTATTATGGTGGAATTATTAGTTAGGATGATTGCCTTCTACCAACACATTTTATAGTTCTATGTACTCAGTTTCGTTACTGATTAATACTGTATTTTGTTTTTGATCCTCAAATTAATCAAGCTTGTTAAATTGACACTTAATGTATTGAATTAATACACGTACAATTGTACTTGACACGCGCGTATCGTATATGTCATTCTTTTAAAAATGCCAGACCCACAACGTGGCATATCAGATACCTATAGCACCATGTATCTGTGGTGTGTCCATACATATATCAAATAAATATTCAATACTGGAATAATAATAATAATAATAATAATAATAATAGTAATAATAATAATAATATTGATGTTGTATAAAAACGGTTAAGTCTAAATCAACTAAGTAGTCCAAAGTTTTGAACCTTGAGGGAATGATTGGTTTAGAACTAAAGCTCATAAAATCGAGATAAAAACACCTAAATTTTTACGAAACTCAAAATTTTGTTCTATACCAATCAGTTTGTGAACCTTCTTGGTGAACCTTAATAATAGTGAACCTCCTTGGTGAATCTAAGACAAGGGGTAAGGGGCTAGACAAACTGGATTTAGATTTAACATATTGAGGAAGTTCATCGAGTCAAGCTCGAACCTCTCAATGTTGATAATTTGTAGAGGGAAATATTACAATTGATTTCTTACCTTTAGATGGAAAAAATGGCCTCCTATTTATACGAGATGGTCCAGGGGAAAAAGACTCTGGTTAACCGGAAGTAAGTCAGCCCAATCAGAACCTTACACGTGGACGTCGAACCTTGGTGGCGCGTTGAGGTCGAGCATTGAAGTTTCTTCACCAAATAAGGTCGGGTTTCCTAGGATCGGTTCCTTCATTTGTTGGTGAAGAGTTATATTTAGCTGCCATCTCCTAGGTTGGAACCTTATCGGGAAACCTTTCTTCAAACATAGTAATTAGATAAGTGAGTAGCTAAGTTGACTTTAATGGAGAACCTTTTAAGATCAGAGCCTTTTCTGGGAACCTTTATTATCTTGATAATAATAATGCCAAGTTTGCCTTAGCGGGGAACCTTTTAAGGTGAGAGCCTTTTCAGGGAACTTTTCTTATCTTGATAATAATATAGCTAAGTTGTCCTTATCGGGGAACCTTTTAAGGTAAGGGACTTTTTGGGGAAACTTTCTTCTCTTGATAATAATAAGGCTAGGTTGACCTTAACGGGGAACCTTTTAAGGTTAGAGCCTTTTCAAGGAACCTTTTAAGGTTAGAGCCTTTTCAAGGAACCTTTATTCTCTTGATGATAAAAATGCTAAGTTGACCTTAACGGGGCATCTTTTAAGGTCAGAGCCTTTTATGGGAACCTTTCTTCACTTGATAATACTATAGTGAAGATTATCTCAACGGGGAACGTTTTAAGGCCAGATCCTTTTTGGAGAACCTTTATGTTAGTGTAATAATTTTTGATAAGCAAGCACATGACACCTTTAGACTCAACAACTGCTGAGAAGACCATCATTGAAGATCAACTGCTGAAGAGGTGCGACCAAAAGAGCTACAAGTTGTTGAAGACTCAGACTGGTTGTATAAGGAAATATCTCATTGATGCATTTGGTTAAGTGAAAATTTATATGACAGAGTAGGTTGACCAAGTTATTCACCGAAGATACTACCCACCAAAGGATCCAGTTGATGAAAATCAATGAAAATATCCATTGTAAGAAAAAGATAAGGCAATACTTTTTGCTAGAAAACAAAATAGTACTGCCAAGAAGCAAAGATTGGTGGGGATAATCCAAACAAAAGTCTTTGTACCTCCAATAGTACTATTAGCTCGAAGGTTTGAAATGTTATCAAAGGGATACATTTTCAAACGCAACTATTTGCACTATAAATAGGAACGCTTCAGAAATAACGGAATTCACTGAACTCACACTAGCTATTACGATAAAAAGACACTAAACTTTTCTAACTTCATTGTTCCTAACAAGACTTAAGTTTTTCAAGCTACTTATGAAAAAAGTAGAACTTACTTTGAAGTTGCCACTGATAAGTGTTCTTTCTGTTGAACAAGAACAAGTCTTGTTTTGCATTGCATAAACAAAACGCCAAGTTTTTTAAACATAAAAACTTTGGTTGAGTTTCTTGATAACTGAAACTAATTGGAACATTATTATCAGTAAGTGATTACTGTCTTCTGAAAACCACACACTCAAACAAACCAAACAGGTGTGGTAAAAAAGAATGAAGGAACAACTTAGTTTGGGAAACTAAGGAAAACCCCTTGTAGTATCTGGAGTATTTGACTTGGGAAGTCAAAGAAAAGGTTCAAGGTTACTAAGTTGAAGGATTACGTCATCTTCAGACACCACTATTAACTTGTGTATTTATTTACTGCAATTTACTTTCAACAACTTATATGTCTATCTGTTAAAGTATTTTGCTCACTGAACATATTATCAGCACTTAGTCTGTAAAAGTCTTCCGCACCCTGAACTAGGGTCAGACTTATTTAATTATATTCAGCCGGACCTATTTATTCATATTCAATACAAAAATAAAACACTAAGTCTTGGAAGTCACGTGTATTAGTGAGAGACCTGAGAGACGGATTGATATTCTTAAGTATATGTATAATACTTTAAACAATATTAGTAATGTTTTATGATTGAATATTTTTTATGCATATGTACGTATATCGTCGATGTTCTTAGGCTCTGTTTAGCAAAACTAGTTGGTAAGTTAGTTGGTAGCTGAATGGGTAGCTGCTAAGCTAGTTGGTTTTTTAAAAAGTGTTTAGTAAATCAATTAGCTGATAAGCTAGCTGATTTGCTAAATATGATATGTAAAAACAAATCAGCTAGCTTATTTTTTATAAGCTTCCTGGACAAGCTTATCAGATCAGCTAGTTTATCAGCTATCAACTAGGCGTTCACGTAATAGGCTTATTACGAAAAGAAGCTCATCGAGCTGATAAGCTAACCGATAAGGTTGTGCTAAACAGAGCCTTAGTAAAACTTCTAATGTTTTTTGTTATAACTGTAATGTTTATCCGTCTGTTTTAGTAGATCTATCCATAATACTGTCTCTTAGGAGACTTATGCTCTGTTTTCTTCTTCTGCACTGAACTGAACTGAACTGAATTGTAGTATAAAATATAACTAAGCAAAACAGAACAGAATTGAACTGGATGGATATAAACTGAACTGAACTAATCTAAACTGAACTGAATTGTAGTATAAAATATAATTAAGCAGAACTGAACTGAATGAATTTAAACTGAACTGAACTGAATGAGTTTTCTTACCAATTTAGGTATAGTTTGTTTCTAGTTATAGTACGAGTGATAAAGGAAATCTAACCCATAAAATAGAAGGTGTTGTAACTAATTTAGGTAACTAATTAAGTAGAGGTGCAGAGTGAATATCTATTTCTATTTCAAGCACTAGTAAGAAAGGAAATCTTAACGTTTAATGATCAGAGAGCTTGCTTGACAATGAAATATATAGACGCCTGCAGAGCAGAGCAGCAGAGGTACATCACAAACAGTAAATACACACATATATTTCGATTAAAGCTTGGTTTTTTTGGGATCAATTGGCGTGAGTTACATACATAAATGTCGTCAAGCACCTGGAATCAAATTCTATTTGAATCGGAGAATAATATTCCGATTGGATACAAGTTCCATCCGACTCCATCTGAAGCAATACTCATGTTCTTACTTCCTCGAATCACCGGAACACATTCTTCATCAGATCACATTCTAGACCTCGATGATGTTTTCCAGTTCGACCCCGATGACCTCCCATTCGGTAATTCTCATATCATTATTCTCAACCTCCCCTGCCTCCCATGTCGCCCAATCTCAATCTCAATGTTAGTTTTGAATTGAGCCAACCTTTTAATTTATCTGCCTGTAATTCAATTTACCCGGACCAATTTGCTTATGTTATTCATGCTGCAACAAATTGGTTTGAATCAACATGTTTTCGAATATCTACTAACATGTTGCATTGCATATATTCTTGATGTATGTACCTACCTCCAGTTGAATCGGAGTATGTAAGGGATGGTGAAAGGTACGTGTTCACACCGGAGGAAAGAAGGTTACAAGGAAGGAGGACGCAAAGCGGATGCTGGAAGGTACAGGATGAGAAAGAGAACATACCGATTAATAGACGTGGTGAAGTAATCGGGTTTAAGAGTAGACTATCATTCTTTCGCGATGATGATGGTACGAAGACCGATTGGAAGATGACGGAGTATAGGTTAAATGTGAGTAATGGAAACAATCTGGTGAGATACATGCTCTGTAAAATTCGCCGCAAGCCTAAACGTCGAGTCACGAAGAAGAATGTATATGTCCCAGAGGAAGAGAATAGCTAGCTAGCAAGAATTGTGTACATATCAATTTTGTATGTAAATAAATAGGCAGTTAGCTAGATGTTGTATTTCGGAGCGCTAGCTGCTCATATATACTCCTATATATTATAAAATTAATATTCAGCTTTTGCGATAAAACATAATTTTTTTCTTAATATTAGACTAAAAGCTTCTTTTTTTCAAAAAGAACATTATTTCAATATGTTTTATGTTTTCGTTTTCATTTACTTTCTTCTTTTTCCAATCCTCGAATGAATTACTTTCAATTAGAAATAAGTTTGAGAAAAAAGATCATACAAAAGATAAGTCATATAAAAATATTTAAAGGTTCAATATATTAAATTATTTGAAAGTGACTGCAGAGGCAATGTATAACAATTGCAATAGGTATATCAATAATCACCAACTGCAAAACAATATATAAAAAACATAAAGTCTTATGAGAGACGGTCTCTAGATAACTTATTTAGAGACGGCCTATGTTATCAATAAAACAATCAATGTTATTAATCAAAACGTTTATGTTGTTAACAAAATATGTCTTGTTGTAATATGAAAAACACCAATGTTGAGAACATATGTGTTTTGATTAATAACATCGATCATTTTCTTGATAATATAGGTCCGTCTCTAGATAAATTATCTAGAGACCGTCTCTTCGGAGATTTACCCTATAAAAAAAAGTGGTTAGTATTCAAAATAAAATAACTAAATTTTGATACTTTAAAGTTTGAGTGATTTAATATAATAAAACATACATCAAAACTTTCTAAACACCTTTTTGTACACGACGTTGGTCGTCGTATCTGTTGGATTTCCTTCCTCATCCAAAGTTAAAACCTTGAGACCTTTCTTACTTGTGACTCTAGAAAATGCCACACAGAGCTGATCATGACTGAAAACATGCTTAGGAAGATAGAGTCGAACATTAGATAACGATTGTCCCTGACTCTTGTTGATAGTCATCACATAACAAATTGATATAAGAAATTGCCTTTGCTGAAATCTAATAGGAAACTTGGTAAGATTAAGAGGTGTGAGTACCATCCTAGGTATAAAAACCTTCACTCCGGCGTTAATCCCATGTGTGGTCTTCGCCTCAATAACGTGATTGCTAAATTAAACACAAACGTGTGCTCCAGTGAAAATTTAAAATTATACCCCTATCGTTAAACTCACGGTTAAATTTGCTGACATTATCAAATTATCCCTCAATTTTCACAACACATAAGAAAAGCAAATAATTAATACAAAACTTTTGTAATACATTGTCTCTCTCGGAGAAACCAGATCAACATCACAAATTTAATTATAAACATAATCATATAATTAACTTGCATTACCAACATTTCTAAACATGTTTGCAAAAGAAAATGTGAAGTTTGATTGGTCTATCTGAAAGACAGTATATCGACTATCGTAAAAGTTGTTCAATAATTAAAACAAAAAATACAAAAGAAAAAAGAAAATAAAAAAAGAGTGAGCGGAGCTTGACGGAGCCTGAATCTCTGCCACTAGGTGCAGCCTTGAGCTGCGTCGCCATAGACGGAACATCAAACTGTAGCGGATTTAAAATCCATCATGGTTGTGGAGCAATGATGATCCGTCCCGTGGCGAAGCTCCATTAGACTGGTAGCAACAGGTGGAGGAACTATCGATGCCATCAATATAGCCAAACAGATTGTGAGAGACAATGAGGGGTGAAATTGATTTATTGGTCAACAAAACAAGAAAACTGGAAGACTTCAATAGAAAAACAATAAAGAATAAATAAAAATTGATAGTGTATTGTTAAAGTGAAAAGTTCAGTATTATTTAAATGAAGAAATTATAAAGAATTAATAAAGTACACATAATTGGTTGGTAAAATTGTAAATATAAGTGTTTTACGTGGGTATTAGTTGACTGGTGTAGAAGATAAGATTATCGAAAATGGAAATGTGAAACTTCTGTGGGACGACTAAAAAGGCAAAATGGAAAGCTTGTCATGGGATGGAGGAAGTATTTGATAAATTTACAGACTAGATTTGTAATTTAACTTGTTGTAATTACATTGTTGATATTGATGTTGAGTCAACATTATATGCAAACAATATTGACTAGCAAATAAAATAATTATAACACAGCAAAAATAAACTTGCAAGACATATATAACTAATTTCTAGCAAATATATATAAATATATCCACCAAGGCTTAGGCAAAATATCCATTGTTCGAAGAATAAGGATTTATAGAAACTAGATTCAAACTTCAATGGATTGCGAGCTTGAACTGCAAAAAGTTAGACAGTTTAAAAGAGAAGCACGCTGGAACGTAAGATCCAAATGGAACACCGGTGTGGTGCCGACCGAATGGACTCCGACGCTCAAGCTAGTAAGTCTGGAAGATGTAGAATGATCAACACGAAAGAGACAGAAAGTGCGTATCCTTTTCGACTACTGAAGGAGTTGAGTTAACGGCGTATGTAGTCGGATGGAGGCTGAGATGCGGCAAAGATGGAGATTAGGGTTTTAACTTTTAGATGGGGATTAGGGAGAAGACGATGTTCAAAACTCAAGTTAAGATGGAGTAGTAGATGATTGATCAGGCGGCGTACATAATTCTTAGTAGTTAGGGTTTTGCAAATCGTAGTAGTGACTCGATATCAGATGAGTTATGGAGTTTCCCTTCTCCTCTTTATATTGAGATAGTTGCCGCATGTTCTAATGGATCCTCATCACGAATCACTTATTTGTCGAGATGTAGTTGGAGAACGGATTCTCCATCATCTCTAAGTTCCCGTAGCCGATTCCTTATTTTGAGATGTAGTTGGAGATGTGGGATGTCATTGGAGAACGGATCCTCCCTCACCTCTAAGTTCCCGTGACTCGGTCCACTCCTTTCATGTTTGCATCTCCTGGAGTTAACGGTTGATCCAACTCCTCAAGCAATTGTACTTGGGCCAACTACTTAATTTGGACGGCTCGTTAGTCACCTTATAGGTTACTTGAAATACCTTGTTGATATAGATTCGGCCTTAGATGAGTGTATCTTTGGCAAGACGACCTAACTTGATGGATTGATCCAGGTCGTTTGTCGGAATGTTCTTAAGGAACATTGGACTAGTCCTGCTCATTAATTGAGACAACCCATCACGTAAATATGGTCTAGTCGGTTAGGCCCAAGTTGGTTTAGCGAATTATGAGTTCACCCAAGTAAGAACTTATTAATTGGGCTTGAGCCTCTATCAAATAATTGGGTCTTGCTTGGACGTGTCCAAGCACTTGGGCTGATTTTAATATAGATGGGTCTATAGCGTATTTTTACCAATACAATAGTTACACCCACTTTAGTAATACTGACCTAGGCGAGTCTATGTTACCGAGATCAGACACCTAATTCAATAGTAGCATCAAAGTCTAGCTAAACTCTTAGGTTGCAAGTGTATGTTGAATTCTCAAACGTTGTTTGCGGCTCTTCAATTTCATAACTTAATTGTATGAACTATCTCTTCCATATATAAATAATGAGAGCGTCCATAAGAGAGACCATGAATCATGTTGCTTTGTCCAAATCAGCCTAACTATCCTTGAGCAAACCAAGTCTCTCATATTTCAAAACCCTACTTCAATGTTTATCCTCAATAATCTAACAATCTCTCATCTCTTTAACATGTTCCTATACTAAATATAATCAACAAAAACGTGTAACAAGGTTAGATTAGTGAATAAAAGCAAAGTATATAAAAAGAGTTAATTGAAGTGCTGGCCAGGACAAGCCAATGTTGGCTTAACACTACCTGTACAATCACTCTTAGCTCACATTACATGTTAACTTTGCACTTTCAATACTAAACCTTGAATTTGGTGAGTGTTGTATTCTTTTAGTGCAACTACCTACAAGTACAAACTGTTGGTCCAGATAATGACAAAGTAAAATACTAGAGCGGTGTGAATAGTCTTTTCAAACTTTTGTCGATAAAACAGTTTCTCAGATATATGTTAAGGTATCTAATACTTATAATCAGAAAGTGGAAGACTTTTGTGATAAGTGCACGTGCTCAACAAGCTATAATGTGTGTAAATACTCAGCAAGCAATAAATAAAGTGCAGTAAGTAAATAACACAGTGCTTTATAGTGGTATCTGAGGGTGCCGTAATCCCTCAACTAATCCATTCGCCCTTTCTCAGGACTTGAATCCACTAAGATAAGAAGTTGAGTTCCCTTTACAAAATCATATCTCTTGATTCCTTTTACACTAGGTTCCCAACCAAGTGTTCCCCCTGAGTTATTCCCTGGCTTTCTCAGCCAAGTACTTCCTCTACTCAGTAACCTTTGAGCTATTCCTTAGTTTACCAAACTAAGTACTTCCTGTGCTCAATGCATGTTGGTGTTGGTTATGGTAGTTTGTCAGGTGAGCTAGCTCTTATAACTTATTCAGTTATCTCAGAGAGCTTTATAGAATCAATCTTACTTAATACACTTTGCAATGTATGGTAAGTTAGTTCTTTACTGACCCAAGTCGTGATGTGTTCAAGAGAATGAATCTCAGATATAAGTCGCAACTTTATCCTTGGATTCAACTCTTTCACAATATGCAATTCTTGTTTAAGGATCAGGACACTTAGAACTTTCATGCTACTTAGAATTCAAGAGCTTTAGTCGCAACATAAAGCTAGAGAGTAAGTAGGTAGAAGGCTTGTATGCTTGAACGAAAGATTATAGTTCAATGTAGTTCTTGGTATGTCTTTCAGGAATTCTAAGTGGTGATATTTATAGTTGAAAATCATGCCGTTTGAATAGTATCCGTTAGGCATAATGAAATTCAAACTATTGATATCTGAAGATAGTACGGTAGTGAGCTTTGTCTCTTTACAGAGATTTCCTCTTTTGTTCAGACATCTCTGTCTGCGTAATAAATGCACTGTACTAACTTTTGTCCTATAGTCTCAACGAAACAATGCAAGCTATCTGAGACTTTGCATATCCTTACTTAGTGAGCTTTTGGTATTAGAAACCTATTGAAATATTTGTCTTCCAAAGACACTTAATTTCCTCAAGGTATATGAGCAAGCATTCTGAGGAGACTTTTCTCCTTAGTCTTCAGCAATCTTGTGCAGTCTCTTGATCTTCAAAAATGAGCTCCTTCTGCATGATGCTTGTTTCTTGGTCTTCTTCAAAGATATAAAAATTACATTCAAAGACCTAACATTCTATACAAGATTTGCTAGACTAACATACTTAGTAAGCTTCCTCTTTTACAATGTTCAAGTGAACTAAGAGTACTAGTTACGTTTCTGAACCAAGATAAGTCATTAGGGTTTACTGATCAAAATGTAAACGGATATTCCTAACAAATTTTCCCCTTTTTGATCAGTCACATATGACTATCTAAAAACCTATCATGAACTGGATGAGGAAACAATCCAACACTTAAACATTTCTTATGATCTTTCATTTCATTTATTTAAGTGCAGAAAGTAAACATCAACCAAATCACAATGTGTGATCTTTGCTGACAAGTTATCTTTTCATTAGAATGATATCTAAGAGTAGGTTCATCAGATAATTACAATAGAGTACATAGATAACTTTTACAGGATAAACAATAAAGTACAATCAGCAAAAATCAAAAGTTACACAACTATATAGGACAACAGGAATTTTCAAGTTCCAAGTGAACATTCTACAAGTTGATCTTCAAGTCTTCAATCTTCCGCTTTTTTGAAAACCCTATCACCATATCTCTTAACATCTTCTGAGTATTCAAGGATGTATGTTCTGACTCTCATTTCAGCATTTCTTGCAGCCAAAGCATTCTCCTTGTAAGATTTGGTGGGTTGGTTTTTGATCATATTTTTGATCCTAAGGTACTTGCCCCATTTCCATACATGTTCCAGCTGCTCTTCAGTGGGTTTATAATGACCATATATCTCTCTCAGATATGCTAGGTCTCCCAGGTATTGATCCTTGGTCAAGTAGAATGACTCATAAGGTTCAACTTGCAGCTTTGTTCTAGACCCAAATGCATCTTCAACTGTGTGTACATCATCTGGTCTGTGATAAGGGCATTCTTCAGATAGGTCTTTCACTATGGCTGTCTGTCTGACTTCTATTTCAAAGTCTAGCCAGTGCTTGACTCTATCCTTAGCCATCAAGTCTGGTTTGCCCTAGATCTTGTAGTTACCATCTGTAGCTCTTGACTTGGGGTTGTGGTTTGGGCTTCTTCAGGATACATCTTTTCTTTGCCCTTGCCTTGTACTTTCCTAGTACTTCCTTCCCCCTTAGTCATAGGAGACTGATCAAAATCACTTAGGAGTTTGGCATAAGAATCTGACAGAGAGTCAAAAATTTTTTGTAGACCAATGTATGCTTCAGTGAGTTGTTGCATCTCTTTTCTGAGTTCAACATTCTGCTTTACAATCCCAGTTTCCTTGTTTGTCAATTTGGAAACTTCTGCAAACACCGACTGTATCTTGTAAGATGCATAGCTAGCATTTTCATATGCAACCTGCATGGTCTTGACATCCAAATCCTTTACCATACCAAGGTCTCAGTGATTTAGAACCAAAGAAGAGGTTCTCTGTGAAAGTATTTCAGCAAACTTGGTGAATTCTAGTGGCACGGATTCAGTGACCTCCTTGTCTTGAGTCTCTAGTTCCTTCATGAGTTTGAGCATAGTCTTGGATATATTCTCATAGTTAGTTGTATGCACATTAGGAACTTTGTTGTAGATGGTGGAAGCTAGGATGTTTCTCTTGAGATGTGCCACAATGGTTTGAGGATCTTTTACAGGAAACTCAGGTTGGTCATCTTCTTCTTCTTCTTCTTCCTCCTCCCATGTGTCTTCATTTCCCAATTCAGCAACTATTTCTGACACATGCTTCTTTCCTTTGCCAGAAGAAGATGGGACATATGCCATTTCAGCATTCTTCTTCTTGATGTTAGCAACTTCTTCAGCATCAACTTCTTCAATAAGTGTCTGCGCATCAAGGAGTAGTTATTTATGCTCAGCAAGGGCTGCTTCCTCCTTGCGAGACAACTCTTCAACCTTTCTGAGGTTGACTTCTTTCTCAGCAACCTTTGTTACCAACGCAAGGCGCAGTTGTTCTTCTTCTTCCAACATTTGTTTATGTTGGGCCACACTTAGCTCAGCTTCCTGAAGTTTCTGAGCGGTGTCATCAGCGACTTGGCCAACTTCTTCTTCGTCTTGTTGTTTTGTTGGAGAAGGCTTAGAAGATCTCTGAGGAGATGGAGGAGGAGAATTATGACTTGATTTCTTCTCAGTTGGCTTTTCAGCGACTGAGGCATTATTTCTCCCTATAACTCCTCCTGCACCAGACGAGGGTGCATCATCATCATCATCCTTCTTGGGATCATCTTTATTTTCCTTAGAGGGAGGAGGAGACTTAGATTTTTCTACTTTGTTCTCATCTGTCTCTTCCTCATCATCAGAAAGTAGGTTGATTACTTCTTTTAGTACCACCGGTTTGCTTCCCACTTCTTCTTGTTCATTGGTGCTGACCAGGATGTCAGCGGTAGAGTGGGGCCTGAAGCTAGCCGGACTCTTGTGTTTCTGTCTGCTTTCTGGAATTCCTCTATGAGGATATCTGCAACTACATCCTTGAACTTCAAGTTCATCAGGGTTGCAAAGTCATACTTTTCAGTAGGAAGCAATGCATGAATGTAGCTTTCAAGTTGTTCAGCTTTCTCTCTTTTTGACGGATTGTCAAGGTCCTGTGCAAATGCCATCAAATCAAGTCTCCTTAGATTTTGCCATTGTTTAAAGGCAGAGATATGATCTGGAGGTGCACAACTTTTGAACAACTCTAGCAGACCTTCATCAGTGATAACTGCCCTGGCAGTTTGTTGTGAAGTACCCTCAGTTTGAGCCTGAAAGAAAATGGAGTTTTGATTAAGTATCAAAACTTGTTAAGATATCTGAGTATTAAAAGTGTCAGGTTTCTGAGTTACCTGTGTCGCAACAACAGGCTCAGATGGCTTGACTTGTGAGGTGGAAGGACCCTCAGATATCTTTGGAGGAGACTTAGGCGTCTTATCCTCTTCAACTTCCATTTCTTTCTGAACCTGAGAATAAAAAGTGTTAGGACACTTAGAAAGATTAAGTAGGATTTCACACACATTGGTATCTGAGATTTCTATCTCTCTGGCAGGAGGCTTAGATATGTGTTTCTCAGAGACCTGTGAGGTCTCCGGTATATCCTCTTATGTCTTTGGCTTTCAGCCACATCATCTTTCTTCTCAGTTTGAGCCTTTAAGAAACATAAGAATGAGTTAGAAAGTTCATTGGAGGGAGATCTCTTAGAAAACAAAATAGAATCTTCAGCTACCTGTGTAACAGACTCAGATTCCTTGTTGGTGGAGGAAACAGAATCCTCCTTCTCAGATTGTGAAGGAAGCTTTCCAGCTTCCTCTCCTTCCTTAGTTTCTTTTTCAGCCTGTAACAAAGATAAATCAATAAGGTACAAAACATATAACATAGAATTTTTACAAGTAAAGAGTTAAACCACTCAGTAACCTGATCAATGTCAAGCTGATTGGTCTTTGGAACTCGTGTTGTTTCCATGTATTGGTCTTGTTGTCCCTTGACAACATCTCTATTTGAAGTTTCTGGCACTTCAAGCCTTTCCTGAGTCTTTGGCTCAGTTGCCTCTCCTGTTTGATCTCCCTGAGTCGCAACCTCAGGTTGATCCCTCTCAGGTGAGAGTTGGGGAACCTGCTCAATTACAGGATTTATCTCAACAACAACTTGACGTATCTCAATAATATACGTGTCAAAATATTCTCGCCATAGCTCGGCAGAATCCTGAGATACTTGTGGTTGTTGTGGTGATCTGGATCTTGATGGAGAAGGAACAATAGAAATTGTTCTCTCCAGATCAGCAACCATGTTTTGTACTGATGCATTAGCAGTGTCATCAAGTACAAGTGCATCACTCGTCAAGGCATCATTTATATCTTGGAAAGTGGATAGCCCTGGAGTATTTCCTTTGGACATGGTTGCTTGCTCAGCAACCTGTGATGCAGAGACTTCATAAGAAACCTCATTCCTTTCCAAGAATGGGTCGAAGTCTAAAACTTCTGCTTCTTCAGCAGACAACGGTTGGGATGCATTAACCCTCTTGGCATCAAGAGTGGTATCTTCAACACTATGGAGTGCTTGCTGGACAAGGGCAGTGGTATCTGCAACACTATGGAATTGTATCTTAACTCCTCCAGTGTTATCTGCGGCACAAGGTTCGGATACCTGTGTGTCAGTATCCACCACAGAGGTGGTCTTCTCCGCAGCTGCCTTCTTCTTGTCTCCAGTTCTAGGTTTCTTCTTTGGCACAACAGTTGCCTCAGAAACCTCTTCTTCTACTAGCCTCTTTTGCTTGGCCTCTCTTGCCTTTTGCTTCTGCTTGAGCTTATAGTCATATTTGCATATGATATCACTATTGGCAATGGCAGTCTTCCCCCTGAGCTGCAGGCCTAGCTTCTCCAGAATTTAGCAGATTTTGAGACCAAAGCTGATAGTGTGCTTGGGCTCAGCAAGGTCTCCATCTACCACAGGCTCAGAGCCTTGAAGTTTGTCAACAAACCTCAGAAAGATGTACTTCCCCCAATTGAAGGGCTCATCTCTATCCTCCAGAGTATTGAGGAAAGCGATCATTCCCCATCTTTCCATGTTGATCTGGTCAGCTCCACCCTGATTTGAGTCAAAGCACCTATGCAGTATAAGTGCTACCAAATCCCAGGGTTCAACAAGATGTTTTCTCCTAACAATCGAGTTGTCAAAATATGTTGGAGAGTCCTTTTGGTCAGGATTCATGTAGAGAGAGTAGAAGTGTTCTGCACTCTTGATTGAGGTGTCTAGTACACACTCATCACCTTGGGTAGGTAACGCAAAGAGATTGCTTAAGGTCTCAACACTAAGGTTTATGTCTAAACCTTGGACCTTTGTTTTGATGTGCACTTCTTCAGTGCCATCAGCAGCAGTAGTGTTTAAGATCTTGGAATTATTGTAGAATTCCAATACATCTTCAGTGGATTTACCACTGGATCTTGCAGGGCAAAATTCCTTGATCTTTACCTTTTCAAGTAAGTCAAGTGCTCTTCTAACTTCTGCTTGGTTCTTTGCAGCACCAAGTAGATAATCATCAACTAGTAATCCTCCCCAGAGTACTTTCGATTTTGAGTTCCACACGGAGAAGTTGAAATCACCAACTAATCTCTTCTTGATCACTACCAAGGATGGATTTTTCTTCTCAGCAGTTCTAGATGTAGACATTTGGGATTTCTGGGATCTAGCTCTCTTGGGTGCCATCTCTTTATATAGAAGTAGTGAAGTTGAGAGTAGAAGAGATTAAGGTCGAATTCGTTTAAGTAATTCTTTGCAGAAAAACTTAGCAGAAAATTAGACGATTTGCAGAGAAGATTTGCAGAGAAAGTTGAAGTTTTTACTATTTTGGTGCTTGAATATTTGTGAGTTTAGGCAAAAGTGATTTCTTTTGCCATAAACTGCTTTATATAGCAATGTAATTACATAGATACAAATGAATTTTGTATCTACATATCTCGCAGTCTGCATAAGGCGTAGGTGAAAAAACGGTTTTGCATTAAATGCGGAGTGGGCCTTGTTCTGGGTTACTGTGCTAGTGGACAGTTGGGACGCATCTGATCCGTTGAATTGCTAACGCCATTTATTTCATTGGTTGAGATTGCTTTCTCAGCAATGATCACAATCAACACATGTAATTGTGCCCACTTAATGCTATTTGGCTAATAGCTATCTGAGTCACTTTCGATTCTCAGTAATCTGTAACGAGGAGATAAACTGGTTTCTGAGCCTATTGATTAAGCTTCCAGTCTGTTTGAAAATTATCACAAAAATGGAAATTTTACAAAACACAAGAGATAGTTGACTTCTGACAAATAATACTGTTTGTTGACTTCTCTTCTTTTGTGTTCCCCCTTACTCAGTGGCCTCACGTATCTGAATACCCGTTTCAGATACCTCTTTAACTAATTTCACTCAAAGCCTTGATATCTGAGTACCTGTCTTAGATATCCCTTTCTCTTTTAAAAGTACCTTTCTTTTCAGAAAGCCTTTCTCTTCTCTTTTTGGCTTACTGAGTTTCCGTCCCAGTGACCAAATTAGCACCTTGGTAATTCCATTAACCCAAGACTATGTCTCAAGATTAGGAATTTACTTTCTTGCAGAGGCTTTGTGAAGATATTTGCAAGTTGGTCTTCTGTACCAGTCATGAGTATCTCAATATTGACTTTTTCAACATGACCTCTGATGAAGTGGTGTCTAACATCAATGTGCTTGATTCTTGCATGGAACTTAGGATTCTGAGTTATAGCAATAGCACTTGTTTTGTCACAGAAAATAGGAGCTTTCACTTCATTGATCTCATAGTCTCTGAGTTGTTGTTGTATCCACAAGATTTGTGAAGCACAACACCCAGCAACAATATACTCTGCTTCTGTGGTTGATGTGGCAATTGAGTTTTGCTTCTTGTTGAACCATGATATAAGTCTAGTACTAAGGAATTGACAGGTTCCTGAGGTACTTTTCCTATCAAGCATTGATCCAGCACAGTCAGCATCTGAATAACCAACTAAACTCAAGCCACTCTCTTTTGGATACCACAATCCAACTTCTAAAGTACCTTTAACATACCTTAGAATCTTCATAGCAGTATTATAGTGTGATTGCATTGGATTTATCTGAAATCTTGCACATACACCAATTGCATATTGAATATCTGGCCTGCTTGTTGTGAGGTAAAGTAGAGACCCAATTAATTTTCGATACTTGTGTTCTTCAACACTCTTGTCAGATTCAGTGTAGGTCATCTTTGTTCCAATGCTCATAGGTGTCATAGCATTCTTCTCAGAAGGCTTTAGATTACACTTATTGAGCATGTCTTTTGCATACTTTGTTTGACTAATGAATATTCTATCATCAAGTTGCTTGACTTGCAACCCTAGGAAGTAATTCAATTCTCCCATCATGCTAATCTCAAATTTACTTTTCATGAGCTCAGCAAAGTCTTCACAAAGTTGCTTGTCCTTAGATCCAAAGATTATGTTATCAACATAAACTTGTACTAAGAGTAGTTTCCCATCATGGTTCAATGTAAAGAGAGTTTTGTCAACTTCTCCTTTATTGAATCCACTTCCCAGCAAGTACTTGGCCAATGTGTCATACCATGCTCTTGGAACTTGTTTAAGTCCATATAGAGCTTTATGAAGCTTATAGACCATCTTGCTTTCTGAGGAAACTTCAAAACCAGGTGGTTGCTCAACATAGACTTCCTCAGCAAGCTCACCATTTAGGAATGCACTCTTGACATCCATTTGGTAAACTTTAAAGTCATTATGAGCTGCAAAGGCTAGAAATAGTCTGATTGCATCCAATCTTGCAACTGGAGCATATGACTCATCAAAATCTAGTCCTTCAGTCTGGGTGAATCCTTTGGCAACCAACCTTGATTTGTTTCTGGTTATTTCACCAGATTCATTTATCTTGTTTATGAAAACCCACTTAGTTCCTATGACAGATATTCCATCAATGTAGGGAACTAGTTTCCAGATTTAGAACTTTCGTGCTACTTAGAATTCAAGAGCTTTAGTCGCAGCAGAAAGCTAGAGAGTAAATAGGTAGAAGGCTTGTATGCTTGAATGAAAGATTGTAGTTCAATGTAGTTCTTGGTGTGTCTTTCAAGAATTCTAAGTGTTGATATTTATAGTTGAAAATCATGCCGTTTGAATAGTATCCGTTAGGCACAATGAAATTCAAACTATTGATATCTGAAGATAGTACGGTAGTGAGCTTTGTCTCTTTACAGAGATTTCCTCTTTTGTTCAGACATCTCCGTCTGCGTAATAAATGCACTGTACTAACTTTTGTCCATTAGTCTCAACGAAACAATGTAAGCTATCTGAGGCTTTGCATATCCTTACTCAGTGAGCTTTGGGTATTAGAGACCTATTGAAATACTTGAGACACTTAATTTCTTCAAGGTATCTGAGCAAGCATTCTGAGGAGACTTTTCTCCTTAGTCTTCAGCAATCTTGTGTAGTCTCTTGATCTTCAAAATGAGCTCCTTCAACTGGATGCTTGCTTCTTGGTCTTCTTCAAAGATATAAAAATTACATTCAGAGACCTAACATCCTATATAAGATTTGCTAGACTAACATACTCAGTAAGCTTCCTCTTTTACAATGTTCAAGTGAACTAAGAGTACTAGTTACCTTTCTGAACCAAGATAAGTCATTAGGGTTTACTGATCAAAATGTAAACGGATATTTCTAACAGAAACAATATTGGTGTATTCACCAAGCAACAATTGGTATAGCGAAACCCGTTGATGAACGATTCACCTAGTTTGATGGGAAATAAAATATATTTCCAAAATACGGTGCTAAATAGGAATTGGTGGATTCATTCGTTAATTACTTCCTTCGTCCCGAAAAAAGCTTCCCGTTTACTTTATTGGTCAACAAAATACAGAAAGTGGAAGATAATCATTGAAATATAATGAAGAATGAGTAAGTATTGATAGTGTTGTTAAAGTGGAAAGTTGAGTCTTATTTAAAGGAGAAAGAATAAAGTAGAGATAGTGAGTTGATAAAGTTCTAAATATGAGTGTTTTGTGTGTGTATTAGTTAAGTGGGGTAGAAAGCAACATGGAAATGTGAAGCTTTCTGTGAGACGATTAAAATGGTAAAATGGATTTTACATATTTAAAAGTGGGGTTAAGACCAATTGTCCAAATTGGGGGGGGGGGGGGGGGGGGCAAAGACCAATTTATTTGAATCAGATAATAATAAATTTTCATGAATGGTACTTTGAGATAAAGAGTCATATTTTGGGGTTAAGAGCAATAATATTTCCAAAAAGGAAAAATTTTGCATCAAAAAACTACTCTTAGTGCAATTTCAGAGCAAAGGTATGAGAATGATTAATCATGACCTCCGTGATCTTGCACTTTCAATCCTTAGCATTTCCAAGAAGAAAAAATGATGCAATAATATTTCCAAAAAGAAAAAATGATGCATAAAAAACTACTCATAGTGAAATTTCAGAGCAAAAGTATGAGAAAGATTAACCATGACATCCGTGATCTTGCACTTTCAATCCTCATAGGAATTAAAACGTACTTAGAAACTTATTTTGGAAGGAAAGAGGTGAACACAAAGCTAGCAGTTGTTGTGGCAAAATTCAGGGTAACCAAGACTAAAAAAGGCTTGAGACTTAGATTCAAGAACTCAACAATAATTTTTCTCTGCACCTGGTCATTCTTTTCAAACTTGCCATCCTTGAACTATCAGTTTATGAGTGAATGTTTGATTACAAAAAGTAATAAAAAAATCTTACTGACAATCAACCTCACATTTAAACATCATAATTATTGCATTCTTAGTGTATTTTTTAGGTATCTCGCATATCCATCGACTAATTTTGCAGATTCACATATTATATTGCGTAATCACATTATTTGTACATTCGTAGCGTGTGAAGCAAGTTATAGTATAATTTTTGAGAGAATTAGAGAGACCTCATTAAAAAAAGATAATCAACAAAAGAAGGAAAGAGATAAAGAGATTGAACCACAACTTTGATTCATGGACTTGTAAAAAATGAAAATAAAAAATAGGGCAAATTTGTTATGGTACCCCTTAAATTGGTGGCAATAACAGATTCACCCCTTCTATTCGAACAATAACAATTGCATCCAAAATTTTGAACTGAGGGAATTTCGATATTACAGATAGGCCCAATAGTCAAATCTTGTGATGACATGGCTCTGGCGTTTGCTGATGTGTCATATGAAGTTGTAAATAATAACAAAATTGCCATTGAATTAATTGATTTTAGACTTTCTTTATTTCTTTTTCTCTATTTTATTTTGTTTTTGATTTTCTTTTTTCCTCATTTATTTAGTCACTAAAGGTTACTGGACTTGGATGTAATTAATGTAAACAAATTTGGGGAAGTTGATGTAATTGGGGGTCAAATGAATATACAAAATTTTTTTGGGCCCAACTAGTTATTATCCATTTTTTTTAAAAGTTCAATTTAGTCCCAATAACTTTTTTAATTTTGCAATTAAGTTTGTTAAATTTTCAATTGTAAGGGTTTTGAGTTTCCAAAAGTTCAAATTTAGTCCCTGAAACTATGAACCGAATCCAAATAACAATCAAATCATCACAGATTCAACGAAGAAGATGATCGGAGTTGTGTAACAATTCAGCTCCACCGAAGCTGTGTATTACAGTTGCAGCTCCACCGGAGCTGTTAAAAGCTTCGATTGGGGCTCTCGGTAGCCCCAATCGGAGCATCCCAATCGAATTAACCGGTGCCGGAATTTATAAAGTATAGAGGGAAAAGAAGAACATGATTATTGGTGGTGTTCTTGCAAGAAATGGAAGGGAAGAAGAAGAACGGAAGTGAAGAAGAAGAGTAAGAAGATGGGTTTTTTTTTCCTTTTACCTTTTATTTAATCAACAAAACTATTTAATTTGTTTTTTTCTTTTCTTTAATAGTTGAGAGTAAATAATTCCAACATGTCAAGAGAGAGAGAAGGAAATTGTCAGGAGAGATAAACCGATTTTGGTTTTGGTCAACTCCAGGGGGTATTTGTTATTGTTTGAATAGAAGGGGTCAATCTGTTTAGGGGGCCAATTTAAGGGGTACAATTTGTAATTTTCTCTAAAAAATAAACAAGGTTTCTGAAATTGGAATGTAGAGCAACAATAGGCATGTATATATCATTTGAAAAGGAAACACATTTATTTTATTTTGATAATTAATTAGAAATTGTAGCTGCCACTTGTGTTATATATATATATAGTTTGCATATAAATGCACAACTTACATTGCATTACTTTGTTTCCATCACCAAACCAGCTACCCTAAATTTTTCGGAACAAATATCATTTTCATTTCAATTTCTTTCTAACATCATCATGATGAACAACCATGGCAGAGATGTTGGGGAACAAAATCACATATGCACGAAACATGCATGGTGGGGGGTAAGTTCTACCGAATTCGAAAATGAGCATCATGTCTCTTCCTACTGTTATTTTAATAGATGTTTTCTTTCGTTTGCCAATTCTTTCGGTGATGAGCTGTAGAGGAGTTTGTAAAGAGTGGTACGATTTCATAACATGTAATAAATTTTCTAAAGGTTATGCTAAATATTCACACTTCACAAACTTGTTAAACCCCCAATGGCAGGAGACTGCTCGGTTCAACTATCGGTCAGTACGAGAGATGAGCTAATTATTTGCAATAATTATGTAATGTCGAAAGTTTCTGCTCCACGATCACAAGTTGTAGGCTCGTGCAACATCTAGTGTCACGCCCCAAAAGCAAAACTTTGACGCGACCGGCCGTCTATCGTGAGATGGGCTCACGCCAAGACGAAGCCGTCCTTTAGTCCCCAAATAAATAAAAACATCTCAGGGTGGTACAACCGAGCGTCTAAAGTCCCATATCTTAAGTACAACAATTACAACATGTCCAATGCTACAAGTATATCTTCTACAGTACAATTCTCATAGTACGCAACAACTACTAATTAATCTTCACAAATCCACCATATGTCTATCGTCTCCACTCCAAAGTATCTTCGTCCAATCACTTACTAAATATTTGAAATGGGGTGGGTAAGGGTGAGACTCATTGACACTTCTACCGGATCAAGCAGAGTATTTCAAAGTATACATATATAACAATACGTTTACATATCCAAAATAATTTGCATGGAACACTTTTCAAAACAATAACAATTTACATCTTTAGCTCAATCAGACAGTACACTACGGCCACACGAACCGTGGTGGTACACATGTCGGCTTTTACAAAACAATAACAATGCCCTACCAAAGGGATAACATAACAATGAGAGATCTCCAAAAGCACGACATTCCCCCGAAAGGGCCAAACAATTCGTAGGTATATCGATGAGTATAAAACATATTTTCAATCCCTGCTTTTGAACAAAACGATTTTCAAACATCACGTTTACAATAAAACATTTATGGGTGCACATACTTGATCCTTTTCGAATAGACTATTATACCAAGTTTCATTCCTTAATATAATAATAGTTTATCAAATCATAAAACATACGTATATATACGATAACAATAAAATAGAAGCAAAATGTCAAAGAAACCCTACGCTCCATAAACCGCGCGTGTTCGACTGTATCCATGGCGGAAGCTCAATAAAAAAAAAAAAAAGATCGGAGCTTCCACCGGAGCTCCGACAGTGGTGTGGCCGGAGCTCCGGCAGTCCATGGCGAAAGCTCCGATCAAGCTTTCGTGGCGGCTTCCGGTTAGAGCAAAAATATTATTTTTAAATATATTTAAAAAATTTAAAGCGACGTAGGCGGTTGGAGCAACACGTAGCGCAACACCTTGTGCGACACGAGCGACACCCCATGGCAACACTTAGTGCGACAGGTAACAGATTATTCGATCTCCACCGTTAAAATTTTAATCTAATGGATCAAAATAGGTGACTGACGTTAATCAGGGCGACACCTTGACTAACGGTAGAAAGCCCCAAGTAACCTGCCTAGTTTTAACACACAAATTAAATAGTCCTCAAAAGTGGACAAAGTTCCTTCACCTATCTGGGGATCTAGGTTCAGTGCAGAAGGCTGGTGAACCTCCTGCTCTGATACCACTTGTTCGTCCAGATCACGGCAAAGTAAAAGACTAGAGGGGGCGGGGGGTGAATAGTCTTTTAAAACTTTTGTCGATAAAAACTATTTCTCAGATATCTGAATAGATATCTGATACTTAGAATCAGAGTGCAGAAGACTTAATAAAGATAAGTGCAGAAACAGTTAATATGTGTGTGTGTGTTGCTGAAATGTAAATACAGAAAAGTAAATAACACAGCAAGTATAGTGGTATCTGGAGGTGGCGTAATCCTCCAACTAATCCACTTTGGTCTATCAGAGACCTAGAATCCACTAGAACAGATAATTGAGTTCACCTTACAATAAACCTATTCTAAGATTCTTAACAATTAGTTCCCAACCAAATGTTCCCCCTGAGTTGTTCCCTGGCTTTCACAGCCAAGTACTTCCTATACTCAGAAACCTTTGAGTTATTCCCTAGCTTCCCAAGCTAAGTACTTCCTATACTCAATAACCTTGGAGTTATTCCTTAGTTTCCCAAATCAAGTACTTCCTATACTCCGGTAACCTTGGAGTTATTCCCTGATTTTTCAAACTAAGTACTTCACATACTCCACGCCGATTATGGTGTTGGTTTGGTTTGAGTTGTCGATGAGCTTCTTTAATAACTTATTGATTATTCAGATAGCTCTGTGAATCAAGGTACTTAATACACTTTACAGCGTATGGTATCTTGTTCGATTTTACTGACCCAAGTCTTATGATATCTGTTCAAGAGAATGAATCTCAGATAGTTGATCTTTTGATTCAACTCCTTCACATATAGCTTTGCTTGTTTAGGATCAGGACACTTAGAACTTCAGTGTTACTCAAGATCAAATGCTTTGGTCGCAACAGAAAGCTTTGTGAGTAAGTGAGTTGCTTTGAGAGAGTAAGATGTTCAGCGTTTTTATGCAGTTCAAGGTGTGTCTAAGGTATCTTATCAAGCAGTCTAAGTGTTGATATTTATAGATGACTTTGAGTGCCGTTTGAATAGTATCCGTTAGGCTCAAATTCAAACTATTGATATCTGTGTATAGTACTGTAGCAGTTTTTGTCTTCTTCTTCAGAAGCTGCCGTTGCTTTTTATTCAGACATCTCTGTCCGTGCATTAAATGCATTGTACTATACTTTTTGTCCTATAGTGTCAACGGAACTATGCTTTGTATCAGAGACTAGTGTTATCTGATTCTTTGTACGTCCTTATCTTCAATCTTCAGATACCACTTATTTATTGAAACAACTTTGTTTGCAATATATATTTCTTTTTCAGAAATGTGGTTAATGCTCAAGGTATCTGAGAGTAGATATCTGTGGACACTTTCCTTGTTTTCAGATAGGCCTTTTATTTCTCAGATATCTCTTGTGACACAGTCTGTTTAAAACTGTTCGTGTCTTTAAGATATCTGGCTAAGGTATCTGAACAACAGTTTCAGTAATCTTGCGCAGTTTCTTCAAGTCTTCAATGTCGTTGAGCTTGTTCTGCTTGGATGTCTTCTTCATGGTCTTCTCTTCATAAAATAAAAATTACATTTTGAGACCTAACATCCTATACAAGATTAGCTAGACTATCATACTTAGTAAGTTTCCTCTTTTACAATGTTCAAGTGAACCAAGAGTACTAATCACCTTTCTGAGACTAAGATAAGTCATCATGTTGCTGATCAAAATCTAAACAGATATTCTTAACAAAATATGTAACAAAATTCCTAACAAATTTCTCAAGAAATTTCCCAACAAATTTCCCAACAAATTTCCCCCTTTTTGATCAGTCAACGATGACTATCTTACCTATTACAAATCTGGATGAGTGAACAATCCAACACTTAATCTTTTCTTAAGATCTTCAAATTAATTTAATTAAGTGCAGAAAGTGGACATCAACCAAATCACAAGGTGTGATCTTTGCTGACAAGTTATCTTTTATAGAATACTATCTGAGATTAAGTTCTTCAGATAGGTTACAACTAAAGATTACAAATAACTTTAATACATGATACAGTTAAGCTCAGCCAGCAAAAATACAAAACTACATAGTAAATTAGGACAACAGGAGTGACCAAGCTCCAAGTAAACATCCTAATAAACTAGTCTTCAAGTCTTCAACTCTTCAAGTCTTCAACAGTGTTTCTGTGGATCAGTCTGCAAATTTCCTATCTCCAAACCTTTTGATGTCATCAGAATAGTCATAGAGAAGAGTTCTGACAAGCATCTCTATGTCTCTGGCAAATCCACAGACCTCTTTGTAGGTTTTGGTAGGATTTTTCTTGACAAAATGTTTGACCCACAGATACTTTCCCCACTTCCAGGCATGCTCTATTCTGATATCTGAAAGCTTGAAGTATTCGTAGATAATCTTGGATATCGATGTCACCCTTGTATTGATCTTCTGTCAGATAGAACGACTCATAGGGTTCCACAGCGAGTCTTGCTCTTGTGCCTGTTCCAGTAATGTTCAGAATTCTGTGCACATCATCTGGCTTTCCATATGGACATTCATCAGAGAGGTCCTTTCTCATGGCTTCAGTTCTCTTGACAACTTCAAAATCCAACCATGCTTTGATGTGATTGGTGTTGATCAAGGTAGGTTTATCTTTTCTCCATGCTAAAAGTTGTTTATGGATTGGTTCTGGAAATCTTGAATTTACCAATAGATGCTTAAGTTCCAGAATCCAATAGCCATTTTTCTGATTGATGCACAGAGACGGAGGAATCATTGTCATACTTCACATACTCAATTTTGGCTTCTTCGGCACGAGTGGAAGTTGACTTTGTCGCGTTTCGACTCTCGATCTGTTCCTTCTCATCTTGAATTCTCTTTGGGGTTGTTGCTTGAAGAACCACCACCTGGATAGACTTGGTATTTCGGAGTGTGTTTTAGTTGCTAGGGGCTTTGCAGCTATGGGCTCAGTTAGGCTTTCAATTTTCCTTTTTCTGTGAAGAGGAGCTTCATCTTCATCAGTTTCCTCATCATCATCAAGATTAGATCTTGTGAGAGTTTTACAACCTTCTTCATTGCCCTGGGACTTGATTTGACCTTCTTCTTCTTCTTCTTCAGAAGATTCATCAATCCCTTTAACTTGTCTTCTCCTTGGAGCCTTGGTACTCCTTGGAGGTTTCTGTGCCATGGCCCTTGTTATCATTTTGGTTCCTTCAGTAGGTTTCTGGGAAGCAGCTACTATTTGCAAAGCAGCTTGGCTTGAGGAGGGTTCATTGATTACGAGTGGTGGTGGAAGTTTTCTTCTTCCTTCTGAGCCGCACTACCGAGATCTCTTTTGTTTGCTTCTCCTTCTTCCCATTCCCCGACTTTGAGGTCAGTTGTACATTCTTTCCCCCTTAGTCATTGTTGGCTGACTCAATCTCATGAAGGAATCTGAGAGAGAGTTGAAGTGCCCTTGTAAATAATTATAGGCAGTGACCAACTTCTGAAGTTCGGCTTTGAGCTCCTGATTTTGCTTGATAAGCCCATTGTCCTTATCAGTGAGCTCTGCTAATGGGCCTAGGATGGTATCTGCTTTTCAAAGGTGTAACTTGCCTCTTGAAAGCTTTTTCACTAAAGACGATCATCGTCCCTTATCATTCCTGTGTCTTTCGCAATGACTATGCTAGTTGTTCTCTGAGTGATGAGCTCGGTGAACTTTCTCATTTCGTAGGGACGGAGGCAATTACTTCTTTGTTCTGTGAAGACATCTCCTTGTTCAGAGTAGCCAGTACTTGGTACCTGTTCATGTATTCATTGGAGTGAACATTTGGCAGTTTGCTGAAAATTGTAGGAGCAATCAGCTTCCTTTTTAAGTGAGAAACCTCTAGATGTTCATTGCGGTGTTCTGCCAAAGTCTTGTCTTCTTCATCATCTGAGTAATCAGCCCAGTGATCTTCATCCTCTTGGACATTTTCATCGATTGTATCGAGTCCAGCAACCATCTCAGAGATTGGTTTCTTTCCTTTCTGGGAGGAGGATGGTACTTCTTTTGAAGATGATGCAGCCTTAGCATCGTGCTTGACTTCAGATACTTCTTCAGTATCGAATTCTTTGGTGATTTCTTGCACAGCATCCCTTAGCTCTTTAACCTCAGAGTAAGCAATCATTTCTTGTATGTATTGATCTTGTAGTTTATCAATCTTATCTCTGGATTTAGCTATTTGATCTTCCATTTGAAGAGGCTAAACATTGGTATACGATAAGCATAAGAGTTGTCACCAGGTACAATTTTTCATATGGATGTCATGGCAGGAAATTTCTTGCATCCTGGTCATGGATAGATCACCCAGGTTCGGGTCCATAAGCAGTGACAATTGCCCTATGAAGACTCGCTTTCGCTACGGCTCCGGTGGGTTCCCTTAACCAAGCCACTGCCTATATATGAGTCGCCGGCTCATTCTTCAACAGGCACGCGGTCAGAGTCATTTTTCTCCTCCCACTGCTTGGGAGCTTACGGTTTCATGTTCTATTTCACTCCCCGATGGGTGGAGCTGTTGTTCTTCTTCCAACAGTTGTCTGAGTTGAGCAGATCTGGTTTGAGTGTTTAATATTTTCTGATCGGTTTCTTCAGAAAGCTCAACTACTTGTCCAGTAGTAACTGCGTGTTGGGAAGATGGATGAGTAGATTTCTGAGGTGATGAAGACGGAGATTTCTGTGAAGTCTTCTCAGTTTGCTTTTCAGCAGCTGAGGCATTGTTTCTTTGTGAAATTCCTCCGGTCCCTGGTGCAGGGGCATCATCATCATCCTTTTTGTCATTATCATCCTTTTGGTGATGGTCAGTGGGAGGTTCATCAAAGTAATTTTCATTCATTTCTTCCTCCTCATCATCTTCAGATACAAGATTGATCACTTCCGGGATAGTGATCTTCTGCCCATTAACTTCTTCTTGTTCAGAAGGTATAATTTGCAGAGTCTGGGGCAGGACTGGCTTGAATGCCATTTGCAATCTTGTCTGACCATCTGCCTGTTCGAAGGCATGTATCAAACTATGCGCCACTTCTTTGGAGAAATCCTTATGCAATAAGGTCACAACTGTGTACTGTTCGATAGGGAACATTGCATGGATGTAAGTCTCCAAGTCAAGAGCTCGTGCTCGTCTGATTGGTTGATCTGTGATTCTCAATATTTCAGAGAGATCAGAGCACCTTAACTTCTGCCATTTCTTGAAGCATTGAATATGCTTTGGCAGGGTGTGAGCTTTGAAGAAGTGAAGTAGGTCCCTTGTCTCTTCAATGGGAACCTGCTTTGCATCTGTTTGAGCCTGAAAGAAAGAGTTTTGAGTGAGCTTCAAAACTTTTGTAGATATCTGAGTAGAAGTGTAGTTTAGTTTCTGTGTTACCTGAGTAAGTACTTCAGGCTCAGAGACTTGTTCTACTGAGACAATTGGTGTCTCAGATATCTTGTTGTGAGGTGGAGACTTTGAAGTCTGGTTCTCAGCAACCTTTCTTTCTTGAACCTGAGAGGAATACAATACTTAGGAAATAGTTTGAAAGAATCTATGCATAAATATGCTTTTAATGAATTCTGATTTGTGCTACTTACTTCCTCAAAAGGACGCTCAGATTCATTTTCTCGTAAACTTGTGCGCTTCGGTGTTCTTCGAGTGATGTTGCCTTGGGGCTTCATCAATTTCCATTGATGCAGGGAAGTCAACTTTATCCCCTTGCATTTCTACTTCTGAAATAGCCTGTAAGTAGAAAGTATTGAATATTAGAAGAGATAAAAGATAACCCAAGATGAAGAATACTTGTCACTTGATTGTCATATACCTTCATGTTAGAAGGCTCAGTGATGTGTTCTTCAGAAACCTTGTTGGTCTCTGGGTTTATCTCTGGCATTTCTGCCTTATCTTCTTCCATCTCAGTTGGAGCCTGTTAGAAACAATTTTTAACATGAATGAGCACATTAACATTTTTACTGAAAAATTAGTTCTCTTTAAGAATCATTTACCTGTGGCACAGGCTCAGATTTCTCAAGAGTTGAGGTTGAAGGGACCTCTTTTTCAGTATCTGAGGCAAGCTTCTCAGCTTCCTCTTGTTTCTGCGTTTCTAACTCAGCCTGTAACAAAGAAATTCTTATGAGGTAACAAGATTTATAAGTATAAATTTTTCACAAGGTAAGAGTTAAACCAGTCATTTACCTGAGCAGTTTCAGGCTGATTGGTCTCTGGAACTTGTGACCTTTCTATACATTGGTCATCTTGTCCCTATGCAGTTTCTTTGTTTGAAGTTTCTGGTACTTCACACCTTTCCTGAGTATGCAACTCAGTTGCCTCCCCTAGTTGATCATTCTGAGTAGATGTCTCAGTTTGATCCCTCTCAGTGAGTTGGGGAACCTGCTCATTTGCAGGATTTTCTTCAGCATACTGTATTGCTGGTAATTCGAAATGGAGTTCATTTACCATTTCATCAACCACTTGTGGCTGTTGTGGTTGTTGTGTTTGTGGTTGTTGTGGTTATGCAGGCGGAAGATTGATCAGTAGAATGTTCTTCCAGATTTTTAGATGTGGCATTTCCATCAGCATCTGCCAGCACTAAAATACCACTCATCAGGGCTTTCTAAAGTTGTGCAAGAGAAACATTCCCTGATGATGTGTTTGCACCAACAACCTTTGCTATAGGTTCAGCAACCTGTGGTGTAGGTTCTTCTTCAGATACCTTACCACCAGTTACTGTTTCAGTAACCTTAGCCCTCTTTGTTCTTTCTAGGACTTGAGAGATGACTAGTTCATCATCTTCATCGTCAGAGCTCTCATCAGCATTGGGAACTGATTGGTCCATTATTCCTGCGGTTTCTGCAGATAGGGCTTGGTGTTTTTCACCACTTTTGGCAGCATTTATGAGTTCATCAGCAAGGCTTTCTGCATTAGTCGCAACATTTCTGAAAGCACTTTCTCTTCTTTGAGTCTACTTGTTCGATGAGTTGATAACTCTTTTTCAGCATTGATGAGTTCATCTGCCTTTATCAGTTCATCGGCAATGCCTGCAGATATCTGAGAATCGACAACCTCTTTGGGTGTGTCTTCTGATTTGCCAGCAGACTTCTTTCTTGAAGTTCTGGGCTTCTTGGTCGCAACCTTTTCTTCAGATATCTTTTCAGACTTTCGCTTCTTAGGACCTTTCTGAGACCCAGTAACCTTTTTCATCAAATTTGTATACTCATATTTATAGAGTAAGTTACTGTTGGCTATTTCAGCCGTCTCTCTGAGCTTAATGCCAAGCTTTTCCAGCAAGTAGCATATCTTCAGACCATATCCTACAGTGGCCTTTGGCTCAGCTAGTCCTTTGGTAATCTTAGGCTCGAAGCCTTGAATCTTCTTCACAAACTTCAGAAAGGCGTACTTTCCCCAGTTAAAAGGTTTTTCCATCCTTTTGTCTTGTTGATTCAGCAAGAACATCATCATCCACCGTTCTTGGCTTATCTGGTCAGCACCTCCTTGTAGACCATCAAAGCATCTGTGAAGAATGCAAGCCAGTACATCCCAGTGAACCATTAGATGTCTGGTTCGAATGTCAGCAAGCTTGAACTCAGTGGGTGTATCTGATTTTTCAAGATCACACACGTCACTGTAAAGTTCTTTAACACCTTCAAGGAGTTCCTCATCCTTGGTGTTTATTTCAAAATCCTTTCCAAGATTTTGAAACTCAAACAACTTACAGAAAGTTGTTAAGTCCAGAAGGATTTCCTTTCCTTGGACTGAGGTTTTAACAGACACTATTTCAGTGCCTTCAGAAACACAGAAAATAATCCTGGAGTTGTTGTAGAATTCCAACACATCGAGTGATGAAATTCCACTAGGGCGAGCAGATAGAAAGCCCTTGATTTGTGCCTTTTCAAGCATGTCAAGAATTAGCTTTCTGTCGGCTTGGTTCTCTATTCCAGCCGTGAGGTATTCCTCAACCATGGCACCACCCCAAATCATTCTGTGACTTGAAGTCCAATGGTCAGGATTAAAAACTCCTACCAGTCGGTTGTTTACAATAACCAACTCTGGTGCTTGCTTTTCAGCAGTACTAGTGGAGGTTTGGGATTTCTGTGTTGAAGAGTTCTTGGAGGCCATCTCTTTATATAGTGTAGGGATTTGAAATTGGTGTTTCAAAGAGATTTGATTCAGTGATTCTTTTCAGAAAAACTTAATCTTGATTTGCAGAGATTGTAGAGGGTTTGCAGAGAATCAAGAGAAGGATTTGCTATTTTTGTGCAAGATGAATTTTCGGATTAGGCAAAAGTGATTTCCTATGCCAGAATCCTATATATATAGCAGTTGAATCCCAATAGACAAATACATACAAATTGATTTTGTGTGTACGTATCTGTGATTTGCAAGCAGGCGTGAGCAAAAGCTAGTTCGGCATTAAATGCTTAGTGGGCCATGTCTGAATTTCAACAGTCCACTATTTACTGTGAATTAATTTCCACCGTACAGATCAATCGCTTAATTTCATCAAGGGTCACCATTGCTTCTTCAGCAATGATCACAATCAACAAGTGTAATTGTGCCCATTTAATGAATTTTGGCTATTAGCTATCTGAATCGCGTCTTTGTATGACCAAGAACACTGTTTGCATCTGAATCTGTCTTATACTTAGGATTTTTCCAAGTTTTTCATCAAGATAGAAACAATGCGAATTTCAAGAGAGTAGTTGACTGCAGATAGTTGTACTATTCTCCTTTGTGTTCTCCGTTTGCAGATTGATTCAGATATCGAGTTCCGTCTCGTAGATCTTAAGCATCTTTTGCTCTTTAGCCTTTTGACTTCCGGATACCGTTTGATTTCTTTTCTCTTTTCTGGATACTTGTTCCAGATACCTTTTCTCTGGATGCCCGTTCCAGATACCTCTTCTCTGGATGCCCGTTCCAGATACCTCTTCTCTGGATGCCCGTTCTAGATACCTCTTCTCTGGTTGCCCGTTCCAGATACCTCTTCTCTGGATGCCCGTTCCAGATACCTGAACTCTTTCAGTTCATTGGTAGTTCCATTAGTCCAAGACTATGTCTTAAGGCTAAGAATCTACTTTCTTGTAGTGGCTTAGTGAAGATATCTGCAAGTTGGTCTTCAGTGCCAATCTTGAGTATCTCTATATTGCCCTTTTCAACATGGTCTCTGATGAAGTGATGTCTAACATCAATGTGCTTTGTTCTGGCATGAAATTTAGGATTCTGTGTAATCGCAATAGCACTTGTGTTGTCACAGAAAATGGGAGTTTTCTTCTCATCGAGTCCATAGTCTTTGAGTTGTTGTTGTATCCACAGAATTTGTGTTGCGCAACAACTAGCAGCATTATATTCAGCCTCTGTGGTAGAAGTTGCAATTGAGTTTTGCTTCTTGCTAAAACATGAGATAAGTCTAGTACCCAGAAACTGGCAAGTTCCTAAGGTGCTTTTCCTATCAAGCAGTGATCCAGCATAATCAGCGTCTGAGTACCCAGCTAAACTCAATCCACTTTCTTTAGGATACCACAATCCTACATCTACTGTACCCATTACATACCTTAATATTTTCATAGCAATGTTGTAGTGTGTTTGCATTGGATTTGTCTGAAATCTATCACATACACCAACGGCATATTGAATATCAGGTCTACTTGCAGTGAGGTAAAGTAGTGAACCTATCAATTTCCTATACTTATGTTCTTCAACACTCTTATCTGATTCAGTATAGGTCATTTTGGTTCCAATGCTCATAGGTATCTTAGCATTCTTTTCAGAAGGCTTAAGATTGAATTTTGTGAGCATATCTTTTGCATACTTTGTTTGACTAATGAATATTCCATCATTGAGTTGCTTGACTTGCAATCCTAGGAAATAATTCATTTCTCCCATCATGCTCATCTCAAACTTGTTTTTCATGAGATTTGCAAAGTCATCACAAAGTTGCTTGTCCTTAGATCCAAATATAATGTCATCAACATATACTTGAACTAAGAGTAGTTTCCCGTCATGATTTAAGGTAAATAAAGTTTTATCAACTTTACCTTTCCTGAAACCACTTTCCAGAAGGTACTTGGCCAAAGTGTCATACCATGCTCTTGGAGCCTGTTTCAGTCCATACAGAGCTTTCTGTAGTTTATAGACCACTCTACTTTCTGAGGAAACTTCAAAGCCAGGTGGTTGCTCAACATAAACTTCTTCTGCAAGTTCACCGTTTAAGAATGCTCTTTTGACATCCATTTGATAAACTTTGAAATCTTTATGAGCTGCAAAGGCTAGAAAGAGTCTTATTGCATCCAATCTGGCAACTGGTGCATATGACTCGTCAAAATCTAAGCCTTCAGTCTGAGTAAATCCCTTGGCAACCAATCTTACTTTGTTTCTGGTTATTTCACCAGATTCATTCATCTTGTTTCTGAAAACCCATTTAGTTCCAATCACAGATATTCCTTTTGTAAATGGAACTAGTTTCCAGACTTTGTTTCTCTCAAATTGATCCAACTCTTCTTGCATTGTAGAGATCCAGTCTTGGTCTCCTAATGCTTCTTCTATATTTTTAGGTTCAATATTCGAGATGAAACATCCGAAGAGAGAGTTAACAGTTTCAGCTATTGCTCTCCTAGTCCTAACACCCTGATTAATTGGTCCAATTATATCCTTTGTAGGATGATCTTTGATCCATCTCATCATAGGTTTAGTGCTAGTATGATCAATATCCAAGTGATCTGAATGTGAATCACAAAGATTTTGATTTGATACTTTTTCAGTATCTGAGATATCTGACATATGGGAAATGTCATGGATATCTGACACTTTTTCAGTGTTAGAGATATCTGGAACATGCATTTCAGCATTCTTATTTTCAGATACCTCTTCATGATGAAGGTTCTCGATAACTGCTCCATTTCTGGAAAACTCATAGGAAATTCCTCATCATGTCTGTGAGTCATCTTGTTGTTACTAGGATTTTCAAGCTTTTCTACGTCAGAGTCATCCTCACTTTCCATAATGATGTTTCTCCTTTCTGAGGATTCTTCTTTAGAATCCCTTAGTAATAGTTCTTTGAACCTTTCTGAGAGTTCATCAAAAGGAGGTGTTTTCTTATTTCCTTCATAGAATACAACATGAATTGATTCTTCAATTTTCTTTGTTCTTTTGTTGTAAATTCTGTAGGCTTTGCTGTTTGTGGAATAGCCAAGAAAAACACCTTCATCTGCCTTTGGTTGAAATGTTCTCAGATAATCTTTTCCATTGTTTAGAACAAAACATCTACAACCAAATACTCTCAGATGTTTGATATTAGGGGGTCTACCAACCAAGATTTCATAGGGGGTCTTGTCATGGTGTTTGTTTATCAAGCATCTGTTTTGAGTGTAGCAAGCTGTGTTTACAGCTTCAACCCAATAAATTTCACTTATTTCAGTGTCAGCTAGCATTGTCCTTGCAGCTTCTTTAAGGGTTCTGTTTTTCCTTTCTGCAACACTATTTTGTTGAGGTGTTCTTACAGAGGAAAGTTGGTGTTGTATACCTTTGCAGGTACAAAACTCCTTTATGTACTGGTTGACAAACTCAGTACCATGGTCTGTTCTGATTGCAGATACCTTGTCATTTTACATGACTTCAAGCTTTTTCAGCAAGTTTGGTATCTCCACCCCGACATCAGATTTGTGTTTCAGAAAGACAACCCAAGTGAATCTTGAGAAGTCATCTACAACAACTAGACCATACTTCTTTCCTGCATAACTAGTTACAGATGATTCAAAAAGATCCATGTGTAAAAGTTGCAGTGGTCTAACACTAGAGTGTCTTATTTTGGACTTGAAAGAGATCTTAGATTGTTTCCCCATCTGACAGGCAGAACATATACCATCCTTTCTGAAAGATGTTTTGGAAAGGCCAACCACTAACTCCTTCTTGGCAAGTCTATTCAGAGTTTTGAAGTTCAAGTGACTCATTCTTTTGTGCCATAACCAGTGCTCTTCTGTGTTACCAGATTGACTCACCATGAGACATTCTTCAGTTGTGGCAGATGCCCAATCGGCAACATAAAGACTGCCTTTCCGCCGACCAACTAAGACTGTCTGCTTTGGCTCATTGTCAATTAGTTTGCAGTATCTAGCTTTGAATTTTATAGTAAAACCCCTGTCTGCAAACTGGCTCATGCTAAATAGATTATATTTCAAATCCTTAACATGTAATACGTCAGTGATTGTTAAAGTCCCTAATTTGACGTTGCCAAATCCCAGAGAGGGATTTAATTCTCCTCCAGCAAATCTGATATCTGGTCCTGTGTTGCAAGCTTTGTAATCAACCAAATTTGCTTTGTCTCCTGTCATGTGCTTTCCGCATCCACTATCAAATAGCCATTGTGCTTTAGTCCAGGAAGCATTCTGCACACAACAGGAAACAGGAGATTAGGTTCTCATATCTTTGATGAAACCGTCAGAATTAAAAGTTCTTCCAGTAGGAATCCATTTTTGTATGAATTTCTTTGAAATATGCTTTTGTCTGACAGGAACATAAGGAGAAATTCTATTTGAATGAATGTTATCATTAGTAAGAATTATTTTCTTCCTTGGTGTGTTCCTAGGTGCTCCATATGATGCTTTCAGATACCTGTCAGGTTTCTGAGTTTGCTTTTCAGCAAACTTAGCCTTTCTTGCCAGATTTCTTCTAGCCCTGGCATTCAGATTTTCAGTAGCTTGATTTAACTTCCACTTCTGATAATTGCTTTGAGCAATTCTAGCTTTCAGCCATCGTTCTTGCTCCTACTTGTACTCATGAGCAAGTTGTTTTCCGATGCCTTTGTAGCCAATACCGTTTCGAGCACTTGAAGCTATCTGAGATCTTTTCTCGGTGCCTAGTCTAGTCTGGTTGGTCAATTTCTTTCGAGAAAAAGTGACATGGGAGAATTTGCCAACTCTGCAATTCTACCTTTTGAGAGACATAGCTGTGGGTGTTTACACTTTTCGTGTTGTGTTTCTTTTCGAGACGTGCGATGACAGTTTTGTTTTTGACTTGTTTTTCCACAAAGGTTTAGTCGCAATCGCCTTTCCTTTGTCAACAATCTTTGTCTTCTCACCGATGTTATAGATTGCATGGGAACCGTCTTCTTTGAGTACTTACAAATGTTCTTCTCTCCTTACTCTTATTCGTAGTGATAGAACAATCACTGTGTATTCAAATTTGAGTCCTTTCTTTTCAAGGATCTCTTAAGTAAGATTGTACTTGATGAGAGTGTCACTAGCTTTGGCATAAGATTGAAAAGATAATTCTTTCTTCTTGAGTTCCTTGTTCTCAGAAAGAAGATCTTCATATTTCTTTTGTAATTCAGCCATTGCTTCTTTATGTGACTTTTCAGTCTCAGATATCTGAGCTATGAGAAATGCATTTTCAGCATCCTTTCTCTCAGATACTTTAACTAATTGAGAATTTTCCTTTGCAAGAGAATTCTTTTCTTCTTCAAGGTTTTCGACTCTAGCTCGGATCATTAGAAATTCTCTTTCATAGATATCAAGTTCTTTTCTGAGATTTTCTAGATTTTTTATTTCCTCTTCATCACTTTCATAAGTATAAGAAGTATGTGTTACCTCATCAGCCATAAGACAGTTTTCTATGTTGGAGATGTCTGGACCGTCAATTTCAGCAACTCCACACATTTCATTCTTCTTGAGGCCGAAGTCGATTATATCATGAGTAACTCCACATAATTCCGGTGATGGTAAGGTTGAGTCATCTGAATTGTCATCTTCAGAATCTGTCTCAACGTCTAGAGCATCTAGTTGAATTTGGATTTTCTTTCTTTCTTCAGTTAGCAACGCTTTCTGGCTTCTTCTGAAGATTTTTCTATCTTTCTTGTCGCCTGTCCTTAGTTTGTTGAGGGCAGGACAATCCTTCTTGAAGTGGCCAGGTTTCTGACAATAGAAACATATATCGTTTCCAATTTCTGCTTCCTCAGTACATGATGCTTTCGAAGCTGGCTTGTTCAGCGAGCTTTGTATATTTTTGTACTGGTGATAGTTTGAGCCTAGATGCTTCTTCAGCTTCTCTTTGGCTTTCCTTCTTTCAATTTCTCGACTGATATATTTGCTCATTTGCTTTGCAGCAAGAGCATCCTCAGTTTCTTCCTTGCTTTTCTTCTTTTCAGAAGTTCCTTGAGTGATTAGAGCAACGTTTTGCAACTTTTCAGTTGTTTGTTCTCTTTGAGTTGTCTAATAATCAACAGTAGCAAGATGAGAGAAAAGTTCCACTGGAGTGATATTTGGCATTCCTTGGTTAAAATAAAAGAATTTGGTATGCTCCCAGTTGTGGTTAAGACTTCTGATAATGGTCTTAATCTTTTACGACCGAGTATCTGTTGCTTTCCCCAAGAGCTGCCATGTCACTCATGAGAGTGGTAAATCTGAAATCAAGTTCTTCCAGAGTTTCAGTGGGTCCTTGTTTGAAATTTTAAAATTTCAACTTGAGATTTCGAACTTGTTTTCTTTGGTTTTCTCAGTTCCGGCACAGATTTCTTCAATCAGCCAGCAACTTTCCGCTTTTAGCACCCCACGCTTTACCTTTATGTGCTCGTGTCGATCTGATGATGATGTTACGAGCTTGACCATCCAGTCGATTCCTCTTGGCATCTTCCGATGTCCAGAGTTCTCTGGGCTTTGGTTCGTAAATAACTTGACCAATAGATCTTCCACTAGTTGACGCATCTGTTTGTGAAGATCCTTCGCTTTCATCTCTGTCTCTTCCACTCGAAACCTCCATGACTTGCTTAAGTTGTTGAATGACTATTGGGCCATTCTTTATTACATCGATCATCTCGTCACTTATGGCTTCAAGGTGGAGCATCATGTTATTTTTCCATTTCTCGTAGTTCTCTGGTTTGAGAACGGGTGCATCACTCAGAGACATACCTGCACACTTAACACACAAATTAAATAGTCCTCAAAAGTGGACAAAGTTCCTTCACCTATCTGGGATCTAGGTTCGGTCTGGAAGGTTGGTGAACCTCTGCTCGATACCACTTGTTGGTCCGGATAACGGCAAGTAAGTAAAGACTAGAGGGGGGTGAATAGTCTTTTAAAACTTTTCGATAAAACTATTTCTCGATATTCGAATAGATATCGATACTTAGAATCGAAAAGCGGAAGACTTAATAAAGATAAGTGCAGAAACAGTTAATATGTGTGTGTGTGTGTTGCTGAAATGTAAATACAGAAAAGTAAATAACACAGCAAGTATAGTGGTATCTGGAGGTGGCGTAATCCTCCAACTAATCCACTTAGGTCTATCAGAGACCTAGAATCCACTAGAACAGATAATTGAGTTCACCTTACAATAAACCTATTCTAAGATTCTTAACAATTGGTTCCCAACCAAATGTTCCCCCTAAGTTGTTCCCCGGCTTTCACAGCCAAGTACTTCCTATACTCAGAAACCTTTGAGTTATTCCCTAGCTTCCCAAGCTAAGTACTTCCTATACTCAATAACCTTGGAGTTATTCCTTAGTTTCCCAAATCAAGTACTTCCTATACTCCGGTAACCTTGGAGTTATTCCCTGATTTTTCAAACTAAGTACTTCCTGTACTCCACGCCAGTTATGGTGTTGGTTTGAGTTGTCAGATGAGCTTCTTTAATAACTTATTCAGTTATTCAGATAGCTTTGTGAATCAAGGTACTTAATACACTTTACAGCGTATGGTATCTTGTTCGATTTTACTGACCCAAGTCTTATGATATCTGTTCAAGAGAATGAATCTCAGATAGTTGATCTTTTGATTCAACTCCTTCACAGATAGCTTTGCTTGTTTAGGATCAGGACACTTAGAACTTCAGTGTTACTCAAGATCAAATGCTTTGACGAAAGCTTTGTGAGTAAGTGAGTTGCTTTGAGAGAGTAAGATGTTCAGCGTTTTTATGCAGTTCAAGGTGTGTCTAAGGTATCTTCTCAAGCAGTCTAAGTGTTGATATTTATAGATGACTTTGAGTGCCGTTTGAATAGTATCCAGTAATCAAAACTAAATTTATATATATATATATATAAATAATATTTTTGTTTTTTTTTTCTCTTCTTTTTGCCTTTATCTTTATTTATCATTCATCTATTATCATTAATGCATTAAACTATACTTTTTACTTTTTGTCAGTTTGGAACTATGCTTTATGTTTATACTAGATTAGAGACTTCTATCTTCTTTTTTCTTTTCTTCTCTTGATCTTGATCTTATTTATTATTTATTTTTTTATTGTTTATTTTTTTTTTTTTTTTTATATGTTAATGCGTATGAAATGTGATAATAGATGTGGACACTTTCCTTGTTTTTTTTTTTTTTTTTATTTCTTTTCTTCTACTCTTCTCTTTCTCTCTTGAACCTGTTTTTTCTCTTTAAGATATTGTTTAAGATGTCTTTTGAGATAAGCATCTTTTCGTTTTCTTCAAGTCTTCAATGTCGTTGAGCTTGTTCTGCTTGGATGTCTTCTTCTTGGTCTTCTCTTCATAAAATAAAAATTACATTTTGAGACCTAACATCATATACAAGATTAGCAAGACTATCATACTTAGTGCGTTTCCTCTTTTACAATGTTCAAGTGAACCAAGAGTACTAATCACCTTTCTGAGACTAGATAAGTCATCATGTTGCTGATCAAAATCTAAACAGATATTCTTAACAAAATATCTAACAAAATTCCTAACAAATTTATCAAGAAATTTCCCAACAAATTTCCCAACAATCTTTCAGTTGCGAAATTATGCATCTCTCACAAACGATGTGATATTTCAACGTGCCCCCTCATTTCTAAGCGGATAATATGAGGTCTTACACGTGGACAATATAATGAAGGAAGGTTATTCTTTTCGAACTTTTTATCAATGATATTTATCAGTTTATGAGTGAATGTTTAGTTACAAAAAGTAATATCAGATCGTACAGACAACCAACTTCTCATGTAAACATCATTATTATTGCATATCCATCGAGTAATTTTTTCGATTCAGATGTGTTGCGTAGTGAAAAGAGACAACCGTCGTCCATTACCCATGACTTTGACTTCAAGATAATTCAACAAGTAATTACTTCAAATAAGATGAATTCCCATTTAATTTTTGAAAAGAAAAAAAGACTCAAAATAATTAAGCAAAGTAGGCAGCATACCATACGAGGTTTTCTTTTAGTCAATGTTATCTGTAGTGTTGAGATAATGCTGATGCCAACATTCATTTTTCGTGAAAACCATTGGAAGGAAAACCTCTTTAAAAACAATCTCTCATGATTTTGAGTTTTACATAAAATTTCAGCCAGACTAAGCCAAGATATCATATTATCAAACAAATAGAAAAATTCTCGACCTGTGGAATTCCTATCATTCATATCTCCAACCCAGTCACAACAATTAAAGCAAAATATATTTATTTTGACATATTCCTCAAAATTTTGTTTTTAGCTTTCAGAACAAGTGTGTTTGGGTTGGATGTGTATCTAGTGTACTTATAAACTATATGCATAAAATCAAGATTACTAGATAAAAGAGATAAGAGACTGCCAAGCAATTGTGATATTAACAGGTTATTAATTATCTCGGCCAACATATCACGAGTCACTTTGTCATGCAATCAATCATCTTTCTTACATATATTCAATTCTTTGCCAAGCTTTGATGTTGACACAACAATTGGTACAACATCAAGGTTATGACAACAGTTTTGTATTCCATCAGCTCATTCCTGTTCCAATGCTCTTCATCACGTCACTATCTATATAACGGAAAACAGGACTAAAAATCGTTGTCATATATAATAGACATAAAATCACACATATCAATTGGTTTGATATTGTATTTTTTTCAAATATATCATTCTTATTAGAAAAAACATAAAAGTCTATCACATGAAGACTACCAACATAAGGATTAGCCTGATCCAACATAAAGTACCAAATCCACACTTATTGATTACTTGTATGGCTCTTGATGCCACTTATTAGAATTTACGGACTTGGATTTGTACGTTACGTTTATGTAACCACGTTGTTGATATTGATGTTGAGTAAATAGTGTATGCAACATTATTGACTCTAAAATAATTAGAATACAACGGAAATTAAACTTGCAATACATAACTAATTTTTAGAATATATATATAAATATATCCACCAACCCCTAGATAAAATATCCACTATTCGAAGAATAAGGATTTATAGAAACTAGAGTCAACCTAGAATGGATCGGGTTTATTTATGTATCTTCACTAGGGAAAAATGGATTAATTATACTCCAAGTTGGGCCAAATTTAGTTTATATACTCCAGATTAACCCCGTGTAACATACATACCTTAAATCAACCACCCGTATTAACCATATACTCCAGTGACCTCCGACATCAGAAATTGGCACGTGTTCTCCAATCGCCGGCTTAGTCGACGCGCTAGACACGTGTCGCCTTCACATTAAATCTGGGATTTAATTTAAAAAAAAATTAATAAGAAAATAGTAAACTAAGGGGTTTAAAAGCGGGAGATGAACCCTAGATCCCCAAATCGATCAAAATATCATCTTCTTCTTCAAAATCGAGCAAAATCGAGGTAATTAACAACAATGTCGTCTTCTTCGGCTTCGGATGAGAGTTTCCGACAAGGTGAAATGTGCTATTGTCGGCGTATGTCGATTCTTCGCACCTCTTGGACGGATGAGAACCCAGGTAGAAGGTTCATGGCTTGTCCAGTGCGCAATGTAAGTGGGTTGTTCAATTTTGTGTTTTTTTGGGTTTGATTTTGTGTTAATAGTTTTTCTGTTTAAATTGGTGTCGAATTATATGGAGGGGAGTTGAATTACAGTATATTGTTTTTGTTAGGCGGATTACGGTGTTGAAGGTTGCAAATATTTTTGATGGGTTGATAATCGTGTCTGTGCTCGTGGTATGGCTATTCTCCCGGGCTTTCTTGCGAATCGTAACAGGATGGGGATACAATTGGCTGATTTGCGTGTGGAGATTGATGCAAAGAATGAAGAGATAGCAACAAAGAATGCTGAAATTATTGGGTCTTTGGAGATGAATACTACATTGGTTGAAAGGTAATGTCTTGAAAAGAAATTAGATGAATTGAAGATTGAAAGGAGGAGGATGAGAGGAGCTGTTGCCCAAGTTGTTGATAGTAGGGACATGAACCAGGCTGTTTCTCCTGTTTGGATGAAGTTGTGTATTGTGTTAACTGTTGGTACAGTTGGTTACTTTGCCATGAAAATGGCTTAGTAGATGCAGGGGGCTTAGTAGTATTAGTAGATCCTAGTAGTAGTATTTCTAGATGAAGCTAGTTGATGGCTTGCTATTTTGTAATGCATGAAGCTACTTGAAAGCTTGTTTTGATGTTATTAGAGCCATCTATTTTGGGAAAATGAATCAATGAAGTTCAAGCTTTTTATGATCAAATTTCCTATTTGTTATCAATTCAATTGTAGAGTTCATTTGTGCATAAAATAGTGATAAATGAGCATAGATAGATTGAACCCAAAGTTGAACATAACAACTTGCATAAGTCATCTAAAAGTGAGCCAATAAACCTGGAGTAATAAGTTCACAAAAGGACATCCATAAGTCATCTAAAAGTGAAACAAAGACTATTGTTGTTGACAAAATAAATTCAAGCTTCTTCACAAAGACAGAAGCACTGAAGTTAACTAAGACTATTGAGGATCATCTTCATTAGTTTTCTTCTTCTGCATCTCAAGTTGGAGAACTTGAAGTTGCTCTCTTGTTACTGTGTTCTGTGGAGGTTCTTTGGATATGTATGGTATTGCCATCCTTATGGATTGTCTTGGAGTAATTGGCAGTCCTCCCTTGTTCCTTTAGTTGAGCCCACATTGATGGAGGTTGCTTATTTCCAGCTATGAGTTGTGCTTGTTTGGCTTTTGCAGACATCAAATTTAGCATTCCAGCTACTCCCTTGACCTTGTTGCTACCCTGAAAATTTAGCATACATATAACACATATCACCATTTCAGAACCATATCACCAATCATATCACTATTTCTGAAATACAACCCCATTTGAATCAATGCCAATCATACCATATCAAGCTATCATTTACTAACCTACCAATCATATCAACAGTCCAAATACAACACCATTTAAGTAAAAATGAAACTTACAGATCCAGATCCACTAGCATTATCAGTTTTTGATTTTTTCCGAAATAAGCGATCATTTTCTTCTTGCTCAGTAAAATACAATATAAATATGAATTAGTATAATTCAATGAAAAATATGATTGTTAAGAGGTAAAAATCATACCATAGGAGGTTGTTCAGTTGGAGCAGTTGGATTGGCTTGTGAGTCCATTTGCTCTTGTTTCTCTTGTTGTTTCCTCAAGTCACACCCTTTTTTGTTGTGTCCTTTCTCTTTACAATATGAACAAGTGACTGCTTTCTTGTTTCTTCAACTTGTATGGATTCTTTGTAGATATAGCTCAGGACCACCACCCTATTCCTTCTCTTTCTTTTTGGTGCAGTTCATCTTTGTCTCTCCTTCTAAGGCCTTGTGCCTTTGCATCTAGGCTCACATGGTGGCAGTGGTGCTGGATAACCAGTTAACACCCACTCATCCCTTCCATTAATAGGTACAATGGCAGGCTTGTATTGCTTCCTATATGTTGCCACTCTATAGGCCTCATCCACATACCTATTCACCTCCCAACCTCTTTCAGCAATGCAAACAAGCACATGCTTGCAAGGGATACCACTCAATTCCCATTTTCTACACCCACAAGTCATCTCCTTCAAGTCTACAACATGAACCTGATTCTTATTTCCTTCTACCTTGAACAAGTAAGTTGTTGAAGCCAATGGCATTAGGCGAACTGTGAGAAAACTGTTAGCATCTATAATAGATTGTATCTTTGGACAAATAGCAGCTTTCCATTTCTCATGACCAATGTCTCTATTCTTCTTATATCTAACCATGACATACTCCATTATCCAATCTAACATGCTCACAATTCCTAGTTCTCTCCCATCTAAGATGCATGAATTGAATGTTTCACATCCATTATTAAGCAACATATCACATTTAGTATGAGTTCCAAAGAAAGCCTTACACCAGTTCTTTGCATCCCTCTCCTCCAACCACTGAACTGCCCTTGGGTCTAATTTCTCCATTTCTAGCTTGTTCAATTCATACTGAGGTACAATAGTGGAGGTGGCCATGTTCGACAAAGCTAGCTTCAAGTTATTCCCAGTGAAGCCTGCCTTCTTCATATTCCCATGTAGATGTCTGACACAGAACCTGAGATAAATAGTATGGTATTAGTCAGTATACTATGAGATAAATTAATACAAATCACAATGAAGAAGCTTAAAAACATCAAACCTGTAGTCAGAATTCTTGAAGTTCTGTGACAATGCCTTGAGAAGACCCTTCTGCTTATCACTCACAAACGCCCACTCTTCAGTCAACTCCAAGTCAGTTTGTAAAGTACTTAAGAACCAATCCCAGGTTTCAAAAGTCTCACTCCTAACCACAGCCCAAGCAATTGGATAGATGTTGTTGTTAGCATCTATCCCCACTGCAGTCAATAAAATACCACCATACTTTCCCTTGAGGTGGCATCCATCTACACCAATGATCTTCCTCAAATGCTTCATGCCTTGCTTACAAGCATCAAAACAGACATAACACTTATCAAATTTACCAGTTCCAGCTTGGTCTAATCCTATAATAAATGTAGAACCTGGATTCTTGGTCAATACTTCATTCCTGTAATCCCAAAGCTTTGCAAACTGTTCCTCCTCAGTCCCATACAGCCACTCCAAAGCCAACTTCCTTGCTCTAAAAACTTGTGATCTTGAAACTGTCAAGTTTAACTCCTTCTTGATTTTTTTTATCAACACACTAACCTTGCACCTTGGATCAATCTGAAAAGTACTCAAGTACTTCTTAGCCAACCAAGTTGAGTTGATGTTTTTTATGGAATGATCTTCAGGACATATATGCTTTGGGTAGTACTCTATCACCTTATATGCATCATCCTTACCACCCTTGTAAGCATGCAGTTTGAAGGGGCATTTTTTACCCTTTCTTTGCCATTTGCACTTCACATGCATCCTTTTGGAATCATTAGGGTAAATCCTAAGTGGCCTCCAAGTCTTCAAGGCATGACTATGTACTGCCTCCCTAAAAACTGCCTTATCATTGAACAATTGGCCTAGTTCAAACTGAGGATTGAATACATCAACCTCATTAAATTTCTTGCTCTTGACAATCCTCTTTCTACCACCTTTTGAACCACTTGACAGTCTGGGCTTGGTTGAAATTGTTCCCTCATCATCAGATGCCACAGATTCACAACTACTCCAATCACAAGTCTCTAGGTTTATATCTTTGTGGCCTGCATCATTAATCAGGTCATCAACATCTTCATTAACACCAATCTCATCTTCTTCCTCCTCTTCATACTCATAGTCACTATCATCACTATTGTCACTGTCACTGTCATCACTCACATCATGCTCACTGCCATCTTCTTCTTCTGCCAGCTTGTCCTTTCCTTTGTCAGTTTTCCTTGTTTCAATGTTTTCCTTTTCTGAGCTAAAATCATACTCCTCTTCATAAAAGTTGTCAATAGGATCCCCAGGTGCTTTCTCACTGTTCCTAGCACCAAATTCATCCAAGTCTAAGTTAACCAATGATGCATCATCAATGTTTTCATTCATCTCAACACCAGTTTTTGCATTCATCTCAACACCAGTCTCCAGTTGCATCTCAACACCACTCTCTTCGATCTTCCTAGTATCCAGTTTTGTCACACCAGCCTCAGTAATCTCATATTCTTCATCATACTCTGTTGAAGCATCACTTGCACCCCCAGCTTGTTCTACATCATCCCTTTGTGTATTTTGAGTTCCACAGAATCCCTCATAATCATCTAACTTCTGAGACATAGGTTCTTGTTCTTCATTCATCTCAACATCTTGTTCTTCATTCATCTCAACATTAGGTTCTTCTACTTCAATCAGCTCAACATCTTTCTCAGACATAGGTTCTTGTTCTTCCTCTTCAATCAGCTCAACATCTTTCTCAGACATAGGTTCTTGTTCTTCCTCTTCAATCAGCTCAACATCCTTCTCAGACATAGGTTCTTGTTCTTCCTCTTCAATCAGCTCAACATCCTTCTCAGACATAGGTTCTTGTTCTTCCTCTTCAATCAGCTCAACATCCTTCTCAGACATAGGTTCTTGTTCTTCATTCATGTCAACATCCTCTTCCATAACAGAGCAGTCAGCATACACATTTACAATTTTCGTATTAGTAATCAAAGCTCTAGAAAACAAGCTCCTCAAATGTGAATCAGTCTTCACAAGATCAAACCCTCCCATAAACAGATCATAGAATCCCTTCACTCTGTCAACACCCTCTTGTTTCATCATTTCAAACAAAGCTTCCATATCCATCAATACACCAGCCACGTCAATATACTCAATCAAATTACCACCTATATACTTTCCTACAGGCATATGTATGAACTGCCCACCATAATACACATTCAGTTGAAATAACATTTCAGAATTCTCCATCCCTACAAACAACAATAAACAATCACATATAATTTTAATAAACAAATACACTCAAAAATCACAATCCCAGAACAACAATAAACAATCCCTCAGTCGGATTAAACAAAACGATATGCATAAACAACTCGAATACCCAGGATGGGACCATGATTAAATTAATCACAGTGATTAAACTAATTAAATTAATCACAGTGATTAATAACTTACATGGTGGATTGGGCATCTTCACCTTCTTCGTCGGGATGGTCATTTTCCCGAATTTTTGTTCCAATCACCTCCAATAGCAACAATCTTCGTCGAATTTTGTAGGAAGAAGTCGGATTTGGGAGAATTTTGATTATCTTGAGAGAATTATGATTTTGCAAAGGATTAGGTTTGGAATGGGGAGGGATTTTCCCGCTCAATGCTTCTTTCACTGTTTTGTATATATTTTTTTTTAAATTAATTTTCTAATTTAAATAATTTTTTTAAATTTTTTTTAAAATTAAATCCCAGATTTAATGTGAAGGCGACACGTGTCCACCTCGATGACTAAGCCGGCGATTGGAGAACACGCGCCAATTTCTGATGTCGGAGGTCACCGGAGTATATGGTTAATACGGGTGGTTGATTTAAGGTATGTAGGTTACACAGGGTTAATATGGAGTATAAAAACTAAATTTGGCCCAACTTGGAGTATAATTAATCCATTTTTCCCTAGTGAAGATACATAAATAAACCCGATCCAATAATACTTATAAAATAAAATTACGGGTTCTTACATGAACACAAAGCTAGCAATTGTTGTTATGGCAAAATTCAGTCTTTGAACTCTTCAGAAATAAAGAAGGGTAACCAAGACTAAAAAATGACTTGAGTCTTAGATGACCAAGTCTACGGTCCGACTACAATTGTAATGGCTTAACGTCCGCCCATCTTAGTTGTACTTAATTATAACCATTAGATCTATTCTATAAATAATATCTTCAGTTGTATTCGATCTTGACCGTTCATACTTGTACAATGGTATTATTGTAAATTTATGCACTTGTACTAAAATAAAAAAAAACGAAAAATATCAAAATTTGATGTATAAAAATATAAAGAAACCTATATATATATAATATATTAAAACAAAAGAACTCGTAACTGTTCTACATTAATTCATCTTTTCATTTTTTTTTTCAATTCTTTTACAAGAACCCTAATCTAATTTTATTCTCAATTCACTCAAGAATATAATCCATGTTCTCTTATGATTCTAAACGTCATCAGTCATATATACGGAAAAAAGGCATTTTTGGTCCTAACGTTTGGGGGTATGGTACACGCAGTACAACGTTTAGTCACCCCGGCAATATTAGTCCTCTTGTTATAATTTTTTAGCAAATGTGATCCTTTTGGCGAAAAATCGACCATTGACCAAGTTGACTGCTGATGTGTCAACTTAGTCAACTACTTAAATACAATTTGACTTACACCTCAGTTGCCACATCATACTAGGAAAAAAAGAAAAGCTAAAATAAATTATGAAATTCAAAAATTAAACAAAAATTGAATTATAAAATAAAAATAAAACATAAATAAATGAAAAAAAAATGAAATTAAAACAAAAAAACTAGAGAAGACCATTGACCAAAAAAATCGCCAAAATTCCCTCCTAAAAAACCCTAATTCCCCTTTCATATAAACAAAGATCCATTCCCTCAGTCAGATCTTATTCTCTTCAATTTTGACCATCTCTTCTTCTTCTTCGAACTCGAATGGAGAGCCACTACAGAGACGTTGTTTCTGTGGTATAATTGTCGAGCGGATGACGTCTTGGACGGACATCAATCCCGGACGCCGATATTTGGTCTGCGCAAATATGGTATGTCATGTTTCTGTCCAATTTCTCCAATTTTTGTCTCTCTCCAATTTCTGAAATCTCTTTAATTTAGGGTCGATTTGGTGGGTGTGATTTCTGGGAGTGGTATGATCCCCCAATGTGTCGAAGATCAATTCAGATTATTCCTGGGCTTTTGAGAAAATTGAATGCGAAGGATGAACGAATCAGAGAACTGGAAATGGAGAATGATAGACTAAAGGTGGAGGGTATGACAGAAATGGTGGAGGCAAATGAAAAAATGAAGAAGATGGAGGCACGAATCAAAGAACTTGAAGAAGAGAAAGCTAAAATTGAGGAGGTGGAGGCACGAATGGAAGGATTAGTGTTGGAGAATGATAAGATGAATGACATGGAGTCAAGAATCGAAGCATTGGTTGAAGAAAATGACAAACTGCATAAATTGAAGAAGCTGTTGGTAATTGTTGTTGCAATTTGGTATGTATGGACTTTTAATAGGAGGCAATTGTTGCATTTATTTATGTTTTCTTTTTATTTTCTAATTATTATTTTTTTTTAATTTCATAATTTATTCGGAAATCGGATACCCCAAACAAAATTCCAATTTCTCTCAACAATAGTGGAACCCGAGGCTATATTTTGGTGTCCAGCCTTCTTCAAGCTCCTAGCTACATGGTAGGCAGAGATGTAGTTAACTGACCACCCATTTATCATGGCTTCTATTTTGATATCTCATTTGCTACAGTGGTTGTACTCAAGAGATTTTTGCAAGTATTTTAGTCAACTATAAATTACATGTTCACTTGAAATTATACATGCAATGCTAAAAAAAAAAAAAAAAAAAAAACTCAAACTCTTTTGCATGTAATCATCCTCGTGCGCCTTCTTAATAAAAACCCAGACATCTCTATTCTCTCCTATCACTCTCAACTGTTGCTGCTGCCAAAAGAAAATACAATTCCTAACACATTAAAAGTAAAACCAAATTTAACATCTTCCATCTTATAAGCGAGTAAAGCGCAACAAATTCAAATTAGAATTAAGTACACATGTAGTTAGTGATAATATATACGAAAGCTCATAAATATTCTGAATCAAAATCAAAGAGACCTTAAACTGGAAATCTCCTGCACTCCATTTTTGTCGCATGGAAAGGAAAAAAAAAATGTTGTCACAAATATAATGGAATGATAGTGTGGGACATAATAGAAAAGGTCAAGTATCATATGTAGAAGTGTAGAACACAGCTTCCTAGTTCACTACCTGTCCTCCAATTAGTCTTCCTGCACATCAACAACTAAGTTATCATTAGCAGCGTCATCTCTACAACCCCTAATTATGTTCATTGAGTGTTAAACTCCATGCTCATGTACATCTGGTATGCTAAAGCTGAAGAAGTCAAACAAATTATTTCAAGAGTACCATAACTGGTTATAAATTGCTTTCTATTCAATCTCAACTATACTGGATAGGGGGATAAAATCGATAAGAAATCCATATAGGAAGTTAGTGTACCAACACCTGTTTTCCATACGGGAGTCCTAATTCATAATTAGCACCGGTGTGAAGTCGAAACTCATAGTCATTGGATGTTCTTTCATCGCGGTAAGCTCGGAACCAAGATTCCCTCACTGAACTGTCGCTTTATTACAAACTAAATTAGAATCTAGGATAAAGAGAAGAACAAAGCCACTACCGCAGATGCAAAATGGAAGTTACCAAAACGCAAAACATACTTCATCTTTATCAATAAATTGAACCCTTTTCTGCATACAACAAACAAATTGAAGTACAAAGAGTCGAAAAACAAACATGCTAAATAGAACTCGACAACAAAGTGCTCAAAAAACTTTTGGATTTAGTTCGATGCATAATGAAATTTATTGAAAAGCAAAAGTAAATGTAAAGAAACCGCATTGAAGAAAACTTACCTTGTTGAATCATCGTTGTGAGTAGATTCATCGAAATTGAAACCTGACCACATCGATTTTGGGTTGTACCTGACGGATATTGCCATAACCTTCTGTGTAGATGACTATCGATTTGGCGTTGAGTACGCTTTGCCGATCGATTGGTTTGGGTGTACTGGGAGACTGAGCATCTTCAATTAGGAATCCATGAATCGATGATCAAAATATAGGCGTACAGATCAATGAATGGTTCGAATCAATGATGATGGACACCTTATAATTATCTCGATGCGTAATGGATAAACTCCAAAGAATCATCAAATTGGGGCAATTGGAATGATCATTCGTTGATTGATGTTGCTGAAAGGATGGAGTTAAATGTGTATGTATTGAGGGTGAAATAGGGATGTGCTTTCAGGAATTGATAATGGTCAATATGACACCACGAGGGATCGATATGTGAGCTAAAAATAATCATAGTCAGCTCCAAAAAATTTTCTCACCCAATCAGAACATTTCATTCTGCCAACCGTACATTTTTTAGACCAATCAGAGAATAAGGATTCGCCACATAATTGTTTAATATGGATACTTTAAAATGCCTCCAAAACTTTTTTACTTAATGTATTATATAGACTAGAGAAGACCATTGACGAAAAAAATCGCCAAAATTCCCACCTAAAAAACCCTAATTCCCCTTTCATATAAACAAAGATCCATTCCCTCAGTCAGATCTTATTCTCTTCAATTTCAACCATCTCTTCTTCTTCTTCGAACTCGAATGGAGAGCCACTACAGAGACGTTGTTTCTGTGGCATAATTGTCGAGCGGATGACGTCTTGGACGGACATCAATCCCGGACGCCGATACTTGGTCTGCGCGAATATGGTATGTCATGTTTCTGTCCAATCTCTCCAATTTTTGTCTCTCTCCAATTTCTGAAATCTCTTTAATTTAGGGTCGATTTGGTGGGTGTGATTTCTGGGAGTGGTATGATCCCCCAATGTGTCGAAGATCAATTCAGATTACTCCTGGGCTTTTGAGAAAATTGAATGCGAAGGATGAACGAATCAGAGAACTGGAAATGGAGAATGATAGACTAAAGGTGGAGGGTATGACAGAAATGGTGGAGGCAAATGAAAAAATGAAGAAGATGGAGGCACGAATCAAAGAACTTGAAGAAGAGAAAGCTAAAATTGAGGAGGTGGAGGCACGAATGGAAGGATTAGTGTTGGAGAATGATAAGATGAATGACATGGAGTCAAGAATCAAAGCATTGGTTGAAGAAAATGACAAATTGCATAAATTGAAGAAGTTGTTGGTAATTGTTGTTGCAATTTGGTATGTGTGGACTGTTAATGTGAGGCAATTGTTGCATTTATTTATGTTTTCTTTTTATTTTATAATTCTTTTTTTTTTTTTTGAATTTCATAATTTATTCGGAAATCGGATACCCCAAACAAAATTCCAATTTCTCTCAACAATAGTGGAACCCGAGGCTATATTTTGGTGTCCAGCCTTCTTCAAGCTCCTATTTTGATATCTCATTTGCTATAGTGGTTGTACTCAAGAGATTTTTGCAAGTATTTTAGTCAACTATAAATTATATGTTCACTTGAAATTATACATGCAATGCTAAAAAAAAAAAAAAACTCAAACTCTTTTGCATGTAATAATCCTCGTGCGCCTTCTTAATAAAAACCCAGACATCTCTATTCTCTCCTATCACTCTCAACTGTTGCTGCTGCCAAAAGAAAATACAATTCCTAACACATTAAAAGTAAAACCAAATTTAACATCTTCCATCTTATAAGCGAGTAAAGCGCACAAATTCAAATTAGAATTACGTACACATGTAGTTAGTGATAATATATACGAAAGCTCATAAATATTCTGAATCAAAATCAAAGAGACCTTAAACTGCAAATCTCATGCACTCCATTTTTGTCGCATGGAAAGGGAAAAAACAATGTTGTCACAAATATAATGGAATGATAGTGTGGGACATAATAGAAAAGGTCAAGTATCATATGTAGAAGTGTAGAACACAGCTTCCTAGTTCACTACCTGTCCTCCAATTAGTCTTCCTGCACATCAACAACTAAGTTATCATTAGCAGCGTCATCTCTACAACCCCTAATTATGTTCATTGAGTGTTAAACTCCATGCTCATGTACATCTGGTATGCTAAAGCTGAAGAAGTCAAACAAATTATTTCAAGAGTACCATAACTGGTTATAAATTGCTTTCTGTTAGGAATATCTGTTTAGATTTTGATCCGCAACCAAATGACTTATCTTAGCACAGAAAGGTGGTTAGTACTCTTGGTTCACTTGAACACTGTAAAAGAGGAAAATCACTAAGTATGATAGTCTAGCAAATCTTGTATAGGATGTTAGGTCTCTGAATGTAATTTTTATTCTCTTGAAGAATACCAAGAAGAAGGCATCCGGCAGAAGAGCTCAACTTCTTTGAAGATTTGAAGATTGCACAAGTTTACTGGAGACTAAGATCATCAGATACCTATGTCCAGATATCTTGAAGAAACAAGTGTTTTCTATAAACAAGTATTGCAAAAGATATCTGTGTACACAAGGTTTTTGAACGAGAAAAAGTGCCCACAGATATCTAGACTCAGATACCTTGGATAAAACTATGTTTTTGAGAAACAATGTTTCAACAGGTATCTGGAGATGAGAAGGTCTCTGGAAAGGGACATGCAATGCTTCAGAAAGCGTGCATAGTTCCGTTGGCACTACAGGACAAAAATAGTACAATGAAATAAATGCGAAGACAGAGACATCTGAACAAAAGAGGAAATCTCCGAAAAGAGACAACGTCTTCTGCAGTACTATTTTCAGATATCAATAGTTTGAATTACGTTAAGCCTAACGGATACTATTCAAACGGCATGATTTTCAGCTATAAATATCATCACTTAGAATGCTTGAAAGACACACACTGAACACCTTGAACTTACACTGAAAATACCAAGCTTCTCTGATAATACAACTAGTGGTATCTTTCTCTCAAGCATACAAGCCTTCAATCTACTTATTCACTAGCTTACTGTTGCGACCAAGCTCTTGAATTCTAAGTAGCACGAAAGTTCTAAGTGTCCTGATCCTTAACAAGCATTTCTATCTGTGAAGGAGTTGAATCAAAAGATCAAGTATCTGAGATTCATTCTCTAGAACATTTATCATAGACTTGGGTCAGTAAAGAACATATCACCACACATTGTGAAGTGTGTTAAGTGATTCTTGTTCTATAGAGTATTCTTACATAACTGAGAAAGTTATTAAGACTACTCACCTGACAAACTACCTTAACCAACACCTTAAACGGCTTGGAGTACAGGAAGTACTTAGTTTGGGAAACTAAGGAATAACTCCAAGGTTACTAAGCATAGGAAGTACTTAGTTTGGGAAACTAAGGAATAGCTCAAAGGTTTCTGAGTATAGGAAGTACTTGGCTGAGAAAGCCGGGGAATAACTCAGGGGGAACACTTGGTTGGGAACCTAGTGTATTTAGGAATCGAGAGAAGATATTTGTAAGGTTAACTCAATTATCTGTCTTAGTGGATTCTAGGTCTGAGAAAGGCCGAAGTGGATTAGTTGAAGGATTACGCCACCTTTAGATACCACTATAAAGACTTGTGTTATTTACTTTCTGCAATTTATTACTTGCTTTATTTACTTTGCTAAGTATTTACACGTATCTTGCTGAGCACGTGCACTTATCACAAAAAGTCTTCCGCTCTCTGAAAATAAGTATCAGATATATTCACAGAATTCTGAGAAATTGTGTTTATCGACAAAAGTTTGAATAAGACTATTCATCCCCCCCCCCCCCCCTCTAGTTTTTTACTTTGTCGTTATCTGGACCAACAAGTGGTATCTCAGCGGGAGGTTCCCAAGCCTTCTGCACTGAACCTAGATCCCAGATAAGTGTCCACTAACTGCTTTTCACCTATACTTGATTTGTCTGTTTAGTGTGTTTGCTGCAGGATGTCTTTAAGTGACGCCCCAATTCTCAAGCCAGAGAATTATGAGAAATGGAAGAACAACATGATGCTCCACCTAGAAGCCATCAGTGATGAAATGATCGAAGTAATAAAGAATGGCCCCATAGTCATTCAACAACTCAAGCAGGTCATGGAGGTTTCTAATGGTAGAGACAGAGTTCCCACTGATGAAGAATCAAGTGGTGGTTCTTCACAAACAGGTGCTTCAGCCAGTGGAAGACCTACTGGTCAAGTTATTTATGTGCCAAAGCCCAGAGATCTCTAGACATCGGAAGATGCTAAGAGAAATTGACTGGATGGTCAGGCTCGTAATATCATCATACGTTCTACTCCAGAGCACATACAGTGTAAACTGTGGGGTGCAAAAACGGCGAAAGTGGCCTGGCAACTGATTGAGGAAATCTGTGTCGGCACTGAGAAAACAAAGGAAAGTAAGTTCGAAGTTTTGAAGCTCAAATTCCAAAACTTTAAACAAGGTCCCACAGAGACTCTTGAAGAGCTAGATTTCCGGTTTACAACACTCATGAGTGACATGGCTGCACTTGGTGAAAGTAATAGATATACCCAACCAGAAAAAATTAAGACTATTGTGAGAAGTCTAAATCATAACTGGGATCATACAAAGTTTTTCTACTTTAACTAAGGAATGACAGATATCTCTCCAGTGGAACTTTTCTCTCACCTTGCCACAGTTGACTATGAGACAACTCAAAGAGAACAAACAACTGAAAAGTTGCAGAATATTGCTCTAGTTGCTCAAGGAATTTCTGAAAAGAAGGAAGGCAAGGAGGTGACTGAGGAGAATGCTCTTGTTGTAAAGTAAATACGACAATATGTCAGTCGAGAGATTGAGAGAAGAAAAGCCAAAGAGAAGCTGAAAAAGCATCTAGGCTCAAATTATCATCAGTACAAAAATATGCAACTGTCTAGCTCGCTGAACAAGCCGGCTCAGAAAACATCTAGTACTGAGGAAGCAGACATCGGAAACGATATCTGTTTCTATTGTCAGAAACCTGGTCATTTCAAAAAGGATTGCCCTGTCCTCAACAAGCTAAAGACAGGTGACAAGAAAGATAGAAGAAACTTCAAGAGAGGTCAGAGAAGTCTGCTCACTGAGGAAAGAAAGAAGATAAAAATCCAACTGGATGCTCTAGACATTGAGTCTGATTCTGAGGATGAAGACTCAAATGATTCCACACTGCCTTCTCCAGAGATGTGTGGTGTCTCTCATGAAGTGATTGACTTTGATCAAAAGAAGAAAGAAGTGTGTGGAGTGGCTGAAGAAATCTTTCCAGATATCTTCAACATTGAACCTTGTCTAATGGCTGATGAGGTAACACATACTTCTTGTTATACTTATGAAAGTGATGAGGAAGGAATCAAAGATCTGGAACATCTCAGAAGAGAACTTGATCTCTACGAAAGAGAATTTCTAATGGTCCGAGCTAGATCCGAAACCCTTGAAGAAGAAAAGAATTCTCTTGTAAAGGAAAATTCAAAATTACTCAAGATATCTGAGAAAAAGGATGCTGAAATTGCATTTCTCAAAGCTCAGATATCTGAGACAGAAAAGTCACATAAAGAAGCATTGGCCAAACTTCTAAAGAAATGTGAAGGTCTTCTTTCTGAGAATGAGGAACTCAAAAAGAAGGAAGTATCTTTCCAGTCTTATGTCAAAGCTAGTGACACTCTTACTGAAGTACAATCTTATTTAAGAGATCCTTCAGAAAAGGGAGGACTTGGGTTGGACACACAAGCAAATAATTCTATCACTCTGAATAAGAGTGACCAAAGAATAACATTTGTTAGTGCTCAGCAAGATGGTTCCCAAACAACCTATAGCATTGGTCAGAAAGCTAAGGCTGTTGACAAAGGAAAGGCAGTTGCGACCAAACCTTTGTGGGAAAAACAAGTCCAAAAGAAAACTGTTGGGAATGCTTCTGTAAAGAAACATAACACTGAAAAGTGTAATCACCCACAGTACTATGTCTCTCCGAAAGGAAAGATTGCAGGAGCAGGCAAATTTTCCAACATCATGTTTTCTGGAAAAAAAACGTTCGAGAGACTAGCAAAGCTGCTGAGATGAGAACTCAGATAGCACCAGGTGCTCGAAATGGCATTGGCTATAAAGTCATCGGGAAACAACTTGCTCGTGAGTATAAACAAGAGCAAGAACGATGGATAAAGGCTAGGATTGCTCACAACAATTATCAGAAGTGGAAGAAAAGTCAAGCCACTGAAAATCTGAATGCCAGGGCTAGAAGAAATCTGGAAAGGAAAGCTAAGTTTGCTGACAAGCAGACTCAGCAACCTGACAGGTATCTGAAAGCACCACAGGGAGCACCAAGGAACACACCAAGGAGGAAAATAATTCTTAATAACAATGATACTAATCATTTACCTAGAATTCCTTCTTATGATCCTGATAGACAAAAGAATGTCCCTAAGAAATTCATTCAAAAATTGATTCCTACAGGAAGATTCTTCACTCCAATTGGTTCCATTGTTGGTATGAGAACCTAATCTCATGTCTTCTGTTTTGTGCAGAACACTCTAAAGACCAATCCAAAGAGGCATTTTGATAGCAGATGTGGGAAGCACATGACAGGAGACAAAGCAAATCTGAATAACTACAGAAAATGCGATGATGGACCAATTATTAGATTTGCTGGAGGGGATGAAAATCCAACCATAGGATTTGGCAATCTGAAGTTTGGAGCCCTTACAATTTCTGAAGTACTAAATGTAAAGGGATTGAAATATAATCTCCTAAGCATGAGTCAATTAGTAGACAAAGGGTACACTGTCAAGATCAAGTCAAAACTATGCAAAGTGATTGACAATGAGTCAAAACAGACAGTCTTGGTTGCTAGGCAAAAAGGAAATCTTTATGTTGCTGATTGGGCATCCGCCACAACTGAAAAATGTCTCATGGTGAGTCAATCTGGCCACACTGAAGAAAATTGGCTATGGCATAAAAGAATGTGTCACTTGAATTTCAAAACTCTGAACAAACTAGCCAAGAAAGAATTGGTGGTTAGTTTACCCAAAATGGCATATAGAAAGGATGGTATATGCTCAACTTGCCAAATGGGAAAACAATCCAAAACATCTTTCAAGTCTAATACTAGACACTCCAGTGAAAGGCCACTGCAAAATGTTACATATGGATCTTTTTGAATCCTCTGTAACTAGCTATGCAGGAAAGAAGTATGGTCTGGTTGTTGTTGATGATTACTCAAGATTCACTTGGGTTATATTTCTCAAACAAAAATCTGATGCAAGGGTCGAGATACCCAACTTGCTGAATGTCATGAAAAAATGACAAGGTATCTGTAATCAGAACAGACCATGGTACTGAGTTTGTGAATCAGTACATAAAAGAGTTTTGTACTTGCAAAGGTATACAACATAAATTATCTTCCGTAAGGACACCACAACAAAATGGTGTTGCTGAAAGGAAGAATAGGACCCTAAAAGAAGCAGCAAGAGCAATGCTTGCTGACACTGAAATAAGTGAAATCTATTGGGTTGAAGCTGTTAACACAGCCTGCTATACTCAAAATAGATGTTTGATTAACAAACACCATGACAAAACTCCTTATGAGCTTTTGATTGGTAGACCCCCTAGTATCAAACATCTAAGGGTGTTTGGTTGCAGATGTTTTGTTCTTAACAATGGAAAAGAATACTTGAGAACATTTCAACCAAAATCAGATGAAGGAGTATTTCTTGGTTATTCTCTGAACAACAAAGCCTATAAAATCTACAAGAAAAGAACGCAAAAGATTGAAGAATCTGTTCATGTAGTTTTCTACGAAGGAAACAAGAAAATACCCTTGAATGATGATCTCTCAGAAAGGTTCAAAGAGCTGATGATTAAAGATTCTGAAGAAGAACCCTCAAAAGGAAACAAATCTATCATTCACTTAGAGGATGAATCTGACGATGAAAAGCAACCATTACTTAGTAACAACCAGATGACTCTAAGACATGATGAAGAATTTCCTTTAAGAATTCCAGAAATGGAACAGGTTACTGAGAACCTTCATCATGAAGAGGTTTCTGAGAATGAGATTGCTGAAAATCAAATTCCAGATATCTCTAACATTGAAAAAGTGTCAGATATCCATGGCATTTTCCATGTGTCAGATATCTCAGATACTGCACAAGTATCCCATCAAAATCATATTGATTCACATTCAGATCAAAATGATATTGATCCTACTAGTTCAAAACCCATTATGAAATGGATAAGAAATCATCATGCCAAGGATGTGATCGGTCCTTTAGATCAAGGTGTTAGAACTAGGAGAGCAATTGCTGGAAATGCAGATTCGCTCTATGGATGTTTTATCTCAAATATTGAACCTAAAACTATAGAAGAAGCATTAAAGGATCAAGATTGGATCTCTGCAATGCAAGAAGAGTTGGATCAATTTGAGAGAAACAAAGTCTGGAAACTGGTTCCATTTGTTGACGGAATATTTGTAATTGGAACAAAGTGGGTTTTCAGAAATAAAATGAATGAGTCTGGTGAAATAACCAGAAACAAAGCAAGGCTGGTTGCCAAGGGATTCACCCAGACTGAAGGACTAGATTTTGATGAATCTTATACACCAGTTGCAAGATTGGATGCAATAAGACTCTTTCTAGCCTTTGCAGCTCATAATGACTTTACAGTTTATCAAATGGATGTCAAAAGTGCATTCCTAAATGGTGAACTTGCTGAGGAAGTCTTTGTTGAGCAACCACCAGGCTTTGAGGTTTCCACAGAAAGTAGAATGGTTTATAAGCTTCAGAAAGCTCTGTATGGACTGAAACAGGCTCCAAGAGCGTGGTATGATACTTTAGCCAAATACTTGCTGGTAAGTGGATTCAAGAAATGAGATGTTGATAAAACACTCTTTACTTTGAATCATGAAGGGAAACTACTTCTAGTCCAAGTATATGTTGATGACATTATATTTGAATCTAAAGACAAGCAACTTTGTGAAAACTTTGCTGAGCTCATGAAAAGTAAATTTGAGATGAGCATGATGGGAGAATTAAACTACTTCCTAGGATTGCAAGTCAAGCAACTTAATGATGGAATATTCATTAGTCAAACAAAGTATGCAAATGACATGCTCAACAAGTTTAATCTAAAGCCTTCTAAAAGAAATGCTAAGATATCTATGAGCATTGGAACCAAAATGACCTATACTGAATCTGACAAAAGTGTTGAAGAACACAAGTATAGGAAATTGATTGGGTCTCTATTGTACCTCACTGCAAGTAGACCTGATATTCAATATGCAGTTGGAGTGTGTGCCAGATTTCAGACAAATCCAATGCAATCACACTACAACATTGCTATGAAAATATTAAGGTATGTAAAGGGTACTGTAGAAGTTGGATTGTGGTATCCAAAAGACAGTGGATTGAGTTTAGTTGGCTATTACGACGACTATCTTTGGATCATTGCTTGATAGAAAAACCACCTCAAGAACTTGTCAATTTCTTGGTGCCAGATTAATATCATAGTTCAGCAAGAAACAAAACTCAATTGCCACATCTACCACAGAGGCTGAATATATTGCTGCTGGGTGTTGTGCTTCACAAATATTGTGGATACAACAACAACTCAGAGACTATGGACTCAATGAAGAGAAAACTTCGATTTTCTATGACAACACAAGTGATATTGCCATAACTCAGAATCCTAAGTTTCATGCAAGAACAAAGCACATTGATGTTAGACACCACTTCATTAGAGACCATGTTGAAAAAGGCAATATAGAGATACTCAAGATTGGCACTGAAGACCAACTTGCAGATATCTTTACAAAGCCTTTGCAAGAAAGCAGGTTCTTAACTATGAGACACAGTCTTGGGTTAATGGAGTTACTAAGGAACGGAAAAGTTCTAATCTCTGATGAGAATTCAGAAAGGAGAAAGATATGTGGTTCAGGTATCTAGATATTCAAGGCAAAAAGGTATATGAGACGGGAACTCATATACTAAAAGAAGCTAAGAATGTGAGTGAGACAGGAACTCAGTATGATTAAGAAGGGAAAAAGGAGAGATAAGATATCTGGAACATGAATCCAGAATATCAAAGGCAAAAGGTGAAATATTTAGCAAATAAGTATCTGAGACGGGTACTCAGATATCAAAGGTTAGAGGGTAAAGTGGCTATTTGAAGATTTCTGAGACAGGTACTCAGATATCTAGATCACTTAGTGAGGGGGAACACAAAAGAGAATAGTACAACTATCTGCAGTCAACTACTCTCTTGAAATTTGTATTATTTATATCTTTGTGTAAAACATGAACAGATACCGAGTGTGAGATAGACTCAGATACAAAAATGTCCCTTAGTCACACAGAAGAGATGTGATTCAGATAGCTAATCGCCAAAATTCATTAATTGGGCACAATCACATGGGTTGATTGTGATCATTGCTGGAAAAGCAATCCCAACCATTGATGAAATGAGCGTTCCATTTTAAAGGCCGAGATTAATTCTCTGTAAAATAGTGGACTGTAAAAACTCAGACGTGTCCCACTAAGCATTTAATGAAAACCGAATTTTACCCACGCCTTACTGCACGTACACAGATACAAATGCACAAAATTAATTTGTGTATTTTTGTCTGTTGAGATTACACTGCTATATATATAGGATTTTGGCAAAACAAATCACTTTCGCCTAATCCTACATTTGCTCTTGCACAAAAACTGTAAAAATTCTCTCAAATCTTTCTGCAATTTTCTCTGCAACTACTGATTCCCTCTTAGTTTTTCTGCAAAGAATCACTAATTTTCTACCTTAATCTCTTCTCGTTTTTCAAAAAACTTCACTATTTAAAGAGATGGCTCCCAAACGTGCTTCTACTCAGAAATCCCAAGCTACTACATCTGGTACTGCTGAAAAGCAAGCACCAGTGCTAGTTATAACAAACAATTGGTTGATTGGAGAGTTCAATCCTAATCATTGGACTTCAAATCACAGGATGATTTGGGGTGGTGCCATGATTGAGGAATACCTAGTAGCTGCAATAGAAAACCAGACTGACAGAAAGTTGGTACTTGATATGCTTGAAAAGGCACAAATCAAGGGCTTTCTATCTGCTCTTCCCAGTGGAGTTTCTTCACTGGATGTCCTGGAGTTTTACAATAACTCCACGATTATCTCCAAAGTCTTTGAAGGCACTGATACAGTGTCTATCAAGACCAAAGTCCAAGGACAAGAAATCCTGTTGGACGAAACAGCTTTCGGTGAGCTGTTTGAACTTCAAAATCTTGGAAAGGATTTTGAAATTGACACCAAGGATGAAGATCTCCTTGAAGGTGTAAAGCAACTATACAGTGATGTGTGTGATCTTGACAAGCCAGACACACCCATCGACTTTAAGCTTGCTGACATAAGGACCAGACATCTTTTGGTCTACTGGGATGTGTTGGCATGTATCCTTCACAGATGCTTTGATGGTCTACAAGGAGGTGCTGGCCAGATAAGCCAAGAACGCTGGATGATGATGTTCTTGTTGAATCAACAAGACAAAAGGCTGGAAAACCCTTTTAATTGGGAAAAGTACGCCTTCATGAATTTTGTGAAGAAGATACAAGGCTTTGAGCCTAAAATCGTTAAGGGCCTTGCTGAGCCAAAAGCCACAGTAAGCTATGGATTGAAGATTTGCTACTTACTGGAGTGCCTTGGCATTGAGCTCAGAGAGACGGCAGACATTGCCAACAGTAACCTGCTCTACAAATATGAGTATACAAACATGATGAAAAAGGTTACTGCATCTCAGAAAGGTTCCAAGGAACGAAAGACTGATGAGATATCTGAAGGTTCCATTGCGACCAAGAGGCCCAGAACTTCACAAAAGAAGTCTGCTGGCAAATCAGAAGGCATATCCTCTATGGATGTCGACTCTCAGATACCTACCGCCACTGCTAATGAACTCATCAATGCTGCAGAGTGCCTTGTAGATGAACTTATCAATGCTGATAAAAGCAATGAGAAACTTCAAACTCTCTCTGCAGAAGCAGCAGGGATTGTTGATAACTCCATTCCAGATTTCGATGACGAATCGGACGAGGAGAAGATCCAAGCCCCCAAGGTTACTGAAAAAGTAACCAAGGCCAAGGGAAAGAGGACCAAAAGGTCCAAGGTTGCTGAGAAAGCAACTAGCTCAAAGGTTGCTGAACAAGCACCTATAGCAAAGGTTGTTGGTGCCAACACACCATCAGGGAAAGTCACGTATAAACAACTTCAAGAGGCCCTGATGAGTGGTGACCTAGTATTGGTAGACGCTGATGTCAACACCACACTTAAAAATCTGGAAGAGCTCTCAAATGCTCAAACTCCTGCTTCCAGACAACCACAACAGCCGCAAGTGGTTGATGAAATGGTCAATGAATTCCATTTCGACATACCAACAATGCAATATGCTGAAGAAAATCCTTCAAATGAGCAGGTTCCCCAACTCCTAGAGAGGGATCAAACTGAGACATCTGCTCAGAATGATCAACCAGGGGAGGCAACTGAGTTGCACACTCAGGAAAGGTCTGAAGTACCTGAAACTTCAAACAAAGAAGCTGAAATGGAACAACAAGACCAAAGCATAGAAGGGCCACAAGTTCCAGAGACCAATCACCGACAATCGCTGTAGTGAATGGTTTAACTCTCTACTTGTGATATTTTGTGTTTATTAATCTTGTTATTTAATAAAATTTCTTTGTTACAGGCTGAATTAGAAACAAAAGAACAAGAGGAAGCTGCAAAGCTTGCCTCAGAAGCTGAGAAGGAGGCTCCCATAGCCTCACCACTTAAGGAACATGAGCCTGTATTACAGGTGGAAAATAGTTTCTTAAGACATGACTTTTCAGATATCTTTTATACACACTTGACTAACTGTTTGTTTCTAATAGGCTCCAACTGAGAAGAAAAATGATGAGGCTGAGAAGCCTAACTCATCAGAGAATCAACCAGAGACTCACAAAGTCTCTGAGGAACAAGTATTTGAGCCTTCTATTGAGAAGGTATATATCTCAGATATCTATATTCTTCACAATATTACTCTGATCATTTTTCTATGTACTTACCACTTTCTACTCATAGGCTCAAACAGAAGTAGAGGTTGCTGGGGAATTGCCCACTCAATCCCCTCAACCAATGGAAATTGATGAGGCCACCAAACCTTCATCACCAGAGAGAATACTAGAAAGTACAAGTTTCTGAGAGACAAGTATCTGAGTCTCCTACTATGGAGGTAATTGACATCTCAGATATCAAATTGTCTAAGTGTTTCTCTCCTGATAAATTTCTAAGTGTTATGTTGTATTTTATTCCCAGGTTCAAAAAGAAAGAGAGGATGCTGAGGATCAGACTTCCAAGTCTCCTCCTCACACCAAGATATCTGAGGCACCTGGAACCTCAGTAGTCCAACCTTTTGAGCCTGTTGCTGTTGCACAGGTAACACAGATACTTGACTACTCTAAAACTCGGATATCTACACAAGTTTTGAAACTAACTCAAAACTCTCTCTTTCAGGCTCAAAGTAGTGCCAAGAAGGAGTCAAATGATGACTATGAGAACCTTCTTCCCTTCTTCAAGACTCATACCTTGCCAAAACATATTCAATGCTTCAAGAAATGGCAGAGGTTAAGGTGCTCTGATCTCTCTAAAATACTTAGAATCACAGATCAACCAACAAGACGAGCATGAGCTCTTGACATGGAAAACTACATCCATGCAATGTTCCCTACTGAACAATACCAGGTTGCGACCTTAATGCATAAGGATTTTTCCAAGGAAGTGGCACACAAATTGGTGCAAGCCTTCAAAAAGGCAGATGGTCAGACCAAATTACAGATGGCTTTCAAGCCAGTCTTGCCCAAGACACTCCAATTTATACCCTCTGAGCAAGAGGAAGTTAATGGGCAAAAAGTTACTCTTCCAGAAGTGATAAATCTGGTATTAGAAGACGATGAGGAGGAAGAGACTGATGAGAATGACTATGAAGAACCTCCTTCTGACCATCACAAGGATGATACTGACAAAAATGATGATGATGATGCCCCTGCATCAGGGACAGGAGGGATTGCACAAGGTAATAATACCACAGTTGTTGAAAAGCACACTGAGAGGACATCACAAAAATCCCCTCCTTCATCTCCTCAGAAATCTACCCATCCATCTCCCCAACAAAAGGACTCTACTGAAAAAGTAGTTGAGCACTCTGAGAGCAACACTCAGAAAATATAGGATGCACAAGCCAGAGTTGCTCAACTCAAACAATTGTTGGAGGAAGAACAACAGCTAAATCTTCAACTGGAAGAGAAGATAGTTAAATCTAAAGCAAAGCTCCAAAAGATTGAAGATCAAACAATCAAGGAAATGGAAGCTTATGCTGAAATGAAAGAACTCCAGCTTGTTGTTCAGGCAATTGCTAAGGAATTAGATACTGAGCAAGTATCTAGAGACAAGCATGATGCTAAGGCTGCATTACCAAAAGATGTACCATCCTCCTCACTGAAAGGAAAGAAGCCCATCTCCGAGATGGTTGCTGGACTAGAAAACATTGATGAAAATGTCCAAGAGGATGAAGATCACTGGGCTGATGACTCAGATGATGAAGAAGACAAGGCATTGGCAGAACACCGCAATGAACACTTAGCGGTTTCTCATTTGAAAAGGAAGCTGATTACTCCTGAAATTTTCAGCAAGCTGCCAAATGTCAACTCCAATGAATACTTGAACAGATATCAAGTACTGGCTAAATTGAAAAAGGAGTTGTCTTCTCAAGATAAAGCCGCCATTGCATCAGCAGAAATGAAGACATTCACTGAGCTCATCACTCAGAGAACAACCAGTCTGGTCGTTGCTCAGAAAGATCTAGGCATAGTTAGGGATGATGACCAAAACTTGGCTGCAAAAGCCTTTGAAGAGGCTAGCTATCTTTGTCATGAAAAGCAGATGCTATTCAAGGCCCACTGGCAGAGCTCACTGATAAGGAAACAGGTCTTATCAAACAAAATCAGGAGCTCAAGGCTAATATGGAAAAGTTGGTTGCTGCTTACAATTATTTGCAGGGCAACTTTGACTCCCTTTCAGAATCCTTTGTGATTCTTAGTTAGTCAACAATGACTAAGGGGGAATGATTTCAAGGTGCTCAGAGAGGAAGAGGAAGAGGAAACAAAAGAAAATCTGAACAACCACCTCTCAGAATAAATGTGGCCTCCTCCAATCAGACTGCTCTACAGATAGTGGCCACCACTCAGCAACTTCCTGAAAAAGGAATGACAACAAGGGCCAGAGCACAGAAACCTCCAAGGAATACCAAGGATCCAAGGAGAAGACAAGTAAGAGGGATTGATGAGTCTTCTGAAGAAGAAGAAGAAGAAGAAGAAGAAGAAGAAGAAGAAGAAGAAGAAGAAGAAGAAGAAGAAGAAGAAGAAGAAGAAGAAGAAGAAGGCCAAATAAAATCCCAGGGCAATGAAGAAGGCTGCAAAACCTTCACAAGAATTAATCTTGATGATGATGATGAAGAGACTGATGAAGATGAAGCTCCTCTTCACAGAAAAAGAAAAAAGGTTGATGCCTATCTTAGCTCATAGCTGCAAAGCCTTTGGCAGCTAAAACACCCTCTGGAAATACCAAGTCAATCCAGGGTGGTTCTTCAAGCAATCCCCCAAGGGAGAATTCAAGACAAAGGAGGAACAGGCTGAGAGCTGAACAAAGAAAACTTCAACTACCACTCAGGCCTGAAGAAGCCAAAATTGAGTATATGAAGACAAATAATGACTCCTCTGTCTACAGGTGCATTAATCAGAAGAATGGCTACTGGATTCTGGAACTCAAGCACTTACTGGTAAATGAAAGATTTCCAGAACTAATCCATAAACAGCTCATGGCATGGAGAAAAGACAAGCCAAACTTGATTAACACCAACCACATCAAAGTCTGGTTGGATTTTGAAGTAATCAAGAGAATAGAAGCCATGAAGAAGGACCTCTCTGATGAATGTCCTTATGGAAAGCCAGATGATGTGCATAGAATTCCCAACATCACTGGAACAGGCACAAGAGCAAGACTTGTTGTGGAACCCTATGAGTCCTTTTACTTGACTGAAGATCAATACAAGGGTGATATCAGATATCTGAAGATCATATATGAATACTTCAAGCTATCAGATATCAGAATCGAGCATGCCTGGAAATTGAAAAAGTATATGTGGGTCAAACAGTTTGCCAAGAAAAATCCCACCAAAACCTACAAGGAAGTTTGTGGATTTGCTAGAAACACTGAGATGATAGTCAGGACTTTGCTCTTTGACTACTCAGATGATATCAAAAGGTTTGGGGATAGGGAATTTGCAAATTGATCCATAGATCTGCTGATTGAAGACTTGAAGTGTTGAAGACTAGTTTATTAGGATGTCTACTTGGAGCTTAGTTACTCCTGTTGTCCTAATTTAAACTATGAATTTTGTATCTTGCTGACTGAGCTGAAATGTATTTTATGTATTAAAGTTATCTGTGAACTTTCTTTGTAACATATCTGATGGACCTACTCTCAGATATCAATTTATAAAAAGATAACTTGTCAGCAAAGATCACACCTTGTGATTTGGTTGATGTTTACTTTCTGCACTTAATTGAAAGAATTGAAAGATCTTATGAATTGATTAAGTGGTGGATTGTTTCCTCATCCAGATTTGTAATAGGTCAGATAGTCATCGTTGACTGATCAAAAAGGGGGAAAATTGTTAGGAATATCTGTTTAGATTTTGATCCGCAACCTAATGACTTATCTTAGCTCAGAAAAGTGGTTAGTACTCTTGGTTCACTTGAACACTGTAAAAGAGGAAAATCACTAAGTATGATAGTCTAGCAAATCTTGTATAGGATGTTAGGTCTCTGAATGTAATTTTTATTCTGTTGAAGAAGACCAAGAAGAAGGCATCCGGCAGAAAAGCTCAACTTTTTTGAAGATTTGAAGACTGCACAAGTTTACTGAAGACTAAGATCATCAGATACCTATGTCCAGATATCTTGAAAAAACAAGTGTTTTTCTATAAACAAGTATTGCAAAAGATATCTGAGTACACAAGGTTTCTGAATGAGGAAAAGTGCCGACAGATATCTACACTCAGATACCTTGGATAAAACTATGTTTCTGAGAAACAATGTTTCAACAGGTATCTGGAGATGAGAAGGTCTCTGAAAAGGGACATGCAATGCTTCAGAAAGCGTGCATAGTTCCGTTGGCACTACAGGACAAAAATAGTACAATGCAATAAATGCGCAGACAGAGACATCTGAACAAAAGAGGAAATCTCTGAAAAGAGACAACGTCTTCTGCAGTACTATTTTCAGATATCAATAGTTTGAATTTTATTAAGCCTAACGGATACTATTCAAACGACATGATTTTCAACTATAAATATCATCACTTAGAATGCATGAAAGACACACACTGAACACCTTGAACTTACACTGAAAATACCAAGCTTCTCTGATAATACAACTAGTGGTATCTTTCTCTCAAGCATACAAGCCTTCAATCTACTTATTCACTAGCTTACTGTTGCGACCAAGCTCTTGAATTCTAAGTAGCACGAAAGTTCTAAGTGTCCTGATCCTTAACAAGCATTGCTATCTGTGAAGGAGTTGAATCAAAAGATCAAGTATCTGAGATTCATTCTCTAGAACATTTATCATAGACTTGGGTCAGTAAAGAACATATCACCACACATTGTGAAGTGTGTTAAGTGATTCTTGTTCTATAGAGTATTCTTACATAACTGAGAAAGTTATTAAGACTACTCACCTGACAAACTACCTTAACCAACACCTTAAACGGCGTGGAGTACAGGAAGTACTTAGTTTGGGAAACTAAGGAATAACTCCAAGGTTACTAAGCATAGGAAGTACTTAGTTTGGGAAACTAAGGAATAGCTCAAAGGTTTCTGAGTATAGGAAGTACTTTACTGAGAAAGCCGGGGAATAACTCAGGGGGAACACTTGGTTGGGAACCTAGTGTATTTAGGAATCGAGAGAAGATATTTGTAAGGTTAACTCAATTATCTGTCTTAGTGGATTCTAGGTCTGAGAAAGGCCGAAGTGGATTAGTTGAAGGATTACGCCACCTTCAGATACCACTATAAAGACTTGTGTTATTTACTTTCTGTAATTTATTACTTGCTTTATTTACTTTGCTAAGTATTTACAAATATCTTGCTGAGCACGTGCACTTATCACAAAAAGTCTTCCGCTCTCTGAAAATAAGTATCAGATATCTTCACAGAAATCTGAGAAATTGTGTTTATCGACAAAAGTTTGAAAAAGACTATTCACCCCCCCCCCCCCCCTCCTAGTCTTTTACTTTGCCGTTATCTGGACCAACACTTTCTATTCAATCTCAACTATATTGGATAGGGGGATAAAATCGATAAGAAATCCATATAGGAAGTTAGTGTACCAACACCTGTTTTCCATACGGGAGTCCTAATGCAGAGTTAGCACCGGTGTGAAGTCGAAACTCATAGCTGCTGGATGTTCTTTCATCAGCAGTGTTGCTACTGGAACCAAGATTCCCTCACTGAACTGTCGCTTTATTACAAACTAAATTAGAATCTAGGATAAAGAGAAGAACAAAGCCACTACCGCAGGCGCAAAATGGAAGTTACCAAAACGCAAAACATACTTCATCTTTATCAATAAAATTGAACCCTTTTATGCATACAACAAACAAATTGAAGTACAAAGAGTCGAAAAACAAACATGCTATATAGAACTCGACAACAAAGTGCTCAAAAAACTTTTGGATTTAGTTCGATGCATAATGAAATTTATTGAAAAGCAAAAGTAAATGTAAAGAAACCGCATTGAAGAAAACTTACCTTGTTGAATCATCGTTGTGAGTAGATTCATCGAAATCGAAACCTGACCACATCGATTTTGGGTTGTACCTGACGGACTATTGCCATAACCTTCTGTGTAGATGACTATCGATTTGGCGTTGAGTACGCTTTGCCGATCGATTGGTTTGGGTGTACTGGGAGACTGAGCATCTTCAATTAGGAATCCATGAATCGATGATCAAAATATAGGCGTACAGATCGATGAATGGTTCGGATCAATGATTATGGAGACCTTATAATTATCTCGATGCGTAATGGATAAAATCCAAAGAATCATCAAATTGGGGCAATTGGAATGATCATTCGTTGATTGATGTTGCTGAAAGGATGGAGTTAAATGTGTATGTATTGAGGGTGAAATAGGGATGTGCTTTCAGGAATTGATAATGGTCAATATGACACCACGAGGGATCGATATGTGAGCTAAAAATAAGCATAGTCAACTCCAAAAAAATTTCTCACCCAATCAGAACATTTCATTCTGCCAATCGTACATTTTTTAGACCAATCAGAGAATAAGGATTCGCCACATAATTGTTTGAGGTGGATACTTTAAAATGCCTCCAAAACTTTTTTGCTTAATGTATTATATAGATTTTTTTTTTTTTTTTTTTGAATTTCATAATTTATTCGGAAATCGAATACCCCAAACAAAATTCCAATTTCTCTCAATAATAGTGGAACCCGAGGCTATATTTTGGTGTCCAGCCTTCTTCAAGCTCCTAGCTACATGGTAGGCTGAGATGTAGTTAACTGACCACCCATTTATCATGGCTTCTATTTTGATATCTCATTTGCTACAGTGGTTGTACTCAAGAGATTTTTGCAAGTATTTTAGTCAACTATAAATTACATGTTCACTTGAAATTATACATGCAATGCTAAAAAAAAAAAAACTCAAACTCTTTTGCATGTAATCATCCTCGTGCGCCTTCTTAATAAAAACCCAGACATCTCTATTCTCTCCTATCACTCTCAACTGTTGCTGCTGCCAAAAGAAAATACAATTCCTAACACATTAAAAGTAAAACCAAATTTAACATCTTCCATCTTATAAGCGAGTAAAGCGCACAAATTCAAATTAGAATTAAGTACATACATGTAGTTAGTGATAATATATACGAAAGCTCATAAATATTCTGAATCAAAATCAAAGAGACCTTAAACTGGAAATCTCCTGCACTCCATTTTTGTCGCATGGAAAGGAAAAAAACAATGTTGTCACAAATATAATGGAATGATAGTGTGGGACATAATAGAAAAGGTCAAGTATCATATGTAGAAGTGTAGAACACAGCTTCCTAGTTCACTACATGTCCTCCAATTAGTCTTCCTGCACATCAACAACTAAGTTATCATTAGCAGCGTCATCTCTACAACCCCTAATTATGTTCATTGAGTGTTAAACTCCATGCTCACGTACATCTGGTATGCTAAAGCTGAAGAAGTCAAACAAATTATTTCAAGAGTATTATAACTAGTTATAAATTGCTTTCTATTCAATCTCAATTATACTGGATAAGGGAATAAAATCGATAAGAAATCCATATAGGAAGTTAGTGTACCAACACCTGTTTTTCATACGGGAGTCCTAATGCAGAGTTAGCACCGGTGTGAAGTCGAAACTCATAGCTGCTGGATGTTCTTTCATCAGCAGTGTTGCTACTGGAACCAAGATTCCCTCACTGAATTGTCGCTTTATTACAAACTAAATTAGAATCTAGGATAAAGAGAAGAACAAAGCCACTACCGCAGGCGCAAAATGGAAGTTACCAAAACGCAAAACATACTTCATCTTTATCAATAAAATTGAACCCTTTTATGCATACAACAAACAAATTGAAGTACAAAGAGTCGAAAAACAAACATGCTATATAGAACTCGACAACAAAGTGCTCAAAAAACTTTTAGATTTAGTTCGATGCATAATGAAATTTATTGAAAAGCAAAAGTAAATGTAAAGAAACAGCATTGAAGAAAACTTTACCTTGTTGAATCATCGTTGTGAGTAGATTCATCGAAATCGAAACCTGACCACATCGATTTTGGGTTGTACCTGACGGACTATTGCCATAACCTTCTGTGTAGATGACTATCGATTTGGCGTTGAGTACGCTTTGCCGATCGATTGGTTTGGGTGTACTGGGAGACTGAGCATCTTCAATTAGGAATCCATGAATCGATGATCAAAATATAGGCGTACAGATCGATGAATGGTTCGAATCAATGATGATGGACACCTTATAATTATCTCGATGCGTGATGGGTAAACTCCAAAGAATCATCAAATTGGGGCAATTGGAATGATCATTCATTGATTGATGTTGCTGAAAGGATGGAGTTAAATGTGTATGTATTGAGGGTGAAATAGGGATGTGCTTTCAGGAATTGATAATGGTCAATATGACACCACGAGGGATCGATATGTGAGCTAAAAATAAGCATAGTCAGCTCCAAAAAATTTTCTCACCCAATCAGAACATTTCATTCTGCCAACCGTACATTTTTTAGACCAATCAGAGAATAAGGATTCGCTACATAATTGTTTGAGGTGGATACTTTAAAATGCCTCTAAAACTTTTTTACTTAATGTATTATATAGATTAATCATCAGATTAAGTTCGTTAGAACTTAGAATAAAGAAGGTACTCTGTTTCCACATGACTTTGATTCACATTATCAGAATAATGGAGATTTGATTAAAGATGGACAAATTTATAATTCCAACGCTCATAATTGATTAATCCTACTTCTGGCGATGGAATGAATCTGATCGGCCAAATGGAATTAGGGAGGGTTGGCAAAATTAGGGTTCTTAATAAATGAATTGGGGAAGAAGATTTAAGTGAAATTTGTTGGAACAGAAAAGTGTAATTTAATTTTAAAGATTGATTTGTGCTAAATTATTTTAAAGGGCAGAGGTTACAATCCCACTTGTATTATTAAATTTACGAAAATTCTCATTGTAAAATTTACAAGTTCGATGGACGGTTAGGATTAATTACAATTTAAAGTAATATTTGTACAAACGATCACAACAGTTATGAATCAGTACTACTAAAATGGGTGTACGTTAAGCCGTACAAATGTAGTCGGACCTTATAAGTGCCCGTCTTAGATTCAAGAACTCAGCAATTTTTCTCTACACATGGCATCCCATTTTCTGAAACATGACACTTTGGTGTAGAAATGATATCTCTAGGTAACTTGGGGCTTTCTACCGTCAGTCAAGGTATCGCCCTGACTAACGTCAGTCACCTATTTTGATCCATTAGATTATATTTTAACGATGGAGATCGAATAATCTGTTACCTGTCGCACTAAGTGTTGCCATGGGGTGTCGTTCGTGTCGCACAAGGTGTTGCGCTACGTGTTGCTCCAACCGCCTACGTCACTTTAAATTATTTAAATATATTTTAAAAAAATATTTTTGCTCTAACCGGAAGCCGCCACGAAAGCTTGATCGGAGCTTCCGCCATGGACTGCCGGAGCTCCGGCCACGCCACTGCCGGAGCTCCAGATCATGGCGCCATGGAAGCTCAATTAAAAAAAAAAAAAAAAAAGATCGGAGCTTCCACCGGAGCTCCGGCAGTGATTTTGGTGGTGGTGTGCGGTGTTGGTGGTGGGGAAGAAGATGGTGGGTGGTGGTGGGGATTGGGGAAGGTGAGTTAAAATTTTAATAATTAAATTTTTTTGAAGAAGTTAATAGATAAAAATATAGCGGTTGAAGACGATACAGAGCAATGGTTGAGGGCGACATGAACAGCGGTTTAGGCGTCGATACCGAATGACACGTGTCGATGTCGATACATTGGTAATGACAATAGGCGACACGTTGGTGATTGAGAAACCTGAGGTAACTTTAAAGAAAGTTTGTGAGAATTTTAACTCAACAATGATATTGATCGATGAACGACTCATATTAAATATGAAAATCTTAACGGTGGTGATCAAATCCGGGATATGGAAAGCTGGAGAATTAGTTAGCCATTTAACTAATTCAGTTTCCTGATTCTAGAAGGAATTCTAGGTGGTTTCCTTATAGAAGAAGGTTACCTAAATTAGTTTTCTTGTGCTAGAAGGATTAGTAATTAGTTTTCTTGTTCTAGTAGGATTTGATAGTTGGGTTCTCTATATATAGTCAAGGGGCTTGTTTGTTTCACAGATCATATCAAACTAGAATATCAACATTAGAAGATTGATAGGAAGTTAGGGATCATATTTCGGAGAATAGCATATTAGGTTGGTTTTATCTTTTATGTGGGATTATTCTTGTTACGTCGTATGGTTGTAACCTAAGTATCAATACAGATTGTTGGTTGATCTCCGTGGACGTAGGCATTGCCGAACCACGTTAAATATTGTGTCTCTGACTTTCTGGTTTTGGTTCATTGTTTGTTCGATTATTGTTTTTTGTCATTGTTGCAATATTTCTCATTGTTTGAACTTAACAAAGCTAAAAAAGAAGATAAAGTTGACAGTGTACGAATCCTGGTTACCAAACCAAAAACTATAATGTATAAATGTGTTTATACTAGTATATATAAATATTTTTAAAAAAAAAATTAGTAGGTTCACCAAATACAAAGTGTTTATTATAATGATACTTTTTAATCACAAAAGATAACTAAAGTAAGTTACTTTATTCTTCACATCATAAATATATCGCAAGAGAAGCCACCTATAGCGCAATTTGGGAGCAAAATAATGAGAATAACTGACAGTTATATCTTGTGATATTGGTCTTTAGGCCCTCACATAAACCAACACGTTCGCATTGATGAGACTATAGTATATCGCAAGATATAAAACAAGAAAATGTATTACTTTCTCCTAAAGTCAGAAATATGTCGCATGAGAAATAACTATAGCGCAATTTCAGAGCAAAAGAATAAGAATGACTAACCTTGGCGTTCTGATCTTTGTCTTTCAATCCTCATATGGAAACAACCACGCTCATCACTAATGAAACTATTGTATATCGAAAGACTAAACTATAAAATACACAATATTGAGCTCCAAGATTACAAGTTAGATTTTTGTATTTTTATGGTAATTCTCTGAAAAAAAAAATGAAAATAAAATGTCAACAATTTCATTTTCAAACAAATTAAGAGAATATGAACTTCTAATAAGCAGCCGGCTAGGATTATTAAAGCCTTAATTTCCCTCGGTAAACAAAATACCAGGGCTCAAAATGTGTGTACAATTTGTGACTACTATTTAGCTTGTACGTGATAAATTGAAGAGTCGAGGTAATCAATTGTACAACTAGTATTTAGCTTGTACGTGACAAATTGTTACTTCCGTACATTTTCATCTTGATGTATCGGTTGTGATTTGTGACTATCTATCATCCATTAGATAATATCCGTATGATTGCATGTTGTTTGTGAGCTGTGCATAGTGCATCCTTAACTGGTTCGTGTAGTATAAGCAAACTTTGTAGTGATTACGTACTTATTATCCGTATTTAGTTATACTCACAATAGCAAGAGTGATGAGCTGCGCATAGTGCATCCTTAATAGGTTCGTATCGAATAAGCACACTTTTGAAAGGGTTAATTGCTTCGCTATCTGTACAATTGCATGAACTAGAGTTTACCTTTTCTTGTGTATGTTAGAAGGGGCTTTCTACCGTCAGTCAAGGTGTCGCCCTGACTAACGTCAGTCACCTATTTTGATCCATTAGATTAAAATTTTAACGGTGGAGATCGAATAATCTATTACCTTTCGCACTAAGTGTTGCCATGGGGTGTCGCTCGTGTTGCACAAGGTGTTGCGCTACGTGTTACTCCAACCGCCTACGTCGCTTTAAATTATTTAAATATATTTTTAAAAAATATTTTTACTCTAACCGAAAGCCGCAACGAAAGCTTGAACGGAGCTTCCGCCATGGACTGCCGGAGCTCCGGCCACGCCACTGCCGGATGGCGGAAGCTCAGCTTCCGCCATGGAAGCTCCGATCTTTTTTTTTTTTTTTCGTAGCTTCCGCCATGGAAGCTCCGATCTGGAGCTTCCACGAATCTAGAGCTTCCGCCATGGAAGCTCTAGATCGGAGCTTCCGCCATGGAAGCTCTAGATCGGAGCTTCCGCCCATGGAAGTTCCAAAAGAAAAAAAAAATATCAGCTTTCCGCCATGGAAGCTCCGGCAGTGATTTTGGTGGTGGTGTGCGGTGTTGGTGGTGGGGAAGAAGATGGTGGGTGGTGGTGGTGGTGGGTGGTGGTGGGGATTGGGGAAGGAGAATTAAAATTTTAATAATTAAAATTTTTGGAAGAAGTTAATAGTTTAAAACAAAAAAACAAAAATAACGGTTGAAGACGATACAGAGCAATAGTTGAGGGCGACACAGAGCAACGGTTTAGGGCGATACCGAGCAACGGACACGTGTCAGATGTCGATACATTGACTGACAATAGTCAGGACGACACATTGACTGACGGTAGAAAACCTGATGTTAGAATTGTTTAAGGTCTGAAGTATCAACCTATCCACACATTGTTAACAACCAACACAAGCAAGTCTAATCTATAGAACTAACTTGATCAATTCCTCGAAATAACGATCTTATGTTTTTGATGTGTCTATCTACAACACTACTTTACTACTTGTTTTACAAGTATTAAATTTGAGCACATCATTACACGTGGACAATTTTAACAAAGGAAGGTCATTATTTCGCACTTTTTATCAATGATTCATCAGTTTGTGAGTGAATGTTTAATTACAAAAAGTAATAAAAGATCATACAGACAATAAACTTTCCCATTTAAACATCATAATTATTGTACAATCATAATTTATTTTTAGGTCTCTCGCATATCCATCGGGTAATTTTTTAGATTCAGATGTATTGATTAGTGAAAAGAGACAACGGCCATTCATTACACGACTTTCGAGATAATTCAACAAGTAATTACTTCAACTAAGATGAATTCCCATTTAGTTTATGAAAAAACACAAAAAATGACTCAATATAATCAAACAAAGCAAGCAGCATATCACACCAGTTTTTCTATTAGTCAATGTTATCAGTAGTGTTGAGATAACGCTGACGCCAACATTGATTTTTGTGAAAAGCTCTTGACAGTAAACCTTTTTAAACCAAACAATCTCTCATGATTTTCAAGTTTACTTAAAATTTTAGTCATTTTAAGCCAAGATATCATATTATCAAACAAATAAAAAATTTCTTGACACATGGATTTCATATCATTCATATATCTCCAGCCGAGTCAGAAAAATTAAAGCAAAATATATTGATTTAGACATATTCCTCAAAGTAGTTTAGCTTTTGGAAAAGTGTGTTTGGGTTGGATGGGTATCTAGTGCATTTATTAACTACATGCATCAAATCAAGATTATTATATAAAAGAGATAAGAGGATACCAGCCAAATGTGGTATGGGCAGGTTATTAATTATCCCAACCTACAGATCACGACTCACTTTGTCATGTAATCAAGCATCTTGGTTATGTATTGACGGGTATCGGTAAAAATAATTGTCGTTGAAAGTAACACCAATTCCACCAAGGATTATCAAATTTATATTTACCAAACCAATTCCCAATGATACTATTAAGTTTAGTATAGTAGAAGTTGACACGAGAGGTCGGTCTCTCGGGAATAACGAACGATTTGGTTATTCTTAATCTAGTTGTCTCTATTCTAAGTGTGGAAAAGTAAACAGAATGTTACTTTGGATTTGTTAAACTAATAATTACGAAGCAAATAATATATAATTAAAGCAAGGCGAGTATAACGAAAATAACTAACTTGTATTCAAATAAAGTAAACAAGGGTTGAAGAAGCAAAGAGAAAGATGATGATATATAAGTTGGTTGCATTCAACGTACCCGTCAAAGTGCAATCAAAATTCAACTAGTGATTAATCATTTAATTGTATTATGCTAGGGGGTATGATTGATTGTATTGTACTGGCGATGATTTTTCCCCTCTTTTTCGGGTATCTTTTAAAGCAATTTTTTTTTATGGTAAGTTGTACACTTAGTACATACATTTTATAAGATATTGTTCGAAACTTTTACCATTCCTGATACTCTTCGTTGCATTCTTTAGTTTAAGTGCTAATAATTTGTAATTGTCAATGTCTTGAAAAAGGTAAGATTTTCCTAAAATATATGAAAGTCAGGGTTTTTTTGTGGTTTTTTCGTGGTTTTAGAGGTCTGGTCGACCGAATTTCTTAAAAAACCGTCGAGACACACATTTTTCATTATGTTTTTAATAGATGATGTTATGGTTTTAAGTCATTAGCATTAAAAGTTTCAGTTACCATTTTAACATATTTTGTTAATTTTTTAAGAGATGGTGTGATAGTTTTAATACATCGGTATTGTATGTTTCAATTATAGTTTTAACCTCTTCTGTTAATTTTTTAAGAGATGGTGTGATAATTTTAAGGAGCTACATGATAGTTTTTTAGATTATTTGTTATAGTTTAAGTGACATTCTATAATCATTCACAAATATCATTAAACCACCATTAAACAAGTTTAAAAGTTTCAGTGATGCCATTAAAACAACAATGAACAAGTTTAAAATAAGCTACTTGAAACATTTGATCATTACAATATTCAAACATTCAGTCATTACAATGTTGAAACAGGTATTTTTTTCGATTAAACTTGTTGGTGAACTTTAGCTTCCTGCCTTTTGTTGCTTTTTGTTTGTTGCTTCAATACTGCAGTGACACCTCTGAGAGACCCATCGTCAAACTCGATGTCATCATCAGTGTCTACTTAAAACATTCACTAACTAGGTTAAAACTATAACAACTCTCATTAAAACTATCTCATTCGTGTTTAAAACAACAACAAAGCAGTAACATGCAACACAAACTAAAAACAGTAACATTAATGCTAAAACCATAAGAGTGCACATGTGGAAATATAACAATACCTCCTAAACCTATAACAAATCGGGAACATGCTACATAAGTTAAAAACAGTTACATTGATTCTTAGAACCATAACAATAACTCTTAAAACTATAGCAATGCCTCTTAAAACTATAACAAAGAAGGAACACGCAACACAGACTGAAAACAGTAACATTGATGCTTAAAACAATAACATTGTCTCTTAAAACTATAACATTGCCTCTTAAAACTTTGACAAAGCAGAAACATGCAACACAAGCTAAAACAATTTTAAAACTATAACAATGCCTCTTAATACTATAACAAAGCAGAAACATGCAATACAAGCTAAAAACAGTAACATTGATGCTTAAAACTATAACATTGCCTTTTAAAACTATAACAAGTAATAACATGCAACACAAACTAAAAACAGTAACGTAGGCCTCCTCGGAAATCCTTTTTGTGTCTCCTTCTAGATCTAGTTATAACAATGGCCCTTAAAACTATAACAAAGCATAAACATGCAACACAAGCTAAAAACCATAACGATGGTTGTTAAAACAGTAAACAATATACGGATTTGTATTGTTTAGACCTGATATATTTTTAGATCTGAACATATTTTCTGGACTGACTTCCAGATTTGATGAGCTAGCTTCTTCATCGTTCTGGATTTGTGGATTTGAACATCCTAACAATTGGATCTGAAAATTTTAAACAAGAAATCATGAAAACTGAATCGAAAAATCATGAAACACGCACAAATGTGAATTACGAGATCTGCCATGCGAACGAGTCCTTCAAGGTGAGAATCGTTCTTAATGTTGATGCGGTGGAAGGTGATGCGATCGGAGCAGGTACAAGTGTCGAGTAGATGCTTGATTTTGTCATTGTAGACATCTACATAGAGTATGGTGAGGTTTCAGAGAGAAGCTTCTCGCAAAGATGAGAGCCGATATAGCCACCAGCTCCGATCACTCTCTCTCTCACACACACACACACACAGAGAGAGAGAGAGAGAGAGAGAGAGTCACGCTCCAAAACCAAATCACTTTGGCGCGACCGACCGTCTATCGTGAGATGAGTTTACGCCAAGACGAAGCCTTACCTTAATCCTCAAAATACATAAATTATCTTAGAGTGGTACAACAGAGCATCTAAAATCCATTACATAGTAATTACAACAATTACAAATCCTCAAAAGATAACAGCAATATCAATACTACAAGTCATCCTATACAATACAAATCTCAGAGTACGCAACAACTACTAAACAATCTCCATAGAATCCAGCATCCGTCTACCGGGTTCAACTCCACTGTACCATCAACCAGTGTAACTTCACTAAACATCTGAAAGGGGGTGTAAGGGTGAGCTCCTGGCACATTTACCCGGATCAAGTATATATAAAAAGTATACATATATATACACTTTGTTTTATATAAAACATAGTCGAAAATCATTTGCATGAAACACATGTCACAATAATCACAATTCACATTTAACTCGAATCAAATATATACTATGGCCATACAAACCGTGGTGGCACACATGCCGACTTTCACATAACATATCCCCTAACATAATAGGGGTCACACACATACACTGGGAGTACTCCAAAGCACGACAATCCCTCAAAAGGGTCACACACTTCATAGGCCTATCGATGAGCTTAAACGTACACATAATCCATGCTTTAACAAAATAGCTTTCACAAATCGCACACACAACAAATACATTTTATGGGTACGCATACTTTATCCTTTTCGAATAGACTATTATATCAAGTCTCATTCCTTGATATAATAACCATAAGTTGTTTATCAATTCTTAAAACATACATATATACTATAACGATAAAATAGAAGTAAAAGTGTCAAGAGTTCCCCTTACCTCAAGGTCGATTCGAATCCAACTTAACATAGTCAACCACAAAGCTCCAACGTGTAACTCAAATTCTCCAAAGTCACCTTACACCATAATCCTCCAAAACACCACATGCTAACTCCGTCTAGTCTCTAATGCAGTTTAATAGGTTGTAAAGGGGAAATTGGATCACAAGGGCAAAACGCTAATTTATGGAGCTAGGAAAAATAGGTTTAAATGGTGAAAGGGCACAATAGTAATTTTGCATCGACCAGGGGGTAAAACAGTAAATAAAAAGGGCCAGAAAGGGCTTAAAAATAAATTTATTCATGGCTGGGTTCAAACCTATGACCCATAGGTCTGCAACAATGCTTCCAACCAACTGGGCTAGAGGACAACCTGGTACAAAGTGAATGTCTCCAATGATAACTAGGTTATTTGCATATTAAAAATAAATAAAACTTTGCTAAATTGCGGTGAAGTCCCTGGCACCTTCAAATTCTCAAAAGCAAGGGTTTATACTTTTTGAAAACCTTATATCAGTCTTTGCAACTTACAAAACTTCACAACTCGAATCAAACTCCTCCAGATCGAAGCTAAGGCAACAACAATTGAACTCCCATCAAATCGATCAGGACACGGTCCAAAACATCACAAATCAGTCCAAGAACGAGGAAGAACACATTCAAGATAGTCCAAGATTTCGAAATCAATATCCTCCTTTCCTATTTCGGATTCTTGCGATTAAAACCTCTAAGATTTCAGTTTCAGGGTCCTCCAATCGTCCTTCTTCGATCTAGGTTTCCGGTTGCTTGTGTTCAGGCTCGATCCGATGCATCTGGTTGAAGGAGAGGCGTGGAGGCAATACTAGAGGTAGGGCGAAAGAAAGAAAAGCAGGCGTGTGGGCTGTGAGGTGAAGAAGAAGAACAAAACTAGATTTTTAACTTAGGTTTGCTTGATGGGCTCATCCTGGCCCAACTTGGACTCTTAACAAACCAATTTCTAAAGTCTTCTTAATTTATTTTTTTTAATTACGTAGAGAACCGATAAAGTTTCCCGGTTTTTACAGAGAGAGCATGGTGTGAGGTTTCAGAGAGAAGCTTCTCGCAGAGATGAGAGACGATAAAGCCACCAACTTTGATCATACATATATATATATATATATATATATATATATATATATATATATATATATATATATATATATATATATATATAAATATATATATATATATATATATATATATATTTAAATTTAAAGTAGTATAATAATTTACATGTGGGCGCGTGGAGGAACCCCAAAATTTCCCCGATTTCTTCTCAATTGGACAGTTTTGTGTCTTAACAAGTTAGATATTACAACTTATCCTCACTCTCACACGTATAATGCGTGAGATACACGTGTCGGATCTTTATCTCTTTCTTCTTCGAACTTTTCATCTCCTTCCACCGCATCTTTGTCCATACCTATCAATTTGTTGTTTTCAATTGGCGATGGAGGAGCTCCGGCCTCCGCACCTCAGTCATCGTCATCTTCAACGGTCAGGTCAGAAGATGGTGAGAGGAGAAGATTGAAGAAGAAGATGATGAGAAAGAAGTGACTGCCTATCTCTGTTTCTCAATAGAGTGAAGACGTGATTATCACGCGTTTAGTTGTGATTGAAGCCGCTATCAAGGTTTGCCAATTTCTGATTCAGCGTTGTATTTTATTGATGATGATGATTCTCAATTCGCATTCTTTATGCGATTTGTTGTGCAAGCAAGGTAGAAATCTTTATCTTCTTCAATTTAATATCTATATCAATTATGGTAATTTAATATCTATATCAATTATGGTTTCTATATATTTCTCCTATTTGTAGAACTTGAGAATGAAGAGACTTGAGGAGCTTTGCATTTTCAGGTTTGTGCGAAGAAGCTGCAATGGAAAAGGAAGATTGCAATTTCTTGCTTCGATTGAAATTGAGTAACCCAACTCTTAATGTGCAATATATCTTCTTCTTCTTCTTCTAAAGTTAAAATATTAAAGCATGAGACTTAATTAAGTCTAACTTTAAAGGATTTTGTGAATAACAACAAAAATTAGAATACGATGCACCATCACCCAAGTACACCATCATCTCCGGCGATGATGATGGAGCTTGTTCGAAATTGTAGCTTGAAAAATCAATTTGGGCATGTCTTTTTATTTTTTTATTTGGGGTTTGGATTCAGAATTTGTCGTTTTTTATTTCACATTCTTATCCGTTTTCGTACAATTGCCCTTCCTCTGTTGATTTCCATTATACTGAATTTTAAAAGAATTTACCTCGTGTTGTTTGACTATATAAGTTTGAGCCAATTTCAGTCTACTCTCAGTAGCAATCCGAAAGACCTCCGGTAAATTCAGTCTATTCTCAACAATCTATCTCCAATTATGCTGGTGTGACGACGATATGCAGAAACAAGAACATGATCAGTCCATGAATGGGGGAAGAAGAGTTAGGAGCAGCTGGAGAGGGAGAAGCTTGGGACCATAGGAGTCAATTTCAATTCGCAGGACTACCCATTGTCAATTTCAAGATGATGGCAATTTGTTCAGTTCGGACAAAGATTACATCCAACTCAGGTATACTGTAATTTGTATACCCCATTCAACTCATCATTAACCCCTTATTAAGATTTCTTGATCCTTGAATGAAATGATTAACCAAGCAAGTATATAAGCATCAATCTTGCAAGTTTTCTTCCGTATTTCATGTGTGTGTCAAGATAGAAAATTTGGTTGCCCCTTTATGTTCTTAGAGAGTAGTGCATGTGTGCACAATGGTTATATAGATCTGTTGTGAATGAAATAGAATCGTGGTGTTTACACAGGTTTTCTACTCTTTATTTCGATGAGCAATTTGTCTGACCAATTTAATGGATGTTAGTCTATCTACAAATTTTATTGTAGTGTTTGATTTGAAGGTACCGTAGAATTTATTGGCTTTAGCTTTGTATATGATTGCCATAATTAGCACAAACTATAATTGTGGATCATACGGAGTCGATTAATGGTAACTGATTCACTAGCTTAAACATGGTGTTATCACTATGAGGGGTTTGATTCTATTGTTACTTCTAAAACGAGTCGTATCATGTCAATAAGAGTCGTAATTAAAAGATTACTACTATTAATAAGAGCCACGAAGGTCTCAAAAGGGTGTCTTAATCACAAAATTTGATGATATGAAAAATGAGGTAGTATAAGGAAACATAACGTCAACATAGAATGTGAAAACACGCGTAGCGTTTTATACAAATTCTTATCGTAATTTGATTAAGCCACTTCAGATCATGAGAGGATGTCAACTTAACAACAAATTCAACTTTCTCCTTTATCATATCCTTCTCTTCATATATAAAATCCAAAAACTTTGTTCCTAAGGAAGTGTAAATAAACGTGGAAGAAACATCTAACGGGTCAAGTATGTATATACCAAGAAGATATTACGGTAGTAAATGAGCTCAGAAAAAGAATTATCGGTGCGAGCACTGGGGAAAGTATGTTGTAATACCGAGAATATCCCTGAAATCGAACGACGTCTAAAATGTCCAATACCTTTCAAGAGGGAATAGTTTCCAAGGTTATGATTTGTAATGACGATAAACAAGCTGCATGGACATACAATGGACATGGTTAGGATATATTTGCCACAATCGATTTTCTCTAAGTTGATCTATATAACGCTTTACACGCGTAGCGTGTGACGCGAGTTCTAGTATATATATATATATATATATATATATATATATAGAGAGAGAGAGAGAGAGAGAGAGAGAGAGAGTTGTTTATTTGAGGTATTTATATAAAACTACTGATCGATTTGTAGTATTTCTGACCGATTCTTTGTTGTGAAAATCGAATTTTCCTATAAATTAGGAAAATCTTCCCTTTTACTAAACAGCTTGATATCTCGACTTGAAGTCTGGAATACTATGTCTATTCAGACATGAATATTTCATGTAAGCAGTTATATATTAACAAAAAACTGTAAATTCTGTCAAATTTCATTTAGTTTTAAAGGATACAAATATTACAGATTTATTGTAGTTGGCTTCTAAATAATGTTAATAGTTTCTGCTCGAGATATATAACTTGTCAGGAACATATCAAATATAACTAGGAGTAATTTTTTTTTTTATAGCATTGTTAAAAGTTGAAATGTAAAAACATGAAAGCACGAGAATCGAATCTATCTATGCATCTATTAATTGAAAAAAGTTTCAAGCCTTCTTATTAGTTCATTTTTCATGCTTACGTGGCACAATACACAATTCTGATTGGATGAAAAAAGTTGTGGAGGGTGTTTTGGTCTGTTCACAGTTCATCCTGATATCTAGAATAATTAGTAAGGGCAATCTGGTCCATTCAAATATTTCCTTGATTATATATTCAACTGTTAATTTTGGTATATTGACTACATATATAGTTTTTATTAAATCTAATATAACTTTCTCCACAAAAATCCAAAAAATATTTCGAACATATATTTGAATTCATCGTGACAAGACGAATACTATTATTGATTAAGTAAATCATTTTATTCATTAAAATGAAATCTAAATTTATTAAATAAGATAAAATGAGATTATGGAATTTTAAAAATATAGAATTTATTAAATTAATTCAATCCTACGTGAAATTTTGTGGAATTAGTTGCATTTTCAACCAGTATATCTTTCAATAATGTTCATTTTTTGTATGTTTGCTGCATATATAGTTTTTATTAAATATCATATATATTTATCTACAAAACTCCGAAAATATTTTGAACATATATTTCAATTCATCGTGACAAGACGAATCCATAAACACCAATCTATAATATTATTATTAATTAAATACATCATTTTATTCACTAAAATAAAATATAAATTTAATAATAAAATAAAATGAAATAACATAATTTTAAAAATAGAGCGTTTATTAAATATTTAATACTCCCCTCATCTATTTAACAAGAAATTAATAAATTTTGATTCTACGGTTGAGCGGAATCCGAATAGGGGGGCAAGAATTTTGTTCAATGAAGTTTTTAGCCAGGTTAAACATGAAGCTAATGTTTTAGCACTTAGATTATCAGTTGGGTGTTTTTATATAATATAATATAATATAATATAATATAATATGATATATAAAGTTGATGGGCTAAACCCCACCAGATTCATTCAAATTCCAGCCATCATACCGCGTTAAATTTTGATACAGTTGAGAAGAGCCCGAATAGGGGGATGTATTAGTGTTGTTGCTAGGGATCATCAAGGCAATGTTATTACTTGGTCACAAAATTTTATGCCTTATGGTTGCTGAAAATGCGGAAGATTTGCCAGCCAAATTAAGAACTAAATTTGTTCGAAATTTTGAGTGGTAACACGTAGTCATTGAAAGGGATTGTTATGTTGTGATTAAACTTTTTAAATGATCAACAAATTTCAGCTTTGCCCCTTTGTTATACTTTTCAATGAAATTCAGGCATTTGATGGAGATTTTTGTTCCCAAAAGTTTTGTCAAAATAAACGTGAGGCTAACGTTTTAGCACATAGATAATCAATTGGGTGTTCTTATGATGATGTTGGATTGGTAGATTTGTATTATACTACATACCAAGATCGTTATGTGAGGGGGGCACATACCACCCCAGGGGTTGTCTCGTTTAATTTATTTTGTTTTCCTATTTCTATCCATTATTAAACGTAAACTATGTCGTGGCATCGCCACGTGAATTTTGTGGAATTAGTTGCATTTTTAGCCAGTATATATTTCACTGTTTATTTTTTTGTAGGGACCCTTTTTGTATGTTGGCTGCATATATAGTTCTTATTAAATCTCATATAAATTTATCTACAAAATTCCGAAAAATATTTTTGAACATATATTTGAATTCGTCGCCCCAAGACGAATTCATCTAAAACTTTTCGACTTTATGACTCGCATGTTTCCATAAAGTCGGCTAACAACAATATTATCTACTATAATGGTTTACTTAAATGAAACTATACGCATATTCTTCTCGAGTTGTTACTTTTTTATTTTATATGGATCAAGATAAATTTGATGCTTCTATTTTTTTACAATGGGCTCCATCAGATGGGGTTGGAGTGGTTGCAAAATAATATTTGCGACATGTTTGGCTTGGATACAGTAGGAATACCCTTTATTTGTGATTCTTAAATGGTGGAGGTTCATGCGGAGTCAAAATTTACACTACACGGCTGGAATAAGGGAGAATAACCTGGAGTACGTGTTCGTTCTCCACCATCACGTAAATTAGTTGAGTTATTGTTATCATTAACGAAATGTTGGTACCTTGCTACTTAGTAGTAAATAAAATACAGGTGAGTAAGTTGTTGATATATGAGCTTCAATTATAATTTAAATATTTATATAGATCTCTCACAATTAAGAAGAAAATATGACAGCACTATGTACTGCTATATTATTCCACAATGATTTTTTTTTTGTATATATCTATGAATCGAATTAGTTTTCTAGGCTTCTTATTGATCCATTTGTCATGTCACGTGGCAGAATACTCAATTCCTATTGGATAGAAAAGTTTGTGGAGGGTGTTTTGGTTTGTTCACAGTTTATCCTGATGTCTAAAACAATTAGTAAGGGCAATCTGGTCCATTCATATGATAATGTGATCAAAATCATACATGTTCATAATTCAAGTAGCTCATGAGGTCTATTGTAATTTAATAGGCATCTCCTTGTGTTCTTCCATTAATATAACATTGACGATTATATGTGCTGAGCTTCCTGAAAAAGAGAAACATCTGGAACTGTATGAAGCCGTGTCAAACCACATGATGAACGGTTTCTGTGATCTAATGCAGCGTACTGCCCCGTCCATGGAGAAGGGTAAATGTGCGAAATTCTTTCCCAAGAGTTACAATGAGAACACGCACACATATGAGAATGGGTACCAGATATACAAGAGAAGGAATACAGATGAAACTGTCGAAAAAAATGGCCAAGTGGCTGACAATAGGTTTAATCTAACTAAGTCGATTTTTTTTCGCTTTTTAAATTTTAAGATAATTAATATCAACGTGTCTCATGTTATTAAGCTATTCCATTATTACAAATTTGGTTAGATATGTAATCCCATATAATCATCAATTGATGTTGAAGTATTGACGCACATGAACATAGAATTCTGCAATTAGGGGTGGTCTATGAAGTATTTGTTTAAGTATATATCCAAGGAGAGTGACCGTATATGGCTTAGTTTCGTGGACAAGAACAATCCAGATTAAATCATGAGGTATGTTGATGGCCGGTATGCTTCTGCATGTGAAGCTATATGGAGAATATTTGAATTTTCTATACATTTCAGGACTCCTGCAGTTGAGAGTTTATCATTCCACTTGGAGGGTTTGTAAAGTGTGAACATTAAAAATGGTGTATACATGCCCGATTACTAGAGAAGCCATATGCAAAGCAGTCAAAATTCTTACAGTGGTTCGAACTGAACAAAGTCAATCTTGTAGCCCGAAAGCTTTTGTATCATGAATTGCCACAACATTAATGTTGGAATGAAATAGAGAAGATATGGTCTCGCAGAAAGACAATAGCCCAAAGTGTTTGGCGTATACATAATGTCAACATTATTAATGAGAACCAGTACTACATGAGACTCATGTTGAATCATGTAATTAAGAGGTGTGACTTGCTATGAGGATATCAGAACGGTCAATGGTGTTATTTATGATTCATACAAGTCCGCATGTGGTTCCTTAGGTCTCTTATTTGATGATAAGGGGTACGATAGTGGAATAATTAACGCAAGTTACTCGGCTTCTTTCCCTGTCATCTATTCACAATGGTTCAATATTATTTTATTAGACATATTTATACATATGCTTTATTACATTCATATTTTGTATTACAATATACATGTCTGAAACTCGTGGATGATCAGATTAAAGATTTGTCTTTATTGGAGATTGAGAATCATTTAATCAAACTACAACTGTCTGACAATTTGACGGTATGCCTATACCTTCAAATGACATCATAAACAGTGTTACATACCAGTTCATAGTGGATGAGACGTCGAACGATAAAGATGTGAGAGCGAAGAGTTCAATTCGTTGTATCCACAATTGACTGAGGAGCAACGTACAATCTACGAGAAGATAATCTCTTCTGTCAATTCGGGTAAAGGTTGAGTGTTGTTCTTATGTGGATATGGAATGACTGGGAAGACTTTTATATGAGCAACTTTATGCTCGGGATTGAGATCCAAAGGAGATATAGTTCTCCCAGTTGCATCGAATGGTATTGCATCACTATTGCTTCCAAGGGGTAGCGCAGCTCATTCGAGATTCGACATACCACTTCATCCTAATGAAGACTCAATATGCTCAAAGATCAGTGCAAATTCTGATGTTACAGAGTTATTAAGGCTTACTAAGCTTATTATATGGATGAGACTCCTATGACGAATAAATTTTTCTCCGAGACAGTTGATCGGAGCTTGAGAGATGATATGCATCACCCTCATGACCCTTTTGGTGGCCTTGTGGTTGTTTTTTGTGGAGACTTCAGTCATATTCTTCTTGTGGTTCCTGGCAGAACAAGATACGATATAGTTAATGCAGCCATATGCTCATCTAAAATATGAGCAACATGTGAAGTCCTCAAATTAACTAAAAATCTGAGGTTGCAGTTAATTTTTTTGTTTCAATACTTTTGTTTTGTTAAACTATAGAGTTGATTAACATTAAATTTTACATCACATGGAGTTTGGAAATTCACCTGCTGAGATAAACAAGACCAGGCAGTTCGCGGAGTGGATTTTACAAGTCGGTGATGGTGTTGCTGGTGAGGTTGATATAAAACTACCCGATAATCTACTCATCAGATAGTTAGGTGATCCTATAAATGTCATTGATGACATTACGTACCCATCATTGTTAGAGCACTTGGCCAATCCCTCACTAGATCCAAATTACATCATTAATCGACCCATTCTTGCATCCACATATGACATTTTTAATGATATTAATGGGTACGTTATTTTCAAAATTCATGGTGAGTACGTTGAATATTTAAGCGTTGATAGCTTGAGTAGAGTAGATGATGTATCTCAAAAGTGTTCACGGTTGAGTTTCGGAATAATATCAATTGTTTTGGACTCCCTAATCACATGATTATTCTGATTGTTCTTAAGGTTGGTTGCATGTCATGTTGTTGCGTAACATTGATCAAGCCTCCGAACTTTGCAATACAACAAGCCTTTTAGTAACAAATCTTGGAAAGCATGTTATTGAGGCAAATATGTTATATGGAATGAATGCAGGGAAAAAGTATTAATACCTAGAATGATGATGAGTCCATTAGACGACACAAATTTCCTTATTCCATATTCCCGTACCGACCCATTACAAAATTTATGGAGTGGAACCCAATGGTTTTAACGGGGTTTATAACACGTACCCGCACCCAACCCACAATTTTAAAACATGTACCCGTACCCAACCCGGAATTTTAAAGTCATGAAGACCTAGAAACCGAACCCAACCCAGAAGTTTTGAAAAACAATTAAAACAGGAAAACAGTTTCATGCACCTGGGCGAAAATGTTTCATTTCAACCCCCCCCCCCCCAAAAAAAATCTCACAAAAATAATTTCCCACATGTCTTCGCGATGAATTTTTTTTTTTTTTTGTCAGACGGGGTGGGAGGTTGGGGTAGGGTATCCCACCCACCCTACCCCGGGCAAAAAAAAAAGAAATCTCACGAAAATAATTTCCCAGATGTTTTCGCGAATTTTTTTGGTCTGGTGGGGGGTCCACCCACCCTACCCCAGACGAAGAATTTTTATCTCACGAAAACAGTTCCCCACATGTTTTCGTGAAAACTTTTTTTGGTTGGGTGACCCCACCCTATCCGGGAGAAACTTTTTTTATTTCACTAAATCAATTTCCCACATGTTTTCACAAAATTTTTTATGCTCGGGCGCGGGGGTTGGTACCCACCCTACCCCCTGACGAAAATTTGTGCCAAGTCGGATTCTAGGCAGATCGCGGGTCAAATTTTGGTACGGGTCGAATTCGAGTCGAGTTCTGTACGGGTTGGATCTGAATTGGGTCTTAGAGCGCCGGGTTGGGTATTGGGCAAAGGCGAGTTTTGGACGGGTGTGGGTGTAGAACTCAACCCGTACCCGTACATAAATAATTTATCGGGTTTTAACGGGTTCGGGTTGCATCCTACCCAATTACAGGCCTATATCATACGAATTCAAATGTTGTATACAAAGAGGTCTTCGACAAACTATAAGGTAATTTTAAATTTATTATCTTGAAGACTTGAACATATTGTTTACAACCTTGAACATTTTGTTTACAATGAATGATTACTATTAGCACAATGTATTAACTCTTCTTTAAAATTTTATTTTACAAGAAATGATTGATTTCAATTGATCTCTTTATTACACATGTGTTGGAATTTCGAATAATGTAGTAGTTTGTATGTATTTTGTACATTTTCTTTGAATGATAAATGTGTTGTTTCGAGATATTTTTATATATGTTTTTCTAATACCCGTCGAATCTCGACTGGCCATAAACTAGTTTAATTGATTGAACATAGGTCTTTTCACCGTTTTCCATATACCGGATATTTATCCCTAAATTGAAGCATTTCTTGCATGATAATTTACAATTGCTGAGAAAATTACAAACTTGTACTGAGTAACATAAACCTCTCTTCATGTTGATCAAGGGTGTCAATTAATCCATCCGGTGATTTTGATTTTTGAATGGTACGTAGAACCCTAATGGTACAATTGGTACTATTCTGCTATAATACGACGACGTTTTGTGCTCCCAGGTAGCTCCAGTTCGTCCAGCATGTCACATAATTCATTTAACATCTTTTGCTCTGATTGGTCGACGGTCACTTTACGTTTTAATCTTTCATCCTTTTGTTCCTTCTTTGTATCCGATTCATTCCTGTATATAGTATGATATATCAGAGAATTGTATTATATTCTAAATAGAAACTTACAGTACTAAATAAAAACAGAACAAAGTCCATCAAGCCAAATACTATTAAGGTCAGCAAGAATGAGCTAGCTATGACTAGTTTTATATACACAAGTTGGCAACAATACCAGAAGAATTGTCACTCACTGAAGAGAAAGACTGCTTAAAGAATCAATAATAAGCTGAAACCCATCTGGTATAGTTTCTTGTGCTTGTACACATGCTGCCAAAACAGGAACATCACAATCAACATCCAAGAATCTGGCAAGCATCAGTAGCAGATGAAAATCAGATATCCTCTTCGGCAACGGTTCCCTTTTCACCCGATCCAGATGACTCTTCATTGTTGTAACTGTCACAGGACAGATCCTATTCTCAATAGGGAATCTAGTCGAAAGAACTTCACTCTGATGATCAGCAATCTTAACAGCCACCAACAAGAAATCATTATCCACCTCTCGCGTATCCTTTCCAGCAACCATAACCTCCTTCGTCATCCTTGAAACCTTAACATCAGCATCCTCCTTCACCTCTCTGTCAAACCACCCTTCCTTAAACAGCCTAACACACATATCGCTCATCTGGAACGCCTCAACGTGAACCTGAGTACCGCCATCCTCGTCCACTTGCAACTTCACCACAGTAGTTACCCACTCTTTCAAATCCCCCTCAACATGCATCTCCACCGCCTGCAGAACCTCAGCACTCGACATCGTGTAATCCTTCTTGTCCTGACTAACCGTCTCCGAGAATATAAACCCCACCTTCCTCATCCCGAAACCCAAAGCAATCGCCTCGACCAACTTCTCCTCTCCAGGATCCCTCATCAGAATCAAATCCTGCTCCGTCCCCTGCTGAGGCGGCTCGTAGATAAAATCGACTTCAACCTTCCCGGACTCAGATACCCTCCCATACATAATACCCCCACGCTTCACCGCGAAAGCCAGCGTATTGTTCACATAAGACTGGAATGCGTTAACAGCTTCAGCATCAAACGAAACCAGCTCGCAGTGTGGATTCTCCTGACGTGTGATCCTCATCTGTTTGGCAATCAGGTCCTCCATGGTCATCTTCTTGCCGAACGATCCGGCAGGGCTGAAAGCAGTGGGGCCAGAGATAATTCGCTCGCCCTCGTAGGCCATGAAGACGATGGAACCGTGGGCGATTCTGAGGGAGGATAAGAGGGTATTCGGGTTGGCCATGTCGTTGAACAGGGCTAAATCTTGAGGTGTTTTGGCTAAGAGGAGGTTTTGGTGGGTGGAGAGAAGATGATTGGGAGAAGAGATTCCGAGCTGAGATTCAATGGCTGACTTCAACTGGCCGACTGTAGTTGTAGCAGTAATATCTACTGAGACTCGTTCCAAACCATCACGGCTGCGAATTCGAATGATCATCATCATGATCCTCCTTTGTTTCTTGATCAATCACCAGAATATATTGTATGAATCTTGATCACCAGAATATTAATTACCGTTTTGTTTCTATGAGATCGAGAATACGTTATAGGTTGTCTTGTCTCTAAGCAGATCGAGTAGTGTGTATATATCATATATAGATTATAGACGTATCAGGATAGGAAAAGGAAAGAAAAGAAAATATTGTAACTTGGAATGTTTACCCTGGAATCATCAACATCCGACTACTACTAGGCCTCGGATCCTTGTACAACATCTATTTTAGAAAATCAACATCCGACTACTGCTAGCTCCTTCTGTTTTGGATAAATTAATTCCAATTTTTCTTCTTAAAAAAAAAGTAAACATTTTCACCTATTTTATCTTTTCTTTAAAATTCAATAATTCATTAATTTCGTTTTGTTGCAATACAAACCCTAAATGTTTTAAAATCTTATAAACAAATCCCCACAAGTTTTAATTATTAAAATTCCAACCCCCCTTCTTCCACCTTCATCACCACGCCACATCCAATCAACCCCCCCCCCCCCCCCCCTTCTTCACCACCACCCACACACCTTCCCCAAAAGAAAATGCGAACCGGTGCTTCCTTGAAGCTCTATAACAAAGCTTACATGGCGGAGGCTCTGTTAGATAGCTTCCTTTGAAATCTGTCAGAGCTCCGGCAAAATTTAACATTTAATTTAGGAAAAATATCATATGGACTCCCTGCAGAAGTGCCCTATTACATATTAATCCCCGCAATTAAAACAATAACACATTAGTCACTGCAATGTTCGATGTATTACTAAATGGTCCAAAAGTCAAATGCAATATCCATGTTGGCATGGTTTTACTGACGTGTAAAAGGAAGAAAATGATTTTCTTCTTTTTTCGAATTATTTTTCCTTTTTCTTTTATGGGTGGCAGTTGGACTGTTATGTAATTGATATTCGAGGGGACCAAATTGTAATTAAAACGTTTTGCCTGAGTTTGAAAACTAGCCGTTGGGGGTCTTTTATGTAAAAGATTTTAGGAGGTCTAAAATGTAATTAAAAAATCAGACGAAAGTTTAAAAAACTAGCCGTTGGAATGACTTTATAAATAGGTTTTGGGCCTTTTTTTTCCCACTAAATTTCTATCTCAAATATGATATTTGTGGTTTTACTTGATAATGGCTTCATCTAGTCAGAGTTCTGGAGCATTCACTAATGGAAGAGACGAGTTTTGTGTCAAGTGTGGAAAGAAGACACAAATATGGAAGTCTCGATCCGATGTCAATCCCGGGAGAATGTACAATAGGTGTCATGTCCATGTATTTTCTCATTGGGATGAACAAGATGAAGTAGAAGCATAATCAAAGGAGGTGGAAGACAACACCACAAATATGCTGCTTAGAAGGTTGCTTGAATCATACCAAGCATTGCAAGAAGAACAAGTGAATACTAATAGGCTTCTAAGAGAGCTGATTGAAGGAAACCAGCAAAATGCAAGGCAAACTGCAGAGGAGAACAACATGAACAAGCTATTGGTAGCTCTTAGTTGTATGGCACTTGCTAGGCAGAATATTTAGAACATGTAATGTAATGCTATGTATTAGGGCATTCTCCAAGTATGAAATAAACTACTTCCCATTACTATGAATTTAGTAGCATTACATGACAAGAGTTGATCATAAACATGACAAAATATCCAAAATATAAGCACCATAGCTGAACAAAAACAAAGTAATTGCAGTTTCATACACAAATGCACCATAAGAGAGTTAACCTTGACTTAAACATCTACTGAACAACCCATAAACATCTAGTGAACAACCTTTTGATTTTTTGTTCTTCTTCCTGCCATCTCTTGCCTTTCTTTTGAATGCATTCTTGGTACTAGTCTGTGAACAATAAATAAAAAACAAGTAAGATGCTTGCTAAAGGACAGAGGAAAACTAACATTGAATTTCATTGATGCAAAACCACTTACATTTCCAGTTGAAGGATCTGCTTGAGTAGATAGCTGACTGTGATGCTTGAGGTTGAGGTTGTGATGCTTGAGGCTGTGATGTTCCTGCTGCCTATGATATATAACAAGTAAACATGAATATAACAACAAATTATACCAAGTACCAAGTTATAACAAATACTCATACATATATAACAAGTTATAACAAATACTCATACATATACCTGACTAGAAGAGCCTGCATCTTTCAACAATGGACATTTAGCTTTATTATGTCCAGCTTGCCTACACAATGTACACCTGTATTGCTTCTTCAGATTAGTACCAAGGCTGGACTTCTTCTTACTACTCTTGGCACCTGGCTCAGAAGGATGTCTTATCCTAGTTACATGTGGCCTGCCTCTCTTTCTCTTAACCTCAGGAGGTCCACACTCATCATCATTCAAGTCTGAAGGCCAAAAGTTGTACTAAGGAATTGGTTGAATCATCACCTTATAAGCTCTAACATAGGCTGCCTTAGTGTGGTTGGGAGACAAGTTCACCTTGTAACCTCATATGGTTTATTGCCACCCAAGCATGTCTACAAGGTATGCCTGATATATCCCATCTACTACAGTCACAACTACTAGTGGCAAGATACTCACCACAAACCTAAAGCTAATGTCTTGTACTTCAAACCTCATGTCAGCCTCAGAAACAAGAGAACATCTTCTTGATTGTTATTGTGATTCATTCATCTTAAACAGTACTCTAGGCATCACAATGGCTTTGTTCCTGACACCCTTTTGTCTCCTCACAGTAATTCTTTGCATTATCTGTGTTCTAAGCCCCTTAAGTATGTTAAGGATGGAATAAGTCCTATCTGGTTCAACCCAAGAGTTAAATGACTCACTACAATTATTTGTACAGTGCTCTATCTTAGGAGATGGGTCATATGCATGTCTAGCCCACAACCTAGTCTCAACTGCCATCAAATAGTCATATGCAGCAGTATTTCCTGTAAGTTATTGTCAAATTATAACTAGTTATATGCATGACAGTAGTAGCATAAAGATATTTAAATTGACAAGCATTAAGGTGTAGATTTTACCATCCTTGATCTACTTCATGGCCTTGTTGAACCCAAAAGAAGTAAATGATGTAGCAGCTTGCCAGAAGTATCTTCTCAAATCATCACTTGGCCACTTGGTCTTGAAGTTATCATAGATGTGTTTAGCACACTTTCTATTAGTAACTTCTGGAGCTATGTCCTTAACCACTTCAATCAAGCCTTTATGCACACAAAAGAAAACATAATGAATTAGTAAACATGAGTATATACAACTTAAATGTAAACATAAGTATACCTTATCTCTATCTGCCATGAAATGCCGACTTTAGTCCCAAGGTCCTAACATGTTCTTCAAGCAAGTAAGAAAAAATTCCCAACTTTCTTTACGTTCACTCTCCACAACATCATAAGCTACATGGAATATACCACCATCTGCATCTGTCCCAACAACACTCAATAGAATACTGCCAAATCTTCCTCTTAAATGACACCCATCAAAAAACAAGAATGGGCTGCATCCACTAAGAAATCCCCTCTTGAGTGCTTCAAGGCCAACAAAAAACCTCTTGAATTGTGGAGGCTTGTCAACAAATGTAGTTTTCATGAATCCAACAGTGCTACCTGGATTTATTCTTAAAATCATCTCCTCGTACTTGTGCATTGCTTATATGCCTCAACTGGATCCCCTCCAAGTATTTCTATTGCCTTTTGTCTAGCCCTATACACCCTCATGTATGGGACCGTGACCCCCCAACTCATCTTGAACCCATTTCACCAGCCCTGTAGCCTCAATCTTGGGATTCTTCACTAACTCTGCAGTGATCTTACTAGCCAACCAGTTAGAATCAGCCTCTCTGTTATTCACCTTCCTTATACATATGTGACCACTATTGTAGGTTTTGATTGCAAATGTATTGTTATCATCCAAGACAGATGCATGTAGCCTCCACTTACATTCTTTAGCTCCACAGTAAACAGTATACCTAACTACATCATTCTTCTGTCTTTTCATTTCAAAACCTATCTTAAGTGCATACTCCACCTTTTCATCAGTTCTTTCTTACTAATGAACATGTCACCTACATTGAACTCCATGTCCCACTGCTCCTCACCCACATCAAACTCATCTTGAACACCATGATCACTCTCAGCAGTCTCATCATATGCATAGTCATCATTAGAGTTATGATTTACATTCTCATGTACATCCTCATCACCACCTTAAGTCTCATGATCAGACTCTTCATCATCACACAACTCATCATCGGAATTATTATCTACTGGAATCCTCTTAAACCCTATGGCCTCATCCTCTTAATCATGCAAGCATTCAGTTTTGGGAAAAGCATCCTCACAATCATCAATATCAGAATCAGTGTCACTATGTGTTTCATGGTTTAATGAAGTAGTAGTAGTCTCAGTCATAGTCTCATTTGGAGGAGGCTCAGTAGTAGTCTCAGTTGGAGTTTGAGGTTCATTGTTAGCATTTGGAGTTTCAAGGTTCAATGCAGTGTACATCAAGTTCTCAAACTCATTATCATTCATAAACTGAGATAAATCAACATCATTTACCACAGTTTCATTTATCACAGGAGAAGCAATGGGAGTGTGCGAAATGTATGGAGATTGATCTTTCTTAGGAGACTGGGCTTGATTCTCAATAAGTGAGGTGGTTTGATCTTGGACAGGGGAGGGGGGGGGGGGTGTCAGGGTTTCAGGAGATGGAACTTTCTCAGGAGATTCAACTTGATTCTCAATAGGTGAGGTGGGTTGCTCTTGGACAGGGGAGGGGGTTTCTCTTGGACAGGGGGTTTTCATTTACATCTTCATCACTACAATCCTCAGTTAAATCAACATATCTTGGGGGGGGGGGGGGGGTAATAACACTCATCAATGTCTGCAGACTTAATATTCTTTGACCTCATATCAACATCTAAAGGAGCAATGTCATCAATTTCTACATACAAGTCAAGTTCTTTCCTATTCTAGTTTCTCTTGAACATCATCTCAACATCCCTATCAGTTAAAGCTTCAAATAGCTCCATTGAATCCTCAACATCAAATTTCATTGTGAAGAACAAGGTATTTTTTTGTAGGGCATTATCTAAAACTTCACTCATAACGGTACTCAACAGTTTAGAGTAGTTATACATGTGACTAGCTATGTTCGTCACCATGTATTCTTCCCTACCAAACTTTATCCTTATGTTGAATAGTTCACCTGTCAAACAAAAACAGGGAGTACGAAGCTCAGGTTAAAAATCAACAACAACAAAAATGGACATTATATACTTCCCCAATACTCAACTTATCTTCATGGATTATAACACTGATTTCGACATTATAACATCAACAGTATCATTTCGAAACTGGAAATTGAAAAAAAAAAAAAAAAGTCACAAAGCCAGGGTTTTCTAGCCCAGTTTCAACAAATTGATGAATTCCATGGATAATTTCCATCACAACGATCAATACCATCACTAACCATGCAATCTAAAACCCATGTAAAGTTCGAAATTACTGTTACTTACCATCCGCCATTGTCGAGTTTTCTTGACGGAATAAGGAACTCCGGCAACCACCAACCCTTCGCGATTCAGAAATGGAAGATGTGAGCAGCTTTTACGGTGGTTAAGAGGCGGAATTTTGGTTATTCTGGTGAAGTCGAGCAGAGGATGATGAGATGGTGAAGATGAGTGATGCATGGTAGGTGTGAATGTCAATTGTGAATCCCCAATTTCACATTAACCCTTTTACCCTAATTGCCAATTCCTTCCCGCCAAGTCTCACAATTTCCATCCCATCAGCTCATTATCCATGTGGATAATCAAAGAAATGTTGGTCAACTCAAATAATTGGAAAAGGACTAATGTGTTATTGTTTTAATTCCAGGGATTTATTTGAAATAGGTGTGTATTGTGGGGAGAGGAGATGTAATTTTCCCTTTAATTTATGCATGTGTTTTTTATAGAGGGAAAATTACACCAGATCCCCTTACTGAACATAATCTTCACAGATCAGTCCTTGATTTCAACTCTAACATATTGGTTCATTATCTATTGTCAGAGTTTACCTTCCAAACATGACTTTAATTTAAACCCCACATATCTTAGTTTCCTTCTTATAATTTACTGGGTGTACTTAGTGAAATCTACCCTTTTTAAAAAAAATAATATTGTTAACACAAAACTCTAATTATGAAAAAACTCATTTTAAGAATATTTATAACGGTCCCAAGAATAAGATTGTATGGGGTTTCTACTTTTTACTGTGCCTCAAATCTTATGTAATGCTATTAACTACTTTCTGTCTCTATAATCAATTTTTTTATCATATTGTTACTTAAGAGTTTGCAATCTTCATTAAAGGATTAAGTAGGTGTAATCTTAAAACATCAAATGAGATGTCTTATGTGCTCAAAGCACTAATAAGGTTAGAAATGCTAAGTAAAATAATAATTTTGTATCATGGCCAACATCAAAATATTACTTCTTAAATGTCAATATCAACGCCCTTAAGTTTATACTTAAATTACATTTTTTTATTACCTTAAAACAAAAGGCAAGGCAAAAATGATACTTTGCAAACACAACATATATGATATTTTTGTTTAGCTTAATAATTAATTAAGTTATATTATACGTACTTCTAAAATCATTTTTACTATCAAACATTTTGTTTGTTAAGAGTGTAATTTTAATTAGATTACCCTAGTTTTTCCTGATTAAAATATATAGGTGGGTTTGTACATGTCTTGGTAGAGCGAGTTACGCTAATCGTATACTGATACTGGAAATGCTATGTACTAAGCCGGGCATTTCTTATGCCCTTCATTGTCATTTTTGCCGCTTCAAAAAGAAAATTATCGTAAGAATCTGGACCCTATTTGCTCGATTCGCCGTAGAAGAATTAGCAGCTAGATCGGGTCCATATTTTTTTTGGACTAGTAACTTGTATACACATTTCTAAATCTCACTGAAAAGAAATACCGAAAGGTCTCAATTTTTAACCTTAACAAGATTAATTTAACTTGAAATTCGAAATTATTTTAACATTTTATAGTTCATAAAATTTCATTTTATTTTCAAAATATGACAAGAAGTTCCGTAAAATAACGAAATGTCGTCCATGAAAGACACCGAAGCTTCTATGTTGTTTTTTTTTAGAATTTCGAAACTGCAATCTTAATCCAGGGCAATAGGGTTGTATTTCGAACAGAACGAACTTACTATTGACCTTAACCAATGTTTGTTCATTTAATAATGGTATGTTCGGTTCGTGTTCGCTGAACATTCCATCCACTGGTTCATGTTCATTTCGTTAAAATTTCAAAATTTTTGTGTTTGTCCGTTTATGTTAAGTTCGTGTTCAAACAGTTCGGTTTGTTCGCTTGCTTGTTTGTTTGTTCGTTCGTTTGTATTTCAAAATACAACAAAAGCCAAAATTCAAGTCATAATATTACAAAAATAACAAAAACTCTAGCAAGTGTTTAGAAACCATTATATAAGGCAAATAACATTGTGAGACACTTGTGACGGTGGTGCCGTGGTGGGAAGTCACCGGTTGGAGGTGGATTTGGGGTTAAAGTGACGACTGAGTTTGTGAAATGTGAATTGTGTTTGTGTGATAGTATTAGTCTACCATTTGTTCGCGAACTATCGAACAATAAATTATATGTTCGTATCATGTTTGAGAATTGTTCAATTGGATCAAACTTGAACACGAACAAAACGTCGACCGAACCTTCACACAAATGTTGATTTCATTTACACCCGGAGGGCAGTAAAGTGGTAGATTTCTTCTACCTGAGGTGAAGTCTTGACTTGACCAACCGGGCAAAGCCCAATAGGATGAATTGTGTGATATGATCGGATCTATGCTGCACAACACCACTTGATCGGCAGCAAATCATATCTCCACCGGAAAATCTAACTGACGATTTGATCTGCGATTTCTTTCAGCTAGATTTACACTTTTCTTCTTCTCCATTTCCATTTAGTTTCAAGCACCACCTCGAAATTCGGAGAAGATGACTGAGGTGGCTGCTCCCCATCAATCAGTAAGCACTTTCTCCGTTTCGTTTCATCTCAAGCTACATTATCTTCTTAAACTTAACAATTCTAGGAGAAAGCTTTCGATCTTGAATGATCTATGTCACCATGTTAATACTTAGGTTGATGCAATTGCAAATGATGGAGCGAGACCAGTACTGGATTTGGGAGCTTTCGTCGGCGAATTGGCCGTTGAGGATGATGCACCCTCGCCCAGGTACTGAAATTGATTCCATTGTCTTTATTGAACTCGTCTAATTGTTTTCGTGAATTGAAGTTGGATGTGTTTTTTTGGGGGTTTAGTGATGATGTTTCACTGGAAGGACTAGAGCAGGAACTGGAAGATTGTATAGCTGATGATGTATGCTTCTTCCTATTGAATTTTATGCATTTGTTTACTCAGTATACTGCTCTGCTCTTATATTATCACTCTCTTTTTCTTTTCTTTTCTTTTTTGGTGTACAAGGTAGTTGCAACAATATTGTCTAAAGGTACGACATTACGGGACTACACTAAGGATGTCGAGAACAATCTACGGCAGCATGAATTGGAGTCTATTGAGGTTCTGGTTTATTGAAAAGTTTATTCATGTATTGAAGTTTAGGAGTGATGCTTTATATATTTTCTGTGATATTAGCTTAATATGCTATTGAAAACTGTGAAATCAGGATTATATAAAAGAAAGTGACAATCTGATCTCGCTACATGAACAAATACGTGACTGTGATACTATTTTGTCGCAAATGGAAAAGCTCCTCAGTGGATTCCAGGTATCACATGCAGTCATTACTGTGCACTTTAAAAGGAACATTCTCTAGTTGAAGTTGTAGCTGTTTTCTGGGTTTATATCTTTAAATGACACAGTTCAATCATGATTTGCTAGACCGAGATAGGCTCAATAAGTTCAGATATAAAGATCCTTCAGGAGAAATCTATGGATATGGGGCTCAAGCTGAAGAATCGGAAGGTAATGTTGCTTTACTGCACCCCCAGATTAATTTGTGAATGATCATTTAATAGTCCTGTGTCCTTGTAGTTTATTTCTTTCATTTCTGTAGGATCATTGCTTCTTATGTATGAAAGTTAGTCCTGCATTAACGTGTAAAGGTATTACCATGAACGTGTAGAAGAACTTTGTAAGCAAACTTAAATCTGTGCCCCAAATAACATAATTTACTCAGAAGTAACTCGTGTGAGCAGCAAATTGCATAATTTTTATTGTAGGTGACAGTTGGACCTAGTTTACACCATGTTTCGTCTTCTCTTCCTATTTATAGAAATACGAATATATAACACCCCTGGTACTTCAGCTGCTGATTGTTTTTTTTGGGGGGGGGGGGGGGGGTGATTATAAGTTAATGTATTAGTTAGATACTCAAGATGTTTTGAGTTTATTTCTATTTGATAAATATAAGATGTTTTGTGAGCTTTTATCATGTTATTCCGTTTTTTCACCATTTTTAATGCATCCTGTCCCCTTTTATTTATTGTTGTTCATTTATTTTTTATTGATCTACAGAGACTAAGCATATTTCTAATCAACAATGTGAACTCAAAACATCTTATATAAAACATAGGAGGGAGTATCAAATATTCTTTCCACACGTCCTTCGAGTTAAAGATGAAAGCTAAATGAATGGGCCGAATGGCCAACTGAGACTGGAATAAACCTATAAAATCACTCATTTGGTATTAGTTCATGTCAGTTTTTATAATTTAATGCTCAGAGTTTGGTCCCTCATTTCTCAAGGTCTTATGCGTTGGGTGTAATGATGGCCCTCAATCTGCTTTCGTTATCTATTTCTGTTTGGTGACTTATTCACAACTGGCCTTTGCATCCGCCAGGTAGCAGAATCAAAACTGGCTAAATTTGTCGAGGAGATAATCGTCCCACCAAGAATGATCGATATAATAGTTGATGGAGAGGTATGTCCAGTTAGTATTGCTTTGGTTCTTCCCTCTTTCTTGTAGTTTTCACCTTTCAGTTAACATAAAAATATCATTTGAAAAGTTTGCCTGGCTCTGACACATCCTTGGTCTGCATCATTGAGACCTTTGTGTAACTTCTTTTACATTTGCCAACTTAAGTCTTAACATGAGAGTTTTTATCGTGCTTATCAAATGATGACTGGTTTAAGTAATCCCAGCAAGTTGTTTCTATGTAATTATCGCCTGAAGCTTTAAACTAGTCGGTGCACAATCTATCAGTATACCAGAGCAAACAATTTTTTATTTGGTTTAGTTAATGTTGTGCAAGTGCTATGTGCATGATAGAATATCATCATCGGTGGAGATCTCAATCTCAATGAGACGAAGTATCCAAGTATCTAACTGTGATGGTTATGATACCGTCCACGTAGATTTTGGAATTATAAAGTGGAAGTGGAATTTAGAGTTTCATACAACCTAACTGTCAATATTAACATTGACTAGATGTCCTTTATGGCTGTGCAAAAGTAATTAGCCCTTCATATCTTTTGTATCAGTTTACATTCATTAATAATCATCAAAGTAAGTTGTTCATCTTTATTTCTGTTTATATAAATAAAAACATAGTGTAGCTCATCAAATATTTATGCAGTTTATATATCTTGTGTAAGACTTACTATGCTGGTTTTTCCTTTCCAACTTTAATATATTCTACTTCTGATCTCCACATGGCATTGATGCTACAACCTTTTGCATCAATTTTAGCACACAGTTTATCATTTTATTTTATAAGGCAATGTTAATATCTTAATCCCTTAAAAGTATCTGCATAATTTTCTTAACTACTGTGTTCATATATTTAAAATACAGGTGAATGAGGAATACATGAGGACCCTTGAGAATTTGAGTAAAAAGTTGAAGTTCGTTGAAGTTGATACCATGGTGAAGACTTCTAAAGCTTTAAGTGATGTTCAGACTGAATTAGAAAAACTTCGTCAGAAAGCAGTTTCTAAGGTATGGATAATCTAAATAACCGTCAAAGTTGGAATCGCTATTGGCAGTGGACAGCCTGTACTGAAAAACCAATATCATGCGTTTACCCTTTATTTGATCATCCTGATTTGGCCACATGATGAGTTTGCTAAAATATGAATATATGAATCCAACCGAGTAATGGTCAAAATCTAACAAGCCTATTCACATGATACTCCTTTTATGTTGCAAATTGCTGAAAGATTTCCTGCTGGTTACCACTTACCAGTTAACTATTTGCTGATTTAATAAATCAAGAGCTACAATATCTCAAGGAAGCTATTTGTAGTTCACTTGCTATAGATGTTGATGAAAACATATATATAGTCTGTACCACACTTCACCCGGACGTCAACGTTTAGTGGCAAAATCTCCATGGCTCTATGACAAAATGCTTTTTAATATTGATATTCTTTTGGTTGTAAACTGAAAGCTTCTTCATAATTCATATGCATTTTGTGATTATGCAAACTAAATTTTCAAACATTTTCTTCGGAGTTGAATAAGTTTGTGACACTTTCATTTGTCTTCTATACTGGCTGGAAACTTCTATAGTTCTATTCCTCAACTACTTTGGTTTATAGAGGATTTTGCATCATCACTCAGCCCTGTCTTTCAAGTTTCAACTATTCAACCTTCTACAATGCTTTTGACAGAATCTTACAAGATGTTTTTTGTTCTTAATGTTGTTTTATTAGTAGTTGTTAATTTGTCATTGTGAATTTCACCAGTTGATCTTCAATTACTGGGCTTTCTGTGTAATCTCTCATTATATGACGCACTGTTTGGAACTCGAATCCAAGAACATGCACCTTCATATACTCATTTTTTCTTTGTGCCTTATCGGCTAGGTATTTGACTTCATGGTTCAGAAACTTAATGCATTAAGAAAGCCAAAGACAAATGTTCAGATCCTTCAACAAAGTGTACTTCTGAAACACAAGTAAGTTTTGTTGGATGAGGATCAACTGTGTGCTTGATTAGAATGTCATGATCTTAAATATCAGCATGAATAGTGCAAATGTACAACATAAAGTGATAAAATAAATATAATTGCATTGCTTTTGGACATAATGTTCCAGCTAACATAGTGGCCTCCACTCTTACTGGTGTCCCTCCCAAATAACATTCTCGATGACTTTTGCTTTTCAATGCCTTGCCAATGAATAGTATCTCTTTCCAAAGTTTATAATGATGTGTCAACTTCTTAGTTTACTTGCTGTGTCTGTTTTTACCTCTTGCATGTATATCTTTGCTGGTTGTTGCGAGCATTCAGGTAGTAATCTTAGGTAATTCCAAGCTGTCTTTATAAGTGGATTTATCAGCTATCTTAAGGAACTTGTGGAGTTATCAGCTATTTAGCTACTTCCTAATAGAAGCTTATTTTCCAATCTTCTGCAAATTTCATAATTAAAGCTTATTTTCCAACCTGTGTCTGTGCAGATTTGTGATCTTGTTTCTCAAGGAGCATGGGAAAGATGTATATCTTGAGGTTCGTGCTGCCTATATTGACACAATGAACAAGGTAATTGGCTTATGTTATCTACTCAGAAGTCAGAACTCCACATAACTTTTGAAACATGATTCTTGACTTCAGATTTCTATACAGAAGTTATTGTGAAACTTTAATGCTATATATCCTTGATACTCTTTCTCCACTTCGAATCTGTACATTGAGCACTTATAAAATTGTATGTAAACATGATTTTTTACATTTACTCTGTGAGTGTGTAATCAGGTAAATTTCTAATTCCTACCATTGGTTGATCATGCTTGATCGGTGGTCCCATATGCTTGTATTAATAGTTCTTCCTCTCCAGCCCTTCAAAAATAACTGAATATTTTGGGAGAGGATATCATCAAAAAAAATTTAAGTGAATAAATAAGAAACTGACTTTCAGAGTTTCAGTTTCGTTTCATGCTCTTTCCATCTTAGGCAGACTATATTGCAATTCTTTGTTTACTTCTCCAGGTTCTAAGTACAAACATCAGAGCTTATATTCAAGCACTAGAGAAGTTGCAGTTGGATATAGCAACAGCAAATGATTTGATTGGCATTGATACTAGAAGCAATAGCCTTTTCTTGAGGGGAAGGGAACCCTTAAAAAACCGATCTTCTGTTTTTGCTGTGGGAGAAAGAATAAATATTCTCAAGGTCTGAATCCGTATCCTCTGCTTTGATGATTATTTAATATCTCAGAAAACATATCAACAGTTATTCTTTCCGTTTCTTTGGATTCTTTCTGTATTTTTTGTTGATGTTTATAGAGTAATATCTCTCCATGTTAATGACTGGTTTATGCAAATTTCACACTGCTTCTATGTTTTATCATCAATTTATCTTTTGAGAACTTCCATTTGTACATCTGAAAGACCACTGCCTGTGTTTAAGACGTCTTCGACTCACATGTCAAATTAATTCCTTTTAATTAGCTAAGACGAAAAGAGAACCACTTGTGAACTTGCCTGTTCAATTCTTATTTTCGATACACAGGTAAAGGTTTAGTAAATTGGACATTTGGAATTTTGGACGGCAATTATCTAGAGTACTGGGGGGGGGGGGGGGTATCAAGAATCTCTATCATCATTTAGCAACTTATTTAGGCTGAAAGAGAAGTTCTTTGATCTTTCTAATTTAGCTTCTGCCTGTATGTTTAGAACTACTGTTTTGGGTTATTTATGTAAACACCCCCTGGTTAATGCTGAAATTACAAATAAACCCACACTCTGTTAGTTTGTAACTGTCAGACTGCTCGCCGATGATTGTCAACAGCTCAATGTTAAAAAATCGGTGAGAAGACCTAATTAACCATTATAAAAGTAACAACAAAATATTCATGACAGAGCTTGTCAGCTCCTCTCTGGAGCAATCTGCTCCGGATTGAAGCAGTTGCTCCGCCAATGTCAAGGGTTTTATTGCTCCAATCTGGAGCAAAATGCACCATATTGTAGCAGTTAAGCTCTGCAGATGTGGAGCTTAACTCTGCTCCGCCATGGTGGAGCTTGTAAAGCTGGCCATGACAGATTCAACTTTTGTTTTTCCTCTCTTTTTTTAAAATTTAATTTTAGTTTATTTATTTTTGTTAATGGTTTTTCTGACATCATCGGGTATTGGTGGAAAGGTTGACGGTTGGACTAGTTTGTGTAATATTTCATTATAACGGGGACTCGGGGAGGGGTCTGAATGCCATAAGATACTGGAGTGCGGGCTTATTTGTAATTTTGTGATGATCCTAGGGTGTTTGCGTAAATAACCCTCTTTTCCCAAGGTGTGTAGTCTATGTCAGAGTTATTATCTAGAATCTCTGCTGCAATACTATCCCCGATTTGCTATGAAACACCATTACATAATTTGTACATGAGTTATTCAGTTCCTATTTAAAAAGATATTTATTTTTATAAGGGCCATTACCCAATTGATGCATTGAGTGGATGTATTTTTAGGGGTTCACGGGGACCTATTGCCCGGCTGTTAATGCTCCTTGTCTTCCAAAAAACTTGTTATATACTGTCATATAAAATGGCATGGCATTTCTACTCTGTCCTATGTTTAAAAAAAAAATTGCCTATCTGAGACTCATTTTTTAACAGGAAATTGATGAGTCTGCATTGATTCCACATATAGCTGAAGCCAATTCCAAAAAGTACCCATATGAAGTCCTTTTCAGGAGTTTGCACAAGCTGCTAATGGATACAGCTGCTTCAGAGTACAACTACTTTTCTTCAGTCGTCGAGTTTAAGGTGTAATAATGTCATATTCTTGTATAAAATGGGCACATTGTTTTTTCTTTCAGATATCTATTCTGTGATGAATTCTTTGGAGAAGAATCTATGTTTTATGACATATTCACAGGTAATTATTGTATGTTAATTCTGAGCTTGCATGATAAAGAAAATTTAATTGTTGCTGATAAAAAAAAAAGATAATAATTTTCATATATATATATATATATATATATATATATATATATATATATATATATATATATATATATATATATATGTATGTATGTATATGTAGTCTTGAATTGTGACTATTGCTAATTCACTGAATTATAATAAAAATTAATTGTTTCACTTGATCTGTTGTTGCAGCAAAATTCTTCCTAGGGCTCATATGCAATTATGATAACGTGTTTAATCCCGTAAATTGTTTTATAAAGTGCATAATTTGCTATTTTATCAGGTCCCTTTTCGGTGATCGACGAACACTTGAATACGATCCTTCCAAATTGTTTCGATGCAATTGGTCTGATGCTCATGATACGCATAATATATCAGCACCAGGTAATTTGCTGAATGGTGGCCACTTCAATGATAATATCTTTAAATCTCGTTTAATGTGGCCACTTATTGTCATCATAGAACAAACTCATAAGAAGTTTTGAGTTGATTGCACAACTAAAATATCAGTGTTTGAAGTTTTTTTTTTCTTTTCTTTTTTTTTTAGCATATATAATGCCGTGCTGGTAATTCACATGGACATAATTGTTTTGGTTCAAATAATACTTTTGTATCTATGACGACAGTAATTTCTGATTGCATGTGGGAGAGTTTGTCAGGATGTTGTGATGCACGGATAATTAGATGTTATCAAGCTACCAAAGTATAGAACTTTTGAAGTCTTAGTTTCTTTGAATTCAAACTAACGTGTTTACCCCTTCAAATTTGAATATGAAGTATTTAGACTTGTTGAAGCTGTAGCAATCATTCCTCCGCTTGTCTTGCACGTTTTTTCATCATCCTCTTGGCTTGTTATTGAAGCAGATAAACTTATGGACTTGATTGCGAATATGCCTTTTCTCTGTGTATATTTGTGTGCTGCGGATTTAACTCGGTACTTATTGAAAGTCATGATTTCCAAGTGCTATTATTCTCAAATGTTGCATAGATATCACATAAAGTGGACGTTATGTTACAGTTCACGTCTTCATTCTGAAATTGAACTTTTCTGTTTCTTTCTCAGCTTATAATGTCTCGGCGACGAATACCATGTCTAGATTCATACTTGGATAAGGTACATATTCGAGCATCCCTTCAATAAAATATTCCATTGAGGCCATAATGTTGAAGCTTACATTATAGGCATCTTGTCACTTGATAACTCAAGGCATGTTCATGCTCACGCAATTCTTTTATAAGCTTAACACGGCATACGTCAATTAACTTACATTAATGAGTTTTGTGCAGGTAAACATTTCTTTATGGCCACGGTTCAAGATGGTGTTCGACATGCACCTCAGCAGCCTTAGAAATGCCAATATCAGGACTTTGTGGGAAGATGATGTACATCCGCATTATGTCATGCGGCGTTATGCTGAATTTGCAGCTTCATTAATTCAGCTGAATGCTGATTATGGAGATGGTCAGGTAGCAAAAAATGAATGATTGCAGCCTTCCAATTTTTGCCAACTGTTGAGTAGATGATTTGATTCAAACTTAGCTAATCCTTATGCGTAACTGTAATTTTTTTACAGCTTGAACTAAACTTGGATAGGCTGCGAATGGCTGTCGACGATTTGCTGGTCAAGCTCGCCAAGTTGTTCCAGAAACCAAAGCAACAGACAGTGTTTCTGATAAATAATTACGACATGACGATTGCAGTTTTGAAGGTATATTCTAGTGGACTTTCAGCTGATTGATTTTGAAGTTGCAACATTTTATAATCTTTTTTTTTTTGGGGGGGGGGGGGGGGGGTAACTGGCTTTTATTCCCCTGTAATTCTTGCTCTGACCAACCAAAATCTAATACCTCTTCCATTTGCAATTTATCCATAATACCTTATTATTTCCATACTCACCTGCTCAAAACCTGTGTAATATTTGTTTTCTCTGGTATATACTTTGGTACTAAAAGGTTCATTGCATTTCAGGAAGCTGGCCCTGAAGGTGGGAAAATTCAAGTGCTCTATGAAGATCTGCTGAAGAACAATACGGCCATATTTGTGGTAAAAACTTTTCACTGGATTTTTTACAGTGCACTGAGGCAGGCGGGAAAGATCAAATTATGTTTAGATTGCTCGATTCAGCTCATTGGTTCAGTCTGATTTTATCCTAGTTTAGTTCGATGACCAGGCTATTAAATACCCTGCAGCAAGATATTACATCTGTATGCACTGCCAAGAAGCATCTACTTTCTGAATATTACCCAAAAGAATTCAAGATCATGATCTGCTTTTGATGGTTTTTCCCCATTTGGGCAAAGACCCGGATACATCAGACCTACTGAGTGTCACTTGATAGGATAATTACCTTGATTATAGAGTAATTTTATCTAATTAAATTAATACCCGTGTAATTGAAAAATTGAGTTTAATCACGGGTCCTTGATGCGATCTCTCTTGTTTGTTTAATTGCTGAAACTTTCAATGCAGGAGGAAGTACTGGTGGAGCACTTCAATGATCTAATCAAGTTTGTGAAGACGAGAGCCTGTATGTTTAACCCTAACGTATCTTTTTATTTCTTTGAATACATTCATTTGCTTGCAAAGATTGACTTATCTACCCTTGCAATGTTAGCTGAGGACCTGAGTTCAGGGTCAGATCGTGCAATCACTGTCACTGAAGTGGAGCCAATTGTGAAGGACTTCGCAAGCAGGTGGAAAGCCGCAATAGAACTGATGCACAATGACGTCATAACTTCGTTCAGCAACTTTCTGTGTGGCATGGAAATTCTAAGAGCTGCGCTGACTCAGCTATTGCTATACTACACCAGGCTATCTGACTGCATAAAGAAAGTAAACGGCGGGTCGGTCTTGAACAAGGATTTGGTTTCCATATCTTCCATTATGCATGAAATTAGAAAATACTCGAGGACCTTTTAATAGTTCTCGTTGTAGATAAACTATTGACTGTAATGTGTATTCTTATATAGGATCTTAATGAACAAGTGAACTAACTATCTTGGTCATGTCATGTAAACGTTTGTATTTTGGTACTTGTTTGACTTCATTTGGTGGTGACTTGGATGATTTGTGCGTAAAGCCCCAATCTTGAGATGTAATAGTATGATTTTGTTGATGGTATGAAAGTCATATCAATATTAGTCGAATCCATTAGATCTATTTCAATCTCAAATTAGGATCACTTAAATAGCCTTTGCTCATCTAACTCACTACTAATTGAACGATTACATCTAAGTTCCAAAAAGTTGTTTTTGAGTCGACCAACTTATAAGTTAAATCAGTTTATGACAAAATCATACCTTGTCTATTTATCTGTAAATATCATTTTAAATAGAAAGGACAAAAGTTAAAATACAAATTTAAAAAGGGAAGTACATATTAAAATACGCCAACTTCTTCCGCCAGTAAGTCCACCGAAGAACATTGAAGAATTGGTTTTCTATGCCAATCAGTCCACCAGCATTGCTTACTAACCACTGTGTTCGTCTCCCCGGCCCTAGAAAGTCGTCCCCATTCAGATTCTTTGACTCAGTACTATATGAAATCTGAAAGAAAGTGTGAAGCTCCATCCATCATTAATGGCGGCCATGAAAGCTTCGAAGCGTTATCTTTTATTTCAATTCCGCGAGTGTAATTGGTTTAAGAATCATCCATGCTTGTCAAGTTTTAAGGGGGTTTGAATTGGGTTTTTGGAAGGCACATAAATTTCGATCAATGAATTGTTCTTGTGATTTTGGTTGAGTTTGGTTGATGATTGAATTCGATTTTGGAAAACCAGGGACTATTGAATGTTTTAGAAACTTGAAACCCTTACTTTTGAAAATTATAGTTGTACCGGGACTTAGATTGCAAAATGGATTTTGCGAGGCAGTTCCGATTTCTTTCAGTTTGGCAATTAAATTATGGAAATTGTATGATTTTTTAAATATTTTTTAATATTATTTTGAATAAATTTTTAGTTGCTAAGATAGGAAATAAAAACTTTAGAAACTTAAGGAACAACCTTTTTGAGAATTTAATTATGTGCTGGGATTTAAGTTGTAAATATGCCGTTTTGCCAATTATAAAAGCTGACATTTGAAGAGGGGTAAAAATGCATTTTTCAGGTTTTAATTCGTCAAAAGTCAAATTCGTGCACTTAAATGTAATTGTTTTTTTTTATATCACTAGACTTGCATGTTCCTGTTGATCAAATGGATACAATATATAAGAATGAAATCTATGAGGGGTGCCTGATCTAATTTACCCCTTAAATTATGATAAAATAATTATTTTCACCATGAGGGAACATCTTTCCTTAGATCTCTCTCTATATTGTTATTCATATGATGTTGACAATACTCTATGTTTTCAATTGGTAATTTTGTCGCCCAATAGATTACAATGGGATTTAGATAAGTGTCTCATTTGTCTCTCTCGACAATACATGTGGTGGTGGACTGATGAAAGGCGGGTTACATTTAACCATCGAATTCGGAGGTAAAAAGGAGGGAGTGGAGTTTAGTATATCACTCGTTTCCTTGATCAACCTCTATCGATATGCTAATCAACACAGCAATGTTACAAGCTCAAACATCAAAATTAGAAAAAAAAAAAACTAAATTATCCCTAAATAAATTGTAGGAGTAGTTTACAAGATATTACTGTGTAGTTAAATTGTGCTTTAGCAGAAAAAGAGAGAGAAAGAAAAGGAAAACAGTGTAAAAAGTAAAATTCCATTTAGAATTGAATTCCCAACCAGTTATAAATTGAGCCCTAAATTCCCCAAACCCCTCTTTGTAGTGTAACTCTCCACTTTCAGCTGACCTCTCAGCCTCTTCTTCTCCACCATGTACGGTAACGGACCGCCGTTCCCTCCCGGCGGCCGAGGGGCGGCGCCACCACCCCCTCGACAGCAGATGCAACACTTCAACAACAACAACAACAATTTATTCCAAAACCCTATCAACCCTTTCCTCATCCACCAAAACAACCACCATAACCTATTCCCCCAAATCAACCCTTATCTCCAAAACCCTCACACCTTCCCCCCTTTTCAACCTCACTATCCCGCCAACAGGTTTCCGGTTCCTCCAAACCAAGCCGCCAGCTCCAATACAGATACTCGTCCCAATAATAACTTATTGATTGTTGAAAAACTCGATAAGGCAGCCGTAAAGGCTCATAGTGAGCTGTTGTCGTCGAAAGAGAGCGTTTCCGTGTGGAAGGTGTCGCAGGCTGCTCTTTTGGCGGTGCAGGCGGAATCGTGGGAGAGTTTGGGTGTCCAGATGCAGCAGGTGCCGTCGTTGAGTCGCCTATTGGTTACTGCAGGGAAGGTATAGTAGTTAAATTTGGATTTTTGATTGATTAGTTATAGTTTATTGAATTAGATGATACATTCTCTTTGAGCTTATGATAATGTCTCCCTTATTTGTATGAGTGGTGCAAGATAATGCATAATTATTGGCCAAATTTTGTGGTGTGTGAGCAGTGTCAGTTACGTATGATGGGTTCGAGATTTAATATGCATTTACACATGCATATTCGCATGCTTACTATATCTTTTGTGATGTGTTTAGTGGGGAAGTAATTATCTTGTTGCTACAAACCTTATGATTTTGATATTGTTTTTTTTCCCGTCAAATTGTTACAAAGATCAATGCCTTCATCCACTGTTTTGTTGCGGTCAGAAGAATCACTTCATTGTATGACTTGGAAAGGGCTATCTGTGAGAGTGAGGGGATTAACAGGTTTGAAGAGCTGGATTTGGGTCCTTTGGTGAGACATTCGCTAGTTGTCCACTATTTTGGGGTAACTTCTGATGTGAAAGAAGTCTGTAGAATAACAACAGAGGAGATAGTTTCTTACCTGTCAGATTTCCTGGAAATTCGTAAAAAAAAAGAAGTCAACGTCAACTCATTTTTGGAATTTATTTCTGAGAAGAAGTCTGTTGATGGAATTGGAAAGCTTTGCGTGCGTATCCAGAACTTTGGGTATGTTTTTTTTTTTTTTTCTTTTCCTGAATCTGTGCTGGAGGCTATCTCTCCCCTTCCTTTTGTGTTTCCTTTTTGTCTAGTAGCCCGAAATAATATTTTGCTGTGTTAACAATTCTTTTATAACTCATATGTGCTTCACAAAGCTTTTAGGGCTCTATGATGTTTTAGATAGGCAAGTTCATTGCTATCTCTTATGCAAATAGCGGGTGCGGTTTAGTACTAGTCATGCATAAATTTCTATGCTAAATGCCCGTTTGCTAAATGCAGAAAGATGAAACTGGGACGGAGGGAGTATAACATTATAACTGATTCTTGCTTATTTAAAATGTATCAGAACATAAATTTATTTTCTTTATAGAAAACAGCTTATATTGATAGCCAGATTAAAAGAAGGAAAAAAAAGCTGAATACGCTGTTTAAAGGAAGCACCTCCAGAGGTAATCATAATATTACTTACTTTTTAGAACTTATAATAACCAGAATCAATTGCGAACAGGCATTAAATAATAGTTGCAGTGTGGTAGTTGTGGTGCCACTCCAAATAAGGATGAGCTTTAGTGATTTTCTCGAAATCAGTTGTAATGCTTTAAATTGGCAGTGTTATATCCCGGGTTGCATAGCGTTCTGGATCCCCGTGTTTTAAGGACGGGTCCTGGCAAATTTTGGTAGGATAATGCCGAGATTTTGAGGGTAAATGAACAATTTACCCTCAATTTCCTTGACTTTACTTGCCTTTATGACTCTATGAAGAATCCTATTACTTATTATTAATTCATTTATTGTAAGCTTATTTTAACTTTACACGGTACTTATTTGTTTATTCTGTAAGTTGTGTTCTTCTATGATGTACTCCCTCCGTCCTGATTTCAACTTCTCGCATTTCATTTTTCGGACGTCCCAATTTCAACTTCCCATCTCTTATATGGAAAATCTCTCCTACTTTATTCACTATATCTCATACTTTATTCACTCTCTTTCCTACTTTATCACCATCTCTCCTACTTTATTAACTCCTCTTAAAACTTGTGCCCGGGCCCGCGGGAAGTTGAACCCGGGACCGAGGGAGTATATCACTTCGGTACCCCGGCCACCCAATCCTGCTATCCAGTATTTTTTGGCTGACTGCTATGCGCCGCGGTCCAGGATTGACAACAATGCCGCCATGGACCAGTTCAATTTTGCTGTTGTGATTGCGCTCTGAAACGCATTTTTTCATGGCTTTCCCATCATGATGGACTCGCTGGTGGTTTGCGGGAGATTGACAGGGGCTTTGACGGATCTGGCCTAGGAGAGAGCAGGTCGTGGCTAGGGTTTTTGAGCTGTCTGTTTCTAATACAGCACTCAAAAAAGTGTGTTGGGCTGGGTTTTTGTCACTTCTAATTCTGGAATTCAGGGGACTTTTTCATTCTTAGAATAGTGGTCATCTCCACTTGTATTCCATCCACTCAGTTCCGCTCTAGCTGTTGGTGGAAATGGAGATGTGCTGATTAACTATGTGACATCGACATTCAACATGCATTTTTTCTTATGCTAGCTATTTAGACCCATCAACCATGGCATATTTCAACAAAATATCCTTTTCTCCTTTTTTCCACCTAACTGCATCTTAGATTTTGCGCCTTTTGCTGCCCCCACTTTTACGTACTTAGATAGTGTGAGATAATATGAAAGGGTTGATTTCAATATGTGTCATGGATTTGATGAAAGCTTCAGGAGGTCCATAGATCCTCCTTCTTCCCGATAGATCATACACGGTGAATTATTATGCATGTATGCATTTCTGTATGATGAAAAGAACTGGTCAGAATTTTTTCTTGAGTTCAATGTATTTCTCTTGTTCAGGTCATATGTTAGCAAAATAAAGGAAGTGAGGCGTTCAGAAGGTACTCTCTTGAGTAAATGTTTTGATAAAATAAAGACCAGAGTTGACAAAAAGAGCAAAAAGCGTCCTCTTTTTTCTGCACAAAAGAAGCAGTTGGATGAGCATTTTTCCGCAATATCCCAACGCCTTAAGACTTTTTCCTCAGAAAATCAATTTGGTGGACAACACACTATTTTTGTGTCATCAAGTTCAGAGGAGGATGATAGTGAGGATAACGATTATGTATACAGCAAGGAAGAAAATAATGCCAGTAACAACACTTTGCCACAGCCAAGTCTTAAATCAGACCATGGTAGTAGATGTCCTTACCCTTCAGCAACTGAAGAGATTACAAGGTTGGGTTTGAGAAGTGAAACAGACTTATGCTCATCTGCTCCTGATGGTGGTGCAAGATATTCTGTGGAAACTGAGCTATCTAATAGAAAGAGAAAATCTGAGAATGTGGCTTCCACCAGCTATTCGTCTCGCAAGCTGCCAAGGAGGGACAGAGTTGGTATGAACGAAAAACATAAGAGCTCGGAGAAGGAGGGTAATCAGGAGATTGATGGATATTCACTATCCAATGAGGCATTACAGAGTTTTGTTACAACTTGGAAGGAGGCATGCAAGAGCAATAATGCTACTGAGGTATTACACGTTCCCAAGATTATGGTTAACAGGTTAATTATGAGTTTCACATCATATATTTTGACATCCTGTCTTCTGTGCATTGTGCATTCTCTTTGAGTCAGTATTTGTGTTAACATTCAAAACTTGGGAGACACCTAAACAAATGCTCAAACATGTTGAGTGTTCTATCGCTGCAAAAGGGTGCTCATGTTTTATTAGCAATAGATGCATCATGAACTTCTGTTTTTATTCCAACGGGGGTTCTCTTGACTTCATGAACTCTAGAGCAAGCCTTTTCATTCCTGACTTTTGGATGTCAGTTTTTTGGCACTTACAGCTGATTTCTCTGTGATAGGATGGAAGAGACTCTATACTACAGAAAGTGTCAACTCTGTTAAAGAGAGCCTTGCTCATTCATTATGAAATTGTTAAATTCATAAAAAATAATTCTGAACAGTGTTTTTCTGCAAAAGGAGATTTACTAGCCTGCTTTTTTTGTTTTTCTGGAACTTTGTTTTATACATCTCATACTAACGATAAAGTTTTTGTCATGAATCTAAATAAGGTTCTTCTTTAAGTTTAAAAAGCTTGTTGAATTGATTGGAGCAACATGTGTTGAAATTTGGAGTTATTTCTTGCGCATTTAGCATTTGCTGACTTTCTCCACACATTTTTGTGCTCATCTTTTTAGTTATATATTTATTTTATTGGCATTTTGATATCTCTATTTATTGATTGATATCAAATTTTGGCCTGTTTGCACATTTAGGTTCTTGAGAGGATGCTTCAGGTCTATGATATAAAGAGAAAGAAGAAAGTTAAAGCCTTGTTTACTACATTCCCATTCATCGGATTGCTAAAAGCTGCCGTAAGTCTATGCTCTTTTGCTTGATTGCTCAACTACTTCTTTATGGATATTTTTATTTGTTTGCAATTTTGCATCCCGACCATGCTTATCTCATAATGTAGTATATTTACTGTTAAAATTGGAAAAATGCAAATCTTGTGGTAATGTAATACACCCTGCTGTTTAACTGGTCGTAAATTGTTTTCCGAACTGAAGGGTGAGGCGAGCTTATTTTCTTACTTTATTGTTCAAGCTTTGTAAGCTGATCAAATAAATGTTATAAGTTGAAACAATTATTGCCCCTGTTATGGATAACTATGTACGAAACAATTATGGCATTTTATAAGTTGATCAAATAAATGTGGTTTGTTTTGCTATTGTCCTATAGAGGGTTTTTAGTACTACGCTGTATTTGTAATATGCAGTGAGGATTCCTGTGGTTAAGAACTTTTTTGGGTTGTTACTGCTGTTTCGCTTTCAATGGGGCAGCAAGTAACCCTACGCCTGATTAGCAGTAGCCTAGTCTCTTGTCTGTCTGAATTGCTGTAGGACATTTCCTGTGTATTTGTTATCTCTCTTTAATTTATATATAATATTACCTTAAGAAAAAAGCTCCCATCCATTCATTGACCACTCAAGTCAACAGTGGTGTATTGGTCTTATTTTTTAATTTTACATGTCAAATTTTGGTATGAAGTAGATTTAGTTATTTTCCAAGGGAAAAGTAAAAGAAACAATTATAACCAATATGCTCATTGATTTGACTTACCTTTCTATATTCCTTCTCAGTTTTATATGTAGAAGAAACATATGAACTCTTTGCTTTGTCTATTCAGATTATTCAAAGTTTTAAACTAATGCGATAATCGATATGAAAGAAAATGCTTATCATATCAAATTAAAATGATACTCAGCTTGTAAATGTGTGCTGTGCTTTATTTTAGTTTTGTTGTGTTCCTATTAGTGTGGATGGCTTCATATAAGTTGCTGTCTTATCTTATGGAACAGCCATCATCTTTTATTAATTAATGAACTTTAGTGATATCAGACATGCATCCAGATTGTTATTATTGTTGATTGCCCTCTAGGTGGAAGCACATTTGGAATCAACTAATGTATTCCCCTTTCTTTGATGAACTATAAACAACATGAACGAGCTATTTGTTTCACCTCATATTATATATATAGTTATATACTAATGTTTTAGTCACTACACATTTTGCTATTTTCTTTGTGTTGGTTTACTACATTTTATATGAAACTTTTGCCTCTCGTGTGCGCGCGCGCGTTTGTGTCATAAACAGCACATGGATAAGAGGTTGGTGCATGAGGAATTAACCTGAAGATTCTAACTAGTATATGTGAACATATCTATACTACTTATAAAAAGAAAGTTGATTTTTCCTCACCAAATAAACAAATAATAAAAAAAAAAACTCAAGATAAATTGAGTAAGAGTATAGAAAGTATTTGTCCGATATCGAATCTACAGAAATATATTGATTCCGTGTAATTTGCATAATTTTCCCTGTAGTTTTTTGTGCAGTTTGACAATCTTACCCTCTTTCCTTCTCAAAAGGGCTCAGTTAAGTGCCTTTCGTTGACATGAAAAAACATGTGTAGTTGAGGCTAAATTTGTCACTTCAGAATGTAATGAACAGTTGTGATACCAATATTGTAGTTTTTCATTTATACCCTTGAACTACTGTACATGCCAAACAATAGTACGTGTTTGTTTCGGTGAACTTACAACATCCACAATTATCTTCCCTTCAACTTCCATCTCCCATTCCAACTGACATTTCCCTTTTCACGATATCATCCTTTGTTCATCAGGTTTTCTACTTTGATTTCTTTTCCGCTGATTTCTCTTAGCAAATTTTCAAGTAATTATCATATCTATTTTTGTTTGGTGTCTACTGTCCGTAACTTATTTTACTTTTCCATGATCATGTATAATTGAGTTGCAAGTTATATACTTACTTACATTTTGCTCAATTAATTAATATTAATAGTTAATAATAATCAAAGTTAAGTATTTTTAGATATAGTACTCATGTGGGTATCCACATGTCATTTATGCTTTTACATTTATTTGTTTTGGTACCAATCTCAATCTTTCTCGACTTTTACGTTTATATTTTATGAAAAGTGAATACTGTTGTGGTTGTTTAATATGCATAAGTTGTATATTGATTAACCTTATTAGTCTAAGTAATTTTAAACTTAATTTCTCAGGTTCATAAAATCAGCCAATTGTAAGACACATAGTTTCATATTTACTTATGCTGTATTACTGGCGTTTGAATCAATTGAATGGTTTTGTGTAAGTAGAGTTTTGTAAACACAAGCGGATGATTTTTTCTTCACCCTTTAAGTTGATGAAATCTTGGCACAACATAAATTCTCAAAAATTAATATACTCATCTAACCGGTAATTACTATATCTCTCAAATATATTAACCATGTATGTACATTTATACAAACACGTGGGTATCCGCGTGTCGTTGATGCTTGTATATAACAAAAAGGTTCTACGTTTGATACCTAAGGCTGATTATTACCCTTCTATCGCAGGTCTCCTACATCAATTCGGGAATGTGGGATAATATGTATGATACATTCCAAGCTATTGACCAGCCGGTTGTTGAGATAAAGTCAGACAGCTCGTCTGATTATATAAGCATTGCTGTCGAACAGGGAAATGAGGGCATCTCAGCTCCTCCGAAAAGGAAAAAAATTGGTGAGTGAGTTGGTTCAGAAATCTTAGAGTTGGTATTTATGGGCTTATGCACACATTAATCCTTCTATATTCATCCTTGTTTGCAACTACTGTTGCTGCTGACTGATTATAATCATCCTTTTGGGCGACTACTGTTGCTACATACTACTTCCTCCGTCCCGTCCCATGTTTTCCATTTTGATTTGTGGTCAACAAAATAATAAAAAGTGGAAGGTTTAAATGATAAAATAATAAAAAAATGATAGTGGGTTGATAAAGTGGAAAGTCAAGTATTACTTAAATGAAGAAAGAATAAAAAAGAGATAGTGGGTTGGTAAAGTTGTAAATATGAGTATATTGGGAGGGTAGTAGTAAAGTGGGGTATAGAGTTTAATTGCCAAAAATGGAAAGGGGAAGCTGTGAGCGGGACAACAAAAATGGTAAAATGAGAAACTTGGGATGGGGCGGAGGAAGTACTTTATAATTCACATAGCTGTACAGAGATATGTGTGTTTTCCTTGTACTCAGAAACCTGCCATCCTAATTACATTCTTGTAGGCTTACGGCATCTAACGATGCATATTACTTGTTGCTGTTAACAGATCTCTTACAAAATGTCATAACCTTAGAGGATTGAGTCCATTCATGCGTATATGCTATGTTAACAAGTTTCGTTCAGTTACATACTTACATTTGTTTATTTAATTTGTACATGAAGTAGGATGTACACCTGAGATATATATATATTTTCCTGAAATGCTTACAAAAATTGGAACCCTGAACTCATGTTCATACCTGATTTCATTTGTCCATTTGACAGACGTTACAGCTGAAGATATTGTAAAAGAAATTTCTGGATATTTGGAGGATCGCATGGAATATAACGATCTTACTGGGGAAAACAAATTATCTTTCTTGAGGAAGATCTGCAAATGCCAGACCTGGCTTATTGAACGCTACTCGGTCAATGAGTTTGAGTCACTAGGTTATGGAGAATATTTTTCGTTTATAGAGAAGTACATCTTCCATTTGCCTCATGCATTGCAGAAGTGTTTGATTGGAGGAACATATGAAGATATGGGTTTGGATGCTCGGTTGCTGCCTCTTCAGTTGGATGTATTATTGTCACAGGCTTTTAATAGCTTCTGGGAAAATAAAAATGTAAGCCTGCAGAGTGTTTCTGAGTTGCTAGCCCGACAATTTCCTTTATCATGTATGAAACTATTGTCAAGTCACCTCACAGAAAATTTTATGGACGTCTTACGGAAAAAAGTATGTAAAGTTACTTCGAATTGTGTCTTATTTTCTACACCGCTGTTAAAGTCAAACTGTCCGGCTGATTCCCTGAATTTAATAGAGAAGAAAATTGATGGAGCTAGTGGTTATGATTATAATAATATTCTTGGAGAAGGAATCATTGGTCAAGTTACAACCAAGGATGCAATTGAGGTCTTACTTAAGGCTCCAATGTTGATTGATCTGAATTTGTGGTTGCATTGGGACCTTTCGTTTGCTCCTCTTGGTTCTATTGTAGAATGGTTGTTGAAGGAGGTTAATAACAAAGACTTGTTGTGTTTGGTAACAAAGGATGGCAAAGTTATTCGTTTAGACAATTCAGCTACGCTGGACTCATTCTTAAAGGTTTTCATTCGTGGATCTCCTTTTGAAACAGCAGTGCATTTATTGTCTTTATATGTCATATATGGTGGTGAACAGAATGTTCCCCTATCACTTCTGAAGTGCCATGCAGTTAAAGCCTTTGAAGTCATCATTCATAATACACTGGAGAAGGAATCTGATGCTACTAACTCACTCCCGAATGAAACAGTTCGAGTTGTTTCAAGATTCATTCTTGATTGTTTGAGTTACCTGCCAATTGAGTTTTGTAGTTTTGCTGCTGATGTATTAATTGCTGGGGTACAATCTTTTGTCAAAGGAGTGCCTTTGGCCATCTTGAATGAATGCAAGAAAATTGAGCAGCGTCTCATACTTCATGAAGTTGGGTTGTCTCTTGGATTGGTTGAATGGGTCAATGACTATAATTCTTTCTTATCATCTTCGACAAGTGGATATTCCCCTGCATCTTCATGCTTGGATGTGGTAACTTCTAAGTTCAATTCAAAGTCAGGGATCAAACAAGACGTGTTGAACAAGCGTTCCCCTTCAGGTGAACTATTACTGGCTAGTGAGGCAGATTCTCATGAATTGATTCATCAGCGAGCCAGTGGTGGGGCTAAATTATCTGATAATTTGGCATCAAATGCTGTTAACTTTTCTGTGCTTGATAGTGAAATTGATAATGATCCTGTCAAAGTTATCAAGTCTATTAGGGAAGAAGAATTTGGTCTGAGTGAAAGTCTTTCTGCCACTGAGAATAGCATGCTGGAGAAACAACATGCTCGGTTAGGCAGGGCACTCCATTGTCTCTCACAAGAATTATATTCTCAAGATTCACATTTTCTCTTAGAGCTGGTACGGAGACCTTTCCATGCTCAAGATGTACATAATTTACTTTGAAGTTAAAATTGTTACTCCAGAAAAATAAGGAAAAAAAGAATCAATCGAAGGCTCTTTTGGTTTGAATTGTAATTAGAATAGATTCATAAAAGCTTTACACAAATCCTGCGACCTAAAAGAATTAGAGAAGAAAGAAACGGTTCAGTTAAACTGGATAATTACTGTTTGGCTTTTCTTTGATATCACATTCATATTTTTGTGGTACAGTGATATATTTTTGTCGCTTATGTCTGCATAACTTTTTATTATTGCGGTCATTCATATTAGTTAATTATCTTGTCCGGTAAGATGTGGTAAATTATATGTCCATGGGCTCCTTAATATCAGCTCAATGAGAAATCTTGATATCAGATCCACTACTGTCGTGAAATAATGCTAGAGACATTATTAAGATCATTTCTTAATGTTCATAGTGCTTCTTGCCTTACAGCTCATATATATTATTCGCTTCATACTGTCAACTAAACTTTTGTCTTCTTTTATTTATATATCGTACATATTTTATTGTATTTTCTAGAGTTACTTACTTGCCATTGTTACTTGTAGGTCCAAAATGCTGATGATAATATCTACCCAGGAAATGTCGAACCCACCCTGACATTCATTCTTCAGGAAACGGGCATCATAATCTTGAACAATGAGAAAGGTTTTTCAGCCAATAATATTAGAGCGCTCTGTGATGTTGGGAATTCAACTAAAAAAGGCCGTAATGCTGGATACATAGGGAAGAAAGGCATTGGTTTTAAATCTGTGTTTCGGGTAAGTTTAATTAATGGCATTATACTCTGTTAAAATCCAGCATGCAAGCTTACCTGAAAGGTTATGAACATCCTCAAAGTTGAAGAATTGGTACTTACAGCGGATTAAATATCCAATTTGCTATCACTTTTCCACTATTTAATAGTATTGATCATCTAATGAATTTGACAGTGTAGATGTTTGTAATCAAACTGACTTATTTTGCAAAGTGAATTTTGAAATATCTTGATATGTTATGTTGCCTGTTCTTGGGTAAAACTATAACGTTTGTGGTCACATCTTAGTTTTCCCGTACTTGTATGCTAGAGCAAGCACTATGATGCATCAGGTAGTTGTAAAGAACAATAGAACATTATAAAAAACAGTGTTGTAGTTCTCGTTTCTCTTAAACACATTCCCTCAGCCCCAATGCATTTTTAAATTTGCTTTTAGCATGGTAATTTAGGATCATTTGGGCATGTTTGTTTATTATACAAGTGTTGGGCCTAAAAATACTATACAGCTAAAATTTAGGAAAGAAGTTGGTTGTATTCGATAAGTTGTGGGCTTGGAAATTAAAAAGAGTAACCTTAGCTGAAAAAGAAATGCAAAGCTTTGATTGCGAAGGATAAAAGGGAAGTATGAAAATTGATTTGGGTGGAGGGGGGTATCGAGCATGTAAAGGTGAAGATCAGATATAAATAGATATTAAAGTGTGTATACATCAAATCTTTTCTAGCAGCTGTATTCTTAATTAAGAGTTTTTTTATTAATTTCCTCTGCACTGGTTTATATAGCAGTCGTAGTTCTTATAATGATCAGTTTCTTCTCATGTGTGGAAACCATATAGCTGTCAAATAAGTTTGTTGACGGACTGGTATTTAGGTGTAATCTGGTTGTAACTTGTTGATTTGCTAATTCTCGACAAGCTTTCAGTTTCAGTTATCTTACATCTTCCACCCCTCCCTCGGTCTATTACAGGTTACTGATGCTCCAGAAATTCACTCTAATGGGTATCACATTAAGTTTGACATAACAGAAGGCCAAATTGGTTTTGTTTTGCCAACAATTGTTCCTGCCCGTGATACTGACTTATATTCTAGATTGGCATCTGGAGATACTAATTGCATGGATCAGTCGTCTTGCAATACATGTATTGTGCTCCCTTTCAGATCGAACTTGACAGAAGGCTTCAGTATGAACAACATCATATCAATGTTTTCAGATCTTCATCCATCATTACTACTTTTTCTCCATCGCCTTCAATGCATCAAGTTAAGAAACTTGCTTGATGATTCAGTTATTGTCATGAGGAAAGAAGTGTTAGGTGATGGCATGGTACAAGTTGCTCTTGGTAATGAGAGAATGAGTTGGCTTGTAGTATCCCAAAAATTGAAGGCTGATGTTATCCGCTCTGATGTGCCAACAACAGAAATATCGTTGGCATTTACATTGCAGGAAAATGATGAAGGAGGATACACACCGATGTTAAAGCAACAGCCTGTTTTTGCTTTTCTTCCTCTTCGAACATATGGTCTTAAGTTTATTCTCCAAGGTGATTTTGTTTTACCTTCCTCCAGGGAAGAAGTTGATGGTAGTAGTCCATGGAACCAATGGTTACTGTCAGAATTTCCTGATTTATTTTTGAGTGCGGAGAGGTCATTTTGTGACCTTCCTTGTTATAGAGATAATTTAGGAAAAGCTGTTGCAGCTTTTTTGAGCTTCATTCCACTTGTTGGTGAAGTGCATGGCTTCTTCTCTAGCCTTCCACGAATGATAGTTTCAAAATTGAGGATGTCCAACTGTCTGCTTCTTGAAGGCATTGAAAAAGAATGGGTGCCTCCTTGCAAGGTGTTGAGAAATTGGTCTGAACAGACTCGCTCTCTGTTACCCGATAGGTTCCTTCAAGAGCATCTTGGTGTTGGGTATTTAAATAAAGACATAGTTCTCTCAGATGCATTGGCAAGAGCTCTTGGAATAGAGGACTATGGACCAAAAATTTTACTGAGGGTTATTTCTTCGCTCAGCCGTTCAGAAAATGTTTTGAAGTCGATGGGCATGAGTTGGTTATCTTCTTGCCTCAGTGCCATGTATGTGATGCTATGTCATTCTGGCAACGAAACTTCTCCAAGTTATCTGTCCGAGTCTGATTTTATTTTAAGCCTCAAGAAGATTCCATTTATCCCAGTTCTAGATGGTAAATTTTGCTCAGCGGATGAAGACACAATTTGGTTGCATATTGAAGACGTAGGCCATGGTTGTAATGATGACTATGTACTCAAAGCTTTCCCAAGGTTGTACACTAAGCTGCGAATTGTTAGTCCTAATCTTTTGGCTGCGGCTGCCTCTGATAAGAATTCTTGTTCTGATGCCACTATAGCTGAGAATGTTACCAAATTGCTCTACAAAGTTGGTATCCAGCGTTTATCAGCCCATGAAATTTTAAAAGCACACATCTTACCTGCAATATCTGTTCTCAAAACTGCAGCTGGAGAGGAAAATTTGATGGTAGAGTACCTTTCCTTTGTGATGTTTCACTTGCAGTCGAGTTGTACTACCTGTAGCCTGGAGAGGGATGGTATTATCACAGAGTTGCATGAGAAGGCGTTGATTTTAACAAACTATGGCTACAAAAGATCGATTGATGTGCCAATCCATTTCAGTTCAGAGTATAGGAGTTCTATTGATGTGAATAGGCTAGTTAGTGACCTTGATATGAAATGGCATGAAGTGGATACCAAGTATTTAAAGCATTCAATTACCAATACTTTATCCGATGGGGTGTTGAAGTGGAGAACATTTTTCCAGGATATAGGAGTAACTGATTTCACTCGAATAGTTCAAGTTGAGAAGAGGATTGCTGACATGCACTGGGTTGATAGAGATGCAGTGTCTGTAGATTCCATTGTCAAAGATTGGGAATCTGATGAGTTGCATCATTTGCTGTCCCAGCTTAGTTCAAAAGATGACAGGCAAAAGTCCATATATCTGATGGAGATCATTGATAGTTTGTGGAATAGCTATTTCAGTGATAAGGTTGCTGTTCATTACATTGATTCCGTTGGTGATTCCAAGGCAGTGAAATCATCAGTTGTAAACATGCTCCAGGAAATTCCTTGGATAGCTTCAAGTATGGATGACAAGCTCCAGTATCCTAAAGCTTTATTTCATGATTGTGTGTCTGTGAACTCAGTTCTCGGCTCTATTGCTCCATATAGCATTCCAAAGGTCAGTTTATTTGTTACATCTGTGCTAACTTTCTCTTGTTATACTCTAACTACTTCCTGAAATTTCTAATGGAATGAGTGCCCCTGAAGTTCCGAATCAGGTTTCCCATGTTTCATCACTTGCAGGTCGAATAGCTTTCATGGCTTATTTTTTGCTGTATCTGTTCCCATCTCTGTTCCTTTATTTCCGCTGTGTGTATAAACTATAAAGTTCAATTTTGATTTCCATCTATTCCACTGCCCTTCAGTGTTCTCTACCCTCCTGCACTGTTCTTATTTGTCTTGCTTGCCCTTGTTACTCTAAGCTCTAATCCATGATTTTTTAGTTTTCTTACTTTATCATTAAAGATCTCCAAATGGTTCCATCAAAGAAATAAAAGAATTTCCGATCGAGAATATTCGTCCACCTGATCAATTATCATTCTCTCCATTTTTGTCATATCTCGTTGCCAGTAGTTTTTGCTCCAGCCATTCTGAACTGACTGAATTCCTCCACTTCAAACAGGTGAGAAATGAAAAGTTGGTTGCTGACATTGGTTTAAAAACTCAAGTGACTTCCGATGATGCTCTATATGTTCTTCAACTATGGAGAAGAACCCAACCTCCTTTCAAGGCTAGGTACTCCATTTCTCCAAGTGATACTTTCAAGATGTTTTCCGTTATATTGTTTTTTGGCAGTTATCTTAATTTTCTTGTTCTAAGCTCTTGAGAGCACATTCAAAATGCCTATTGGGATATAACAATTGTACTTGAAATAATCTTCAGAATCTACACTATTCTAAAACATAATCATGAATATGCTGTCAGCGGTAAGAAAATTTCATTCTGATCTAAAGGCTATGGATCAAAATAATAGTAGTAGCATTTAGCTGTCTGTTGGTTGTTGGACTGAATAAAGTTGGCCGGGTGAAATCCGAAAAAAGGTACTCCAGGTTGAGACAATGCCAGTTTAGGTATGCATATACCGTCCGATTTGTATACACTTGATTAACCACCAGTCATATACTCTGACCCCGAAATTGATCAGATATTACAAATTGCAAATTAGACCCTGTACTCGAACAATGTTTTACCCACATTTATAAATATTTTTGCAAGATTTCCTTAGAAAATGGGAAAAAGAAATTTAAGTTAATCAAAGAGAGATACTATTTTTTTTTTTAAATTTTGAAGCTTCACTCTCCATTAATGGAGCTGAAGCTTCAGCTCCGCCCAGATTTGGGCGGAGCATGGAATTGTTGTAGTTTCCCAAGGGCTGCTTGTTGGACTTATAGCATTTCACCTCGTATTGGTGTAACATCATCTATTTACATGATATAGATATGATCCTCACAAGGCACTTGAGGAGAGATTATGATGATGACATGATAAGATATCATCTCACCATTTGTGTGTACTAATATATCCTGTTAACTATATTTTGGCGAATCAATTTCCGAAACAGAATTGCTTCATTAAATGAACTACGACAGTCATCGAGTAATTTACTCGTTTATTTTCAATTGTTTCTTTTCCTATTCAAGCTGTGAAGGAGCGGTATGAGGCAATCCTGCAATGGGGATTGCACTTATATCCAGGCTTCATTTATTAAGGGTCTTTGATATAGTTAAGTGTCAGTTTGCTGCTAAATTGTGTATTGTAGTGAATTTGATTTTCAAGAAACTAGGTAGCTACTCATACATGGAAACTTTATTAGTTTAAAATTATGGGGTTTTTTTGTTGGGTATTGGTGTCTTTGGAGTATATGTTATTCCACGCCATGGTTGGATCTAACTTTTCGATCTTGAAGGTTACATTTATTATAATACCTAGTTACTACTTATCTTCTATTTTGCTTCTAGGTGCCCAAAACTACATTTTCAACACCCAAAATGTAAAGTTTTAAACGCCCTACCATCAAATCTCACCTTCACAAATTACATGCCACTCAACAATAATACCTCTAAAACATCCACTTTCCTACATATAAAAACAATAATATACCCTCAGCTACTCCCAAATTCTATTACGTAATAACTCATTCTGTGACATGCCATTGCATGTTTTGGCCTTATTTTGTGTTGTGAGTTTCATAAAGTGATTTATTTTTACATCACGGCTTAGCTACCAATGATTGATGAAGCCATTATGTTGGTACTTTTACATTTCCGGTTTGAAGTTCTAATCCTTGCTTGGTTTTAATAATCTGAGAAGGTTGAGTATCTGTGCTGGTTAGGGCTTTTTTGTTGCTCAGTCATTTAGTACTTTTCTATAGATGTTCTGAGGTTAGTTCTTTCTACGCCTCAATTGAGAATTATTTACTCATTTGACTCTCTTTTGTCCCCAGTCTTTATCAAATGTCTAGCTTTTATGGATTCCTGTGGAAGGAAATGACTATTTCACAGAAGAAAATAATAAAGGAATTTCATTCTGGACCTTTCATATTTGTTCCATGCACATCTAGCTGCTCTCATGATGAAGCTGTACCCGGTCGACTATTGTCTTGCCAAGAAGTTTATTGGCATGATAGTATGGAAAAAGTTAACTCTGTTTGTCCTGGATTTGGGCCAGACATGACTACTTCCATTGGAGAAAAGTTGTATAATCACTACCCTACCCTTCATGACTTTTTTGTGAATGAGTGTGGAGTGATGGAAAATCCCCCACTTCGTGGTTATCTCCAGATTTTGCTTCAGCTATCTAGGAATGCGCTACCACATGAGGCTGCTAAGAGGGTAAACAATCTTTGAATTGAACTTTTTTTTTCTGTGTTTGTCTATAAATTTCAACTTTATTTTTATGATATTTTTTCTTAAAATATTAAATGTTGTAGGTCTTTGAAGTATTCTTAAAATGGGCTGATGCATTGCACTCTGGATTATTGAGTTTGGAAGATGTTGAGTACTTGAAAGAAAGTCTCCTGAGAAAGGATTACACCGTGCTCCCCACCAGACAAGACAAATGGGTTTCTCTGCACTCATCCTCTGGTCTAATCTGTTGGTATGATGATGATATTTTGGGAAAGGAATTCAAGAATGTAGAGGGGGTTGACTTCTTATACCTTGGGGATTCTATAGATGAAGAAAAGCAGATGATTCATGCGAAGCTCACAAATATTATGCAGAAACTAGGAATTCCTGCTCTCTCGGAGGTACTCTGTGTGTGTGTGTGTGTGTGTGTGTGTGTGTATATATATATATATTTTTTTTTTTATACTTGATATTCTCTCTCTATCGGTTGGTTTCTTTATGAAGAATCAAACCTCTGAGATTTTGCATTGTGGTCTTAACATCATGCTATATACTGTTCTCTCTTAACGCAATTGCAACCGTATTTATTATTGCAAAAACCTGTTGCTTTGTCACAAATTTTATGCTGTTTGGATATCTCTTTCCTCCATTCTGAAATCTGAGTAAAGGAGATATAGTTGCAAGTAGTTCAATATATGTACTTTCTTTGATCTGTCTGTGAGAGGACCAAAATATGATTAGGCTCCCTTCTGTTATGCAGGTTGTAACTCGTGAGGCAATTCATTATGGTGTAGAAGACGCTAGCTTCTTTTACTACCTATTGAATCGGATTCTTCCTTATGCTCAGCGCTACATAAATAATGTGCATCCAGACAAATATAACCAACTCAAGCAGTCTGATTTTGAGAATCTTAGACATCTAAAGATTGTTGTTGTTGAAAAGTTGTTCTATCGCAATGTTATAAAAAGATGTGAGATTACATCAAAGAAAAGACACGAGTGTGATTCCCTTTTACAGGTATGATTGCTTACAGCATTATATTTATTTATTGCTAACTTGTTTATTTTGAAGTCAATCAGATGGCCTAAAATTGATTTATCTTTTGTGTGATTCATATTTGCAGGATAATGTTATATACTGCAGTAAAGGATCAAATCCACATGCTATATTCTTGGAGTTCTCTCGTCTTCTGTATAATGGGACCCCTGAGCTTCATTTTGCAAATTTTCTTCATATGATTACAACCATGGATAAATCTGGTTCTACTGAGGAGCAAACAGAATATTTTATCTTGAACAGCCAGAAGATTCCACAACTGCCCGCTGAAGAATCTCCTTGGTTCCTTCAACCTGCCTCGTCATCAGCTGAAACTGACACTACACTAGTGGGTAACAACGCACTTCAAAAAGTTGAGGTGAACAAGTCATTTTTTCAGGGGACATATGCAGTCAGCTCTAACTGGCCACCTGTTGACTGGAAAACTGCACCCGGTTTCAATTCTTCCTCTACATTTTCGCTGAAACAACCAGTGCCTGTCAACATGGACATTAGTGAAGCAACTATCAAAGTAGATGATATAAATCTTACAGATATCAGAGGCAAAGTTAATACAGAGGGTAATCAGTCGGTTGCAGTTTCCCGAGCAGCTTTACTAGAAACTGAGATCTTAGAAATCCCATTCAACCATTCAAGCAATCAGGATGTTTCTGCAGAAGAAACAGAGCTTGATTCTGTTACCTTTAGCGTTCCTGAGGGCATGAATTCTGCCCGTTCAAATTCTAATGAAGGGAACAACCTATCTCAGCTTGTTGGTAAACTGGGTGAGCATTTTGCTTTCAACTACTTTGTGGGGAAAGTAGGTGAGGATTCCGCAAAATGGGTGAATGAAACTAGTGAGACTGGACTACCTTACGACATCATCCTAGGGAATAATGTTGGAAACCGGGAATACGTTGAAGTCAAAGCAACCATAAATACAAAAAAGAATTGGTTTTATATAACATCGAGTGAATGGAAAATGGCAGTTGAAAAGCGTGAATCTTTCAGCATTGCGTATGTGCAATTTGAACTTGAAAGGGGCGTAAGCACCAATTTAAGTTTAACTGATATCAAGATGGCTCGGGTTACAGTGTACAAAAACCCAGCTAGACTCTGCGAGTGTGGCAATCTGAAGTTGGCTATTGTGGTTCCAAAAGAGTAGGAAGTGTCGGGTTAATGCTACAATTGATATTCTCTGTTGTAACATTTTCTTGTTATATAATTTCTTTTTACATTGTTATGATAGGGAAAAGGTTATAGGAGTTGCTAATGCTAGATTAATACTCTTGGATTGTGTACATAGATATGAAACGATTGTTGTATACTTTTAGTTGAGGTTATTTATAAGAGACTGAGCTATTGCTTTTGTTATGGTTATGGGAGTGTTTTTATCAATTTTCATTACTAAATGTATTTGTTTATTTATTTTCTTTTATCCGGTGTTTATTGAACCAGCAACGCTATAGGTGAAAGCTATACCCAGTTTGGCCTAAAACTACCAGTGAACAACATTCTGTTTTGCACTTGTATGTTACTAGCATCTTTGGAGATTCTATTGCATCAGGACAGGTTAAAGCCTTGCAGGTATCTTTATGGACTCTTTAATCTTTTCCTCATCACTTCAAAATCTGCTTACAGTTTGTTGGTACATAAACAGGAGCCTGGGCCAAACTGGCCTTGGGGAAACTTTAAAAGTTAAAATTGTGAATTGTCAGCTGCATGGCATGTCTGAAGAGTGCCGAGATCATATTTTCCGGGGGTTAAATGCAAAATACCTCATCATTATACATGTGCACTAAATCATGAGTATCAAACCCCTTAAGTTATAGTAATAGTAATATAAAGTCGGTGCGAAACCCATGAACATTATTTGTAATGGTGCGTGATGTAACAAATGGATTATACTTCTCCCACCCCGCTCGAAACTTTCCATTTTACTATTTTTTGTGATGTAACAAATGGATTATACTTTCCCCACCCCGCTCGAAACTTTCCATTTTACCATTTTTTGTGTCCATTTAAAGCTTCCTGGTTCCATTTTTGCAATTCTTACTCCCAATAGTAGTAACATTTAATACATTCAACTTTTTACAAAACCAATACAATTTTTTTTTTTTTTTTTGAGAATAAAACCAATACAAAAATTAAAGTCAACACAAAATTCAACCACACACCATTATTTTAATCAAAAAGTAAACTACCCCTAATTTTCTCACTCCAAAAGTAAATTGAAAGCTTCGGGTGGGACGGATGAAGTAAGAAAGATGATGAAAATTCGTATTTTCACTTATAGATTCAATTGTATTTAATTTTGTGATCCAAGTCGTTACCTAGACCAAATACAATATTATTCCCATATCCTCCAAAGTCCAAAACTAATAAACTACCTATATTCCCTTTCTCCTGAAAGACTTTACACATTAGGATTAACATCTAGTTTTCGTCGAAAAATTAAAACAAATGATGAAATATAAAAAGGTGGTAAAAAAGTGTCCTGAATTAGTATGTGTTTGGATAAGCTCATAAGAATTGCAGTATTAGGATCCTGGATGTGATAGGTACAAAAAGGCTTGATACCCGAAGCCAAAATGGGAAGCAAGAAACGGACAAGACAGAATTTCTCAACCGACCTTGCGCCTATGCGCTTCTTTCACGTATGTGTGAATTGATCTACTCAACAATGTTCATATTGTTGTAGTTGTCACCTCTCTTCTCACTTACATAATCACCAACAAAATCCATGTACAGAAACCAATCAAGAATTTACTACTGTTTGCACTCACCATAAACGCAGCTGTTGCTACTGAGAAAATGAGTACAGACTTATGGGGTTACCAAGTAAATACTAGCTCAGATGATTGCATATCTGCCATCAATTCTTACTATCTCCAGGTTGGTCGACTTTTTCCACAAAACCCACCTAATTATATACTAGTGTTTTAGTCAAGTTTGCTCTTTGATTTCGGCAAAGATTGAATCTTTATTACCTTACTCATATTATTTGTGTCCAAGAGGCTATCTTAGATGTTAATAAAAGAGTGTTCTAGACTCTAGTGAAGTATACTTCTGTGATTTCTTCAAAGATTGAATCTTTATTATCTTTATCATGTGATTTATGTGTCAGAGGTCATCTTAGTTGTTTTATATTTTGTGGGATTTTGATGCATTGATGGATCATGAATGGATGATGAAGTTTTGGGTTTTCTTTTGTAGGTGCTTAGTTATGGAAGAAAAAGGTCTGTAATATTGGAAGCTCCCAAAAGTGACCCAGAGTGTGTCTTGGGCAACATTTTGGCGGCACATTTTCTATGCTCTGCTGATAGTTCTCGTGCTTCCCTGCTTATAGATGCTGCCAAGTCTCACTTAGTATAGTTTCTGTTATTTGCCTTGTGCGTGTGTGCTCCGTTGTACTTTTGTATGTTTGTAAGTTTTGAGTTTTCTTTGTGTGTTTTTCCTGCGTAGGAATGTGCTAGTGCTTATGAGAAGGCTGTCTTTGATGCTGTGAAGTACTTGATTTCTCCGGATAGGGATGATGATGTGGCAGTGGAGCTACATTTTAAGGTGATATATTGACCTTAATAGAATTTATCCTTTATTCTTAAAGATATTGGCAGATGGATGCATCCTTGGCCAGTGGAATTTTTCTTATAGTAGAGTTTATTTTTATCGTTGAATGTTACCCTTTCGTAGACAGTTATTCTAGTAAACAAAGTATGTCGAGTATATAGCAGATTAAGTTATGTATTTGCTATGATCAGCTGTTCAATATTAAGAACTATAATGATTAAAAATCTGAATGAATTACGGATGGGTTTAAAGCAGCTAGATGGAAGTTCACCTCCTACTCAATTTCTGAGGATATGAAAATGCAAAATAACAAAAATAATGGAAAGGCTGCTTGACAATGTCAACAAGAAGATCAGTTTTTACTACTATTTGGACTCATTTAATAGAATTAGCTTGTGCTGCTTTTGGATACCTTATGTGAGGCCGAAAAAAGCCTTTTATACACGGATCTTATTAGCCCCTGTAATTTACCTGTTTCTTATACATGCAGAAGCTATGCTTTGTTTTATTGAGAACAAAAGGGAAGCTCTAAATAGGATCATATCACAGTAGGAGGCTATTTAGTAAAGATGTCACTCTTCAGGGTATTGCCATACTTAAACAGTTTAAAGAGATATCTATATGCTAGATTGGGTTGAGATTTACATTTTTGGCGATCGATATTTTATATGTAGGTGCATAGTAAATTTTTAATGTTTTCCTTTTTCATAAAAATAAGCGAGCACTAGCATATCACAGTGGATCCTTGTGATTTACTGCAAATAAATAAATTTCCAGACTGTTCTTCAAAGCATACATGCACATGCTCTAAATAATAGTAGATAATTATTTTATCCAAGTTTCTGGTTTTTGCAGTTGTTGCAAGATTTTCCAAGAGACCTTGTATCACTAAAGAGAGCTCAAGTGCTATGCTTTTATATGGGTCAACCTGACCTCTCACTGAAACTTGTAGAAAAGGTAATTACATCTGTGGAGCCAATTTATTAGCTTAACAATAAACACTATTCATTCAGTTGATGTCTGGACTTTTATCATGTTGTAATCAACAATAACTGTAGTAACTCTGTAATAAATTAGAGCAAAGTTAGTAAAACCCTGTATCCCTCGGTTCAACTGACTTATACTGATACACATGACTGCAGGTACTACCTGCTAATGAGCAAGAGGATTATATCTATGGCATGCTTGCGTTTCCTCTGTTGGAGCTTGGTCAAATGGAAGAGGCGGAAAAAGCTGGGAAAAGGGGACTCGAGATCTGCAAGGATGACCCTTGGTCACAGCATGCTGTGAGTTTGTCTTGCCTTTTCAACATGTCAACTCCTAATTTGCAGATAAAAATTCTATTTTAAGATCTGCTAGTTTCCACTCTTGCCTAGAGAAATCTTACTTGCAAATATGACCGCTTTCTGGTGTTCTGATCATCAATAGCTAAATATAGCTTAGCTTATAGCTTTTTGATACACATGCAGGTTTGTCATGTTTACCAATACGAGTGTCGTTTTAAGGAAGCCGTTCAATTTATGGAAGACTGTTCTAGATCGTGGGCTTATTTGTCATCATTCATGTATGTACATATTCATGTCTAAAAGGTCTATAAAACGCAAATAAATTGTTTGAGTTTATCAGTTTGTTATATTGTTCTTTGAACTTTCTATCAGGTATACTCACAACTGGTGGCATGTTGCCCTTTGTTACTTGGAAGGTCATGCACCAATGGAAAAAGTACGAGATGTGTATGATAACTGCATTATGAAAGAACTGGAAAGAAATGATGCCATGCCGGCTGAGGTCCGTCGTTACATTTTCTCCGAAAGGAATTATACTACTCTGCGTTATATACTTGATGTTAATGATTCAAGGCCTACAGGTATACTTAAATGCAATTGGTCTCTTACTGCGTGTTTATATTAGAGGTGGAGATGCAGTTTTTGAGGACCGCTTGAAGGTTCTGGCTGATTGTCTAGCAGATCAAGTGAGTGGTTATCCCTCACTTTCTATTGTAGTATGAATCTGAATACAACGTTTTGTTTTCTAATGTGTTAGTGTAGTATTTGATCAAGTTCAATACAAAGATACTAAACTACCTGAACTACTAGGTAGTGTTTCATTTCCTATGCTCTGATTACCTCTTTCTCCTTACTCAAACAAAGACATAGCTATATATTTAATGCGTTGACTATAAAATCAGGCCTGCTGGTTTCTGGAGTGGCACCTGGATATATTGATATCATGGGCTTTACCTCGTACTGGAAAGTTCTCTGAAGCAGAAGATCTACTCGAAGGCTTGAAATCCAGGTGGAGTAGGCTTTCTATATTTCTATCAGGGCCCTGTTTTTGAATATTGACTAATGCCGTCTTTCTGTTGCTGTAGGATTTCTAAGATGACCAAGAAGAAGCAGAAACTGATGCAGAGGGGGCTTTTGGTTAGTTTTGTCCTTTTCTTATCCTTCAGTTGAAATTATATTTTAATGAACTACGTGGAAGCAACTTGAGCTTTGTCATGCTGAGAATGAGATTATACATTCATATATATGAATATGCATGAAATAAAATGTGCATATACAGCGTATAAAATGAACGAGGATATAGCAATTGATAGTTTTGGGACTAGCATTTTTTTTGTCTTTTGTCCAATGAACTTAGATGGAAGCTTAATTTAGTCATCTTAAGTTTACATACATTCATGTTATACTGAGATTATCATATTATGCAAGAAGTTTCTGCTTCCTTTTCGTGACATGTTTGTAACATCTATCCCCGATTCTAGCTTGCAGAAGCTCTTTCTAGTTATGGGAAGGGTGACAACAAGCAGGCACTGCAATCACTTGACCTTGAATTCAATGCCACTAACTACAAGGTACTAAGAAGAAGCCCATGTGCTTTTTCCATGATTTGTTCGAGTATACGGAGAAAATATAAATCTGTTTGTTATGCTAGGTAATTGGGGCATCAGATGAGCAACTTGATGTATTTACAGAATTATACATCAGTTTACTGTTGGATACAGGAGATGCCTCAAAAGGTGCAAGCTGGACTTCTGTTTTATGATATTTTATTTATGTTTTGTCGGACATGATGATAATGAATTTGAGTGTTGCAGCTATCGAAGCTATTGAAAAACAGCTGAAGAAAAGGGAAGGTGCACCATACTTATGGAGCCTCCTGGTAAACCTCTTTTTTGCTATTATTACCAATTGATTTCTGTAGTTATCTGCTTGGTATACATCGCTTCTCTGTCAAGCCTTGTTCATGTATTGATAAAAATTATTGAATGATAATAGGAGAGAGCGTATTCAGTTTTAGGGGCAGAGGAAGTGGCAAATTACGGCAAGAAAGCAAGGGAGTTGGAAGCGGCATATTTCACTTAGGTACAGACTGCAGAGCTGTACTATATAATATATCATGCTCTTATAATGGTTGAAATAAGTGAAGTCTGCTTTTACATTTTATACGTAATACCGCATAGTGTAGTACCACAAAGTTCTGATTGTAGTACGTGTTTGGTCAATAATAGCACGTTTATAGTGCGTTGTACATTTTGCCCATGAATTAGTAACTTTTGTACGGGTTGCACCCCTCGTGCACTGCTTAATAAAATCTTTATTTTACCTACAGAAAGTTAATTGTTTGAAAGAGAATGTTGTGAACCATTAGTTTATATGCAATGTTGATACAACTTAGAAGTGGTTGAGTTGAATTTGTGTGTTGCTTGCGGAAAGTGCTGTCAACGACGGCAAGTTTGAGGTTCAGCAGAGAATCTGCTCGGTGCAACCGTGCTAGAAATTCCAGTTGAACTTTAATACAACTTAGAAGTGGTTGAGTTGAATTTGTGTGTTGCTTGCGGAAAGTGCTGTCAACAACGGCAAGTTTGAGGTTCGGCAGAGAATCTGCTCGGTGCAACCGTGCTAAACTGTGCTAGAAATTCCAGTTGAACTTTAATATAGAATAAGGTGCGTCTGAATTCTGAACAACAGTATGAAAACAGAGGTTCCATAAACAGGAGGAGTTGGACAACTCTGACAATCTTGAAAGGATGCCGAAGCAAGCTAACTTATTTCACTCATGAATTACATTACATGTATAAAACCAATAGAATTATTCTGTGTTAAGTACTAAGATTGATTTTGTTGTTTGATGTTTGAGCAAGCTGCAGTGTTGTTATAATAATCTTCTTCAGAACCTGTGTTTGTCAACTTTCATCTGAAGATCTTCCTTTTTGGCACCAACAATCCTATCAACTTCTTTCCCTCTCTTAAACAGTATGAATGTTGGCATTGCTTGCACTCCAAACTCCTTTGCTACATCCTGTTTGTTCCACATAATCAGTATTCGAACCATAACGAGTACTACATTTTTCGATTTCCAGAAACCGCATATTCTCCATTTGAATCACCAGAACACAACTAATTAACACAACCTTCATATTTTTTCTAAAAACCATTTATAAGTTGCTCGTTGCTGAACACCTTTGTTGAAATCAACTAGTTTATCAACTCTCAATTTCACTTCAGTTAAATACTCAGCTTTCCATTTCAACAACTTATTACTCAGCTACCGATAATATGTTATATGTATAAAGTGCTTTCAAGATTCATATAAAAAGAATACTTACATTGAGCTCGTCAGTGTCAATCTTGACAAACTCAACATCTCCAGCATATTTTTCTGCAAGCTCATGAAAAGAAGGCTGAATATCTTGGCAAGGTCCACACCAAGTAGCTGTAAACTCCACCACAGTCTAGTACACAAACACAAATATATTTGTAATTACCATAAACTTACTTAATCTCACATAATGAAAAGAAAAGTAAAAAAAATTACTCACCAGATTTGGGACTTGTCTTGAGGCTTGCAAGTAATTTTTCCATTTTGAAGAGGAGTGAAATGCAATAACCTGATATTCTTTTGTGCAACCGTTACCCTGATAACAACTCGAAACATTCGCCCCCATGGTTTAAGGAAATTCGATCGCTACCCCAACGCAGATAATTTCTTAACACAAAGGTCCTCAGAATATGTCTTCTAGGTGATGTGCAAAGTTTTGAATGACATTAATGCTTTATATACTGCAGTCATGTCTGTGATTAATATTCTTTAGCTTTGCTTTATTCTTTTAGAACTATTATTATCAAGAATTTTGGTTTTTGGATGATTTTCAAATATAACTACAATAGAAGAATATGTTCTTGTTAGTAGCTGGAAATAAATTTATTTTATATAAAAATAAAGATGATAGATTGTATGTAGATTACGTGTGAAGTTATGTTTCACCATTAATAATATAACCTTTGATTAATCTGTTTAAGTGTAATGATATCCTCTGGAACAACACAATAGGAATGAAATACTAGCAATTAGTAGGATAATGCGAGTTAGAGAATATTTGATCCTCACCATTGAAAGAGCATAAATTGTGTTGTCACTAACTTAGACCAATTAAGTACAAAATTAATTAGTTGTAACTACTTTAAGATCATCAAAGCATAATCAACACTTTTGTACAAATGATTGTTGTAAATAGTGGTTCCAGACTTCCAGTCTTCTACAACAAGTTGGAAATGTTACTCATTCCATTCCATCCGTTTTCCAGTTTTCTTTTATTGTTTGTTTTTGTTGTCTAATCTCTTATTGTTGACAAGACTTTATATTAATAATTCTCAAATAAAAAAATGTGAAAAACCACTTTAAAAGGGGCCCTTTAAAAAGTCCAACCATTGTCAGTGACCTGATTGACAAAATGTGGGTTCAAATCCTCACTATCAGCTTCTTACCTAGATTTGATGTATTATTATAATTTTTTACACAATCAATTATTTTGAAACGATATACTCCTTCCGTCCTGTAAAACTATATACATTTATCATTTTTAGCCGTTTAATAGAATTTCATATATTAATAAAAAAAAAAAGTTACCACACACCCAACAAATAATGATCTTACAGCTTACATACAAATTATATATTTTACCATTAAAAGTATAATTTTCCCCACATTTTTATCTTTTATTATTTGGGTTAATCAAATATTAGTTGTCCTTGAATCTTTATTGCACGTTAGTTATACATAATTTTTTTCTACAATTAACAATTGCCAAATTCTTAGAAAATGTAAGATTTTTCAAAAAAATAAAAAAGTGGTTTTTCGCGATTTTTGGGGTTTAACGGTCTGACCGGCCGGGTTTCTTAAAAAATCGTCGAGACACACATTTTCTTGTTACGCTTTTAATAGATTATGTTATGGTTTTAAGTTGTTAGCGTTGAAAGTTTTAGTTACAGTTTTAACGTATTTTGTTAATGTTTTAAAAGATGATGTGATGGTTTTTAATGCGTGTATTGTATGTTTCAATCATAATTTAAACCTCTTTCGTTAATTTTTAAGAGAGATGTGATGGTTTAAGGAGCTACATGATAGGTTTTTAAGATGGTTTGTTATAGTTTTAGATGACAACTAATATCATTAAATCACTATTAAACAAGTTTAAAAGTTTCAGAGATGCCATTATTAAAACATCAATAAACAAGCTTAAAATAAAGCTACTTGAAACACCTGTCATTACAATACTAAAACATTCAGTCATCCAAAGGTTTTAAAACACCTATTCTCATAGGAATTGTTTTACAATACACGTTCATTCGGTGTTTTTTATACAGATGCAAATTGACTTGTTAAAATAGGCTTTTTTCGCGTAAACTTGTTGGTGAACTTCGGCTTCATGCCTTTTGTTGCTTGTGCTTGTTGCTCAATACTGCAATGACACATTTGAGAGACCTATCATCAACTCGATGTCATCATCACCTGCTTAAAACATTCATTAACTGGGTTAAGACCATAACAACTCTCATTAAAACTATCACACTGGTGTTTGAAACAAAAAATGAACATGCAAAACAAGCTAAAATAGTAACATTGATGTTTAAAACCATATTAATGCCTCTTAAAATTATAACAATGCCTCTTAAAACTATAATAAAGAAGGAATATGCAAGACAAGCTAAAAACAGTAAAATTGATGCTTAAAACCATAGCAGTGCCTTGTAAAACTATAACAATGCCTCTTAAAACTATAACAAATCATTTGCAAATAATCAAATCATAAATATTTCATCAGAAGTTAAAAAGACTAATGATGCGCAAAAAACAATAACAATAGGTCTTAAAACTATAAATTATGCGCAAAAAATAATAACAATCAAAATATTTCAGCACAGGCTAAAAATAGTAACATTGAAACTTAAAACCATAACAGTGCCTTTTAAAACTATAACAAAGCAGAAACATGCAACACAAGCTAAAAACATTAACATTGATGCTTAAATCCATAACAGTGCCTCTTAAAACTATAACAATGTCTTTTAAAACTATAACAAAACATCTTCAAACAATCAAATCATAATCAGAAGTTAAAAACACTAACGCTGATGCTTAAAACTTCAATGATAGGTCTTAAAACTATAACATATGCGCTAAACAATAACAGACAAAACATTCAACACAAGCTAAAAACATAACAATAATGCTTAAAACTATAACACCAGCTATTAAAACAATAACAATACACCAAATAACATGATTGTGAAATGATTCGATTTTCACTGTACCAATTTCAGATCTAGTTTCAGATCTGGAAACATCAGATCGTAAAATCAATGAAAAACAAAAAATAAAAGGTAAAATTTCACTTCCAATTGATTTTGACGGAAAAAAAAGCGAAATGAATCCATATAACGGAGGTGCTTAAAACTATAACACCAGCTCTTAAAAATTATAACAATGCATCTTAAAACCATAGCAAAGCATCAGATAACATATGTGGGAAATAATTCAATTTTTCACTGTACGAATTTTATATCTGGAAAAATCAGAACGTAAAATCAAAGAAAAACGAAAAATAAAAGGTCAATTTTCACTTCCAATTGAGATTTTAACGAAAAAACGAGATGAATCGATATAACAGATGGAAAAACAACAAAAACCACGAAGCTATTCAATCGATTCACCTGATTTTTTATGAATTTGAAGAAATCCGGGGAAATCGCTTAGAAATCCGGCGAAATCTATGAAATCCGGCGGAGATGCTTCCCGGCGGAGATGGCGGAGTGGATGATTGAAGGTACGGTGCCGAAGATGGCGGAGCAGAGATCGTCTTTCGGTTTTGGTGCTTCTGATCTGTGTGTTTCTGATTTTGTTTCTGTTTTTATGTTTATGGCTGGTTTGTGGATATATATAGGCAACCAGTTTCTGGCTTAATTTGAAAACCAAAACGCTTGTGCCGGTTCAACCACCTTTTTCTTTAAAAACATGATTTTCCTAATCTATAGGAAATTCTTCCCTTTTACTATACTTACTCTTATTTTTAACTTTTCGCCTAGAATTAAACGTTAAATCTGAATTTATGGAATTATTCGAGGTGGAGGGAGACCAAATCTTTGATGCATTTTTTTATTTCTCAAGTTTGTCCCTTGTTTTTTTTCCTTGTCTTTTTATCTTTATAAAACCGCCTTCCAAGACTTGCTTATTATATTCACCAGATTGAAGTATGAAACAAAACAAACACATCCTAAAATGTCCATCTCTAGAGACTCCCAGCGATGAAAATTTTCAGATTGAGTTTTGTCTCTGTACTGTCATTCTAGGACTGGTTAGAACAGATGGAAGTCTACGTTAGAAAATTGTGAGATAATATAACATAAAATCATTCGCAACAAGGTAGAAAGCAATGCTTCTTCGAGTTACTGATGCATGCAGGTTTTATCTTCAATATTTGTGAATATTGATCGAATAACAGGAGGCGACCTTGAGTTCTTTTAGAACCAACTCCTCGAACTCAGGTACCTTAAATTGGAAATTTTATTAGACTAGTGAGCTCCCGGTGTAATTGGCGGCTGATCTGGTGTTCCTTCTTGCAGTGTAGACTCTTAAATGGTATATCACCAGAAACATCTCCATATACAGCTCCGTCGAACCAATACTAGAAATGTATAATATTGTCACTCCAGCCATGTAGCATCTCCATGACTGCCCGAACAAGAAGTTCCTGCATCTTCCAACTGTGACAAGTCATTGCTGCAGAAGGGTTCAAAAAATTGGGGAATTAGTTGAAGTTACAGGGGTAAAATCCAAAAAAAGATATTATATGTAAGCTGCACACCGTTTTGGTTATGTCCGATTTTAGAAGTTAACGTTTTAACACTATCCAATTTAGATACCTTTGACACATGAGTGCATGACATCATATCTAAGGACATGTGTCACTTTGCAAAATGAAAAACTGTTGGGCTACAATGCAAAAAAGAAAATTTTAGCATTTTCAACAAATCTAAACTAACCCCATTATCTCAAAATATTTGCAAGTAATCCATTCCTTAAAAAGAAACCAACCTAAATTCAGAATTTAAATGCTTAACAAAGGGATTTCAAGGAGAAAAAAAGGACTAACAAAACGCCATGGATGGAAAGTCATTGGAGGTACCATTAATCATTATTGTCTATTCAATCATGCAAGCTCCAAGCGGTTCTGCCATGGAAGTTAATCCATGCTGTTGTGCTTTTTTTTTTCTTCTTATATTTATTTTAAATTTATTCTGTTTATCCTTTACTAATGTAATACTATATTTCTGATTTTCATTGATTTGTACTTCATTTTTTAAAATAAAATGGACAATTTTGCAGTACTTTTTTAAGGTAGTTCACAATTTTTATTAAAAAATGAGCTTCATTTGAAATTAACTAAGACTTACTTTATTTGCATTTTGAACTTCAATAAAAAAATAGAAAGGAAAAAAAAACATGAATTTGCAAAGGGGTATCCAAATGGGACAGATACATTACAAGGTACAAAAAATGGACATGGTTTAGTTAATCTACCGTATTTTGACATTGTTACAATAAGAGGTACCTAAATAGAACATGGTTCAGTCAAGGTACCAAAAAGTGGTAAGTAGCTTGCTTAGTACCCTTTTTAGACTTTTTCCCAATTACAATGTAAGTCAAGCTTCAAGATTTATATGGTTCAGGCAAGATAAAGAAAATTTGTTGACAAGATGTTTACCACGACTCTTTAATGCTCAACATCCTCGGGAAGTCTAGCTTTTCCGGCATATACGTATTTCATCTCTGCCATCCATGTCTACAAAGAATCATCAAAATTAGGTCAGCTGAAACATTGCAGCACAATACAAGGTTTGCCCCACAAGTAAACTCAACCACAATCCAGTTTTGTAGACACTTGTGGTAGATTGTCTGGAACCAACAGGATATTTAGGACAGTAAATATAGTTAAGCTATTACAGAAGGGGCAAATAAAACCTCACCCCATGTCTGAACGAAATACGCATATTGGGCACATTACTTTTGTGTATATCATTTCCTCCAGGGCCCCTCTTGAAATATTCATCTCCAAGCCAGTGCAACTACAGAAACAGTAAAACAAATGTATTTCTGTTAAACGAGTGGAAGTCCATTTGTCAAATATCACCACAAAAAATATCAATCAGCTTAATGCAACTAAAGCTACTTGATATATTATACTTGAACCCCAAACTTCATTATCAATCAGAGGATCCAAAATCTAGACCTCGAGGAGTATAGAATACCAAAACGGCATCCTAATATTAACTTATATATTCTAGGTAGGTTTTAGACCTTGTGAGTGAAAATCATCCATGTCACTCAAGAAAAAAAAATGCAGATCCATTTATTACAATTTACAACCTTTTGAGGTGATGTGATTGGTTTCCAGACTCGAGGCCTAATCCGCCTGCTTATACAAGGATTTGCCGCTTAATCACATGTTGAACATTCAATTACTCCTTGTTTTCAGTTATGTACGCACTCAAGAATTACCTTGATACTCTACTTTTTATCATGATAAATAAAACTTCAGCTGGTCAGCATAATTCACATTATTCATGCGAAAAAAAGTGTCTTGCCATCTATCATTCTATTCTTTTTAAGTTTTGTGAAATCTAAGTGAAACATGTTGGTCCCGCCTAACCAAATTCTAGTCACACAACTTAGTTATCGTATTACTTTCCCACTGTCCAATCCATTGAAGCAAACGATAATGCATTAGCTGCATTTCGAACTGCAAAACCTACATTGAAGAGAAGATGCTTAATTGTTCTCCAGTAAGCTGCAACGTTAAACCAAAAGAACTTGCACACTTCCAAGTCCTTACAGAGAGAAAATTTTATTTCTTTCACATGATTGGTTTTTAATCTGTAAATGATGAATACAAAAATATTTGACTAACAGTAACACATTCGTTGTATTTTACCAGGGATTGATTTTGGATCGGTTTCTTAGGAGGGTTGGTAGGTCCAGTCAACTGATGGTAGTATTGGTTAAAAGTAATTGTGTAATTGTTTTAGTGGTAGAGCCCACCAGTAAAAGAGGTAAACTTGTAAAATATAGAAACGTATACAGTTCAAAGGGAAGACAAAAATGGAATATGTATACAATTTACAATCCAATGGGATAAAGCGGGTATTTTTTCTTAATGGACCAGTTTGTGATGACAAGGGCAACATGTGTCCCTGAAATTTCTCAAAGCTTGGTCACAAAATGTTTTTCTCTTGATCGTGCGGGGGGTGCTAGATAAATTAAACCGGTGTGAGAACTGAGAATATTTGTTTTGTTAATTGTCTGACCCAACTTGAGTATTTACACAAATCCAAATAGATATTTTGTGATATTCAGTCCACCGGGGGTAAAGAATGGCTCCATTCCCTAAGGCTAGCTTATCTTCTGTTCTAACTGAATGTTCAGATTTAACACTATTCCAACCAAGAATCAAGTTAGTAAAATGCAAATCAACAATGTGAACTGAATAGATAATAGTATTCAATGAGCTTGTTGATGCCTTGATGGCAATAAATTTAGAAGTTCTGACCTTGGCAGTATGAGAAAACCCAGACTGATAGACTGAATTTCTAGCTATCTCACAAAGGTCACACGAACTCAGCTTCCATACCTGATAAACGTGATATTTATAAGAGATGCATTACAACAAAGCCAGAAAAGAACTCTCTCAAAAGGACCTTTGACAAACCTTTGCCGCTACACTATATTCTTCCACAAGAGCCTCTTTAGTTAGATGAATTTGTAAAGGATCATCACTTGACAACGAAACATTTAAGCCACGCTGGAAGAACATGGGAAACGGGTTGCGATGATAATCCAAGAAGAGCGAGTTGTTGCTCAGTGGTGACATAGCTAAACCAATCTGAAAAGTTGATTATTAGTTCCAGGCCAAGTACAACTCACACAAGACACTACAACCAAGGAATGAGATTGTGGTGCACACATTTGCTATTAGACAATGGAATTATTCATAAAGCTTAAGGGATCTGTGCATGTATGGGGTAATATCAATGGCAAATTTTTAGTTCAAAGGTGAATTGTATAAATTGCAAGTGAATTTGCAAAATAGCATCTATGACATGTGATGGCTTCATATTCTGAAAACTTTACATAATGATTTTATTCTGCAATAATCAGCAAATCAGTTTTCTAGAATAAGAAACTTCTCAAAAAAATAGATGGTGGGAAATAAGTTCATTCACACCTTCCACAAGCATTTTTATTAGTAAGAACCACTAATGTCAAGTTTTGAGATAAACCTGTGCAAGATAGTATAGATATTGCAAGACAGGGGATTTCCGCAAATTTATCCCATGTGATATATTATGACATAGCAAGAATCCAGCAGCTAGATGGTCAACATCACCAGCCTGCACGAGAAGCCCTTTAAAAAAGATGGAAACCATACAAGTATAGTGAAGTGAAACACATGAATAAAAATACAACCTCCCCACAGTGAGGACGAAATCTGATTGTAGGCAATCCTTTTGATTCTCGAAGCTGAAAAAACATTGGGAGAGAATATAAAATAGAAAATCAGGCACGGTTCCCTACAAATAATCAAGATTGTCTGCTGATATGCAATGAGATTTAAGTTTCAGCAGAAAAGTTTCATCAGCTTGATCAGCCAACAATAGATAATTTTCAGCACAAGTTTGATGGAGTCAAATTTAAAGATTCAACAACCTTATTGAGCGTAAATAAGTTTGCGTAGCAGTAATAGGCGTAGTAAGCAAATGCAGGATTGAATCCATTCGTCCATTCTGATGGAGTTGGCATGTGCTTGGTGGGACGCCTCTCTGGTTTACTTTCATCATCAACCATATCAAATCCCACAACCTGAGATATTTCATGAGGTAATAAGGATCCCTTAACAATCAACAGATGCAAGTGATAAAGCAAACTTGTATGATTTTCTGTGCATCAAATGAAGACAAAATAACTTTGGCACACTCGTGAACAATAATTCTGAAAGCATTCCTAGCAAATTGATAAAACAGTTACCCAACTTAAAAGTTTTCTCAGAGTTTCCTTTTTTCCCCTTGTTATTAAATGTTAGCTCCACACCGCCTGCCGTAAGAGTCGAGGAAGCATGAAATTACTTTCTTGCATGATAATTATGATCAACAGATATTGAATTCTATTTACAAAATTCAAACGCTGGCCTTAAATTTCATAATTGAATGAGCTAAAGACTGGTTAATATTATTTTTTGGCCATCATATCATCTATAGAGATAAAAGAACGACTTACTTCTCAAAGTTAACTAGACCTTAAAACATAGGCTTACTATGACCAACTCCCTTCCAACGATTAATTTTACTTCAATTTAGAAGCATATATGATGAGCTAATCAGGAAATGTATTAAAAAAGGAATTTTCAACGTACGAGTACAACATCATTGCACACCAAACTGCAACACGGTACAGTTAATGACAGGACGTGAAGTAATGCATAAGAAAATTAGAACATATATTTGATGCAGTCAATGAAGCTCATGGCCTGATTGAATTATCAGCTCGCATAAGTGAAACAATAATTACTGAAGGTAATACTCAAAAGTCGTGAATTCTAGGTATACCTGCAATAAGAAAACATGCAACTGAGGATGCGAATTCGGGTCCACTGTAACTTCAAACAGTGGAATGAAGATATTATCTAATATGTTCTGAAATGATGTGGCTGTTCCCATACTCCTATAGATATTATATAACCTCGGCAACTGCAAATTTCAACCAAGAAGTTTGTGTTATGTCCGCAAAAACAAGAAAATGAAGCGCAAATTTTTCAGCAGTAAGATTCATAGGACATAAAAGAGAGAAAATAAAATAAACAACAAAAAGAAGGAACTCAAAACAGTTGGATTCCAATTCTACCAGGCAAAACATAAAACGTTGTTCAACATCGTTCTCTTTCAACTATATTTTCCTATAAACGTAATCCATCAAGGATGAATTTTATCTGGACAGAACCATATAATTCCCAAAGAATTTTGTAAAGTACTCAACTGGGAAGAAACAAGATGAAGGTAAAAATATAAAAATAGTAGAATATATACATTAAATTACCAAGTTATAGGGAACAACGATAAAACATATCAATCTAGAACAACCATTATCCATCTTATCCTCACCGTTCATCCTCTTAGACCAAAATCTTATATAAGTTCATTTAATAGAGTGGAAGAAAAAGTGCAGCAAATACCAAGCAGAGGGACCAGATATTGTTGCAACCTACCTGCATGTGTTCTTAGGCTGTACGCATTCCAAATGAACATGCAATTCAATTTCCATGTCGTCAGAAAAGGTATGTTCAAATTTCAATCTTGTCTAGGAAGAAGGATCAACATTCTACTCGTTTGTTATGTGTGTGTGATCCCAAGTGCCCATAAAAACTTTAAACATGTTAAACCCCCACCAAAGAGATGACTTATTAGAAAGAGCGAATCTGACGGTTTGTCTTAGTCTCTTAGACCATCTCCAACAGGTCAACCCCTCTCCAACCCTCCAACTTTGCTACGTCAGCATTCCACTCACTGCAACCCCTCTGCAACTCTCTACTCCAACAGTTGAGACCCAAATTTATATTTTTCCTCATTTCTTTCAAACTTAACTTTTCATTTCATTTCCTTTTAAATTTCATTCTTGATTTCATTTTAAATGTCGTTAATTGATTATCATCACATTAATTTTTAAAAATTACATTACTTGAAAATAAAAATTACAATACTGGAAATTGCAAATTACAACAAATTCGAAAACTTTAAACGGCTACATGTGAATCCTATTCATCATATCCGAGAAATATTACCATAAAAGTGTGTTTTGGTTGTTTAAAATATTATTATTACATTTAAAATAAAAAGGAAACAAAATTTAAACAAAGAAAATAAAATAAAAAATGAAAACAAAACAAAACAAACAAAAGAAAAAGAAGTAAAATAAGGGTGGAAAAGAAGAAGAAAACATAAATAGAGTTAAGGGATAAAAGAAAACAGGAAAAAAAAAAAAAAAAAAAAGGAAAATGGCGGTGGGACTGGTCCCAACAGACCAGTTTGGGATACCTTCTCCAACCAATGTTGGAGAAGGTCTTAGTACAAGCATTTTTTTGGCAATTAAAACCAACAATCATAATGTAGTTATAGGCTTATAGCAAAGTACACAGTTACACAGTTAGTTACGAATACCTAATTAGTTGGAACTAGAAAGTCCAGACAGGTCATTTTTAAGGAACATACAAACTGAGAAAACTTAATGGATTTACTAAGCAATAATAAACAACAGCATAATTAGTTAAATGGTGTATAATAAACAGACAGCTAACAGTATAGACCCTGGGTTACCTGAATCAACCAAACAGCATTGTCACTGTAAAGTTCATTGTTTACGAACCAACTTGCAAGCTGGTCCCATTCACTTTGTTTCCTTCCATATATTGAAATTCGGTACTCAGCCATCTGAAAGGACAATACTGGAATCATTAAATTGCAAATCACAGCAAAACATTGATTAATATGAAATCAACAATAGCAGCATGTTATAACCTTGACAAGCATGATCAATAGAAAATAAGCTATTAGTGATACTTCTAATTATAATGAAATCGCCAAAGGTAAGTACTTGTCTACTACACCGTTTATTACCTTGAAAACTTATATGAGGTTCAAATGTCGAATAACCTATCTGCTCTACTTCGTGGATTAACATCTGAATATCAAAGTGTGAGATACAAATCACCCATCATCTAACATGTAGGCAAGAATACTAATGTCTACAATGTAACAACATGCTTAAATTTCAGTTAAACTTGCTACCTTTTGAGCCATGTTCTTGTTTCAGACTTTAAGGCCAACTAAATTCCTGATTCAAAATAAGTTATGTTCACAGCACTTCAGGTTTTCCTCTTTTACTCTTTTTTTTTTTTTTTTTCCTTTTTGGTGGCCTTACAGCTGGGCAGGAAAAAAATAAATCCCATCCATCATACAGATAACAATTACATGTCCTATGGAGTTCATCCCAGAGATACATTCTTCACTAAGACGTACCAAGGAAGTCTTGCAAGGAATTAAAGAGTAACAAGCTCCACAAGAAAGAAAAACTATATTGCGAGGCATATACATTCAAAAGCTGTCTTACTGTGAACTTCTCCAAGGTAACCAAATTATCAGCATTTTATGTACCATCGATCCAAAGAATTAACAAAACCCATCACATGCATGAAGAGGTACATGGAGAAGCTGGATTTAAAATAATGCAACTGTACCTGGTATTTACTAGCTTCCAGATCTAACAGGACCTGTTTTGTCATCTCCGCCAAGTAACGCCCTGGTAAGAGAAGAGAGCTCACTTATCAACTCTCGATAAGTATAATATCAAGTAGATGAATATGTGTTATGATCTTGAGCATTTTATATCCATGCTAATGTAGAAATCAGAAAGAAGTACACAAAACAATTTTTCCCCTCCTCTGAATTTTGATAGAAGACAATTTTCAGTAAATTCGTTTTTCTTTTCGGTAAATTCCAAAACCTTCAAGAATGAAAATATTTATAATTAATCAGCATAAGTCCTAAGAGAAGAAGATGATAAGAACATCATGGTGATGGATATTACAGATCACGCTCATCACAAAATCATCAAACCCCATATTATTTCAGATGCAACAGCATAGAGAAACAAATTGTACGAATAATTGTGCATCACAACTTCGATGGAAAGTAACATTAGCACTTGCTGCCAAATCCTGAATAAAATGTTTCCCGAACTTTTGGTATATAGATCAATGAAGTTTTCAAGTCGTTATCATATGAAAATTCATGATAATCCACCATTACATGTCTGCTCATACATTGCTTTGGGGAGAACAGACCTTGGATGAGATTATCTTGCTTCAGGAATATCTCCCTAAGCCGACTCTGTCCACAAGGATTATATTTCAAATTGAATTTGTCAAAACGATGGAAAGTACTCTTATCAGCATGCACGTCCAACAAATCTACATTAAGATCATACCTGCATCATACATGTTTATCACATAAAGAGAAAGCATGTCTATATATTATGAAAAAGATCTTGAATAAAGGAAATTGATTTCAAACCCTGTTAAGTCCAAACTGTCAAAAACTTCTTTCAGGGTAAGATATTGTCCATCACGGTATATGACAACCTGCATCAAAATTCAGAGACTTAATAAATTCCTGCAAGTATCTCATAAATTTCGACAACAATTGTGGACATACAGGAAAAGTTGGGATTGTGCAGCATAAATTAAGTAAAGGCACATAGGTCAGAGGATGGTACCTCATCTGGTTCTTTTCTTAATTTTGACTTGATGAACCTGACAAGATGTTTTTGGTTCATGCAGGCAGAATGATGTACATGAGTATCAACTTTCCTTATATTATAGAAGTCTCGGTGAGGGGCACTTTTTTGAGCTACAAACTCCCTGTCCGAATTCACCAACAAATGCAGCCGGAATTTCTACCACAAGGTACAGTTTGTAACCAATCAATTTGAATAATAGAATGCATATGACAAGAAAAGAGAGTTTTCAAGAAAATTACTTCCTCGAGAAATCGTAATCGGTGGTGGCATGTTGAACGAACATTTCCAGTGGACATTACTTTCAGTATATGATGCATATCAGTGAAAAATGTTGTCGAACTCGCAACAGGAAAAAGTTCTTCATTATCTGTATTATTTTGAGAAAATCCATAAGAATCCGTGAAACTTGTGAAGAGAGAGATTTATATAAATTTTCTTTTCTTAGACTAGCTTTCTCAAAGCTTACCATCCTTGCTGGCGTAAACACGCACTACACCATCCTCCATTCTGAAAAAATGCTGCATGCAAGTTATAGAAAAAATAAAAAGAGGATGGTTAGTGAAAATGAAATTAATAGACAAAGAAGTTGAATCATTGAATGAGGGACGATGACCTACCGAAGATGCTTCCACAGGTACAAAATGGAGTGGATCCTTGTTGACTTCTGATACACTAGATTTCTCCACAGGTTTCATCCACGGAGCAACATGTTCCCTGAACACATACTTCTCCCTTAATTCTAAACATTCACGAATAATTTTCATGACTTCTTGTTCTTCAACAGTCAATGAATCTGATTTCAAGTTTTAACAAGTGTAAGAAAAAGAGTAAAATACCCTGATAATATTCAACACACTGCCAGATGACGACAAGTTCACCGTAGAAAGAAAGATGATTAATGATGCCAACAAAAACTTTGCCACAAGCTTTGTCAAAAAAGGAACACAAAATACCGTGCAGAGTTATTGGTAGGCAAAGGCTATTGTTTATGACATGATCATTTCCCAATAAAGCTTCTGAAGCTGGATCTCGTGCTTTGTCAGCATGATTGATATTGGGGTCTACTTCAGCCACAGCTTCAGATTTGTTAACATGAATGTAAATTCCCTTATCCCCTTGAGTAGGAAAAACAGGTTGATTCTGTGTTGTTAGATTTATGTCCTGCATAATCTCAGGAACACAACAGTTAGAACTCTCCAGTGAGAAAGACCAAAGAGTGGGAACAGGTCAACAATGAATATAATGGTTCCTGGTCAATTAATCCAATCAACAATGCAGAAATTTTTTACTAACTTTAGAAGACACTGTTCAAACAACAGAAGGAAATTGAAATACAAGAGAGGACATATAAAACACCTCAGTGGTGAATTGATTTTCATTTTACCAAATGCCAATATGTTAAATTTCCATGAAGCATGTGAATGACTGGTTCGCGACTATCTCTTTTGACGCCACGGTAATAAAACATTTGAAAAGAAGGTTAATAACTTGCCCATTTTGAAGTTCATCAAACTTACACCTTCTTACTTCCCAGTTGTGTTCTATCACCTCTGCGGGTGAAATTTCAATGAATAAGCAGCATGATTTAGCAAATAGCAAGTGATGCCAATATCTTAAGTCTGTCTCGTAACATTAGAGTAAATCGGAGGAGTGTGCCAAACACTTGGGTAGTGGTGTAGTTATTCCTAATGTTGGGAAAAACAGGTCTTTTCCTAAGAATTTTCCATCATAACTTATCTTTTTGTTACGGTCATTTTGAAGCCATGATTTGTTCATGAGAAAATAAATAAATCATTTACTTCATAAGTAAAAAATAAGAGAAGAAAATGAAATGAAAACCAGTCGAAATAGATGCCAATATCTTAAGTCTGTTTCGTAACATTAGAGTAAATCGGAGGAGTGTGCCAAACACTTAGGTAGTGGTGTAGTTATTCCTAATGTTGGGAAAAACAGGTCTTTTCCTGAGAATTTTCCATCATAATTTATCTTTTTGTTACGGTCATTTTGAAGCCATGATTTGTTCATGAGAAAATAAATAAATCATTTACTTCATAAGTAAAAAAATAAGAGAAGAAAATGAAATGAAAACCAGTCGAAATAGAAGATCATGTGTTACATTTTGATAGGGTAGAACATGATTCTCTCCATCTCCAAGCTCCCCTCCATCATCGTCAGAATCACCAGTGCTTTCAAATGCATAACCACTGGTTGATCTAGGAGTCACAAGCCTTCCGGCTGATCCTACCCGTGGAACTGATGTAGCATGACCAACATATTCCTCCTCTTCTGCATAGATCAAAAGGAGGAAGCTATTAATTAAACACACTAATTAATCCTATTCCTTGGTAAACAACATTTCCAAACGCTAAAAACCTAAATAACTGTTTCCACCAGAAACAGCATGAACAATTCGTAATTACAATCACAGCACTGAGAATTAAAGCAAAAACCGCATAGTGCAGGAAGACGTAAACTACTAATTCAACACACTCACCTTACGCCTTCATCTCTAACATTTCCAAACGCTGAAAACCTAACTAACTGCTTCTACGAAACAACACGAACAATTCTCTCATCATCTAAATCTGTAATTACAATTGAACCACTGAGAATTAAAGCAAACTGCACTAATTGAACATACACCTTGATCACTAGAATTTCCAAACGTCGGAAACCTAATTAAACTAGCTCCACAAGAAACTACATCAACAGACCCCTCATCATCTCAATTAGTAACAAACTAATCAATTAATTAACGCAAAAACCAAGCGTACCATCCCTCTGATCAGTTCTCAGAGGAGGCAGATTCAAATTGGATGGAATCAAATCAATTTCCTCCACACAGTGCGTAGCCAAAGCAGCTTCCTCGCTCGTCCGAACAGAAGCGACATTAGGCATAGAGGAGGAAACTCGAATAGAATCCCCAACCTTATCACTGAGCAGCTTATTCTTACGCCTCCAGATATTGACATTTTTGCTACTCTCAGCGTTTTCATGGCAATCGGAGAGTTCGGATTGTTCATCATCGGAGTGAGGTTGGCGGCGTAGATTGAGGAGACGATCTAGCACCTGATCGACACTGCGCTTGTGGATGTAGAATGCGGAAAGTGCCATTACGGAAGCTCCGAACAGTGCAGCCACCGCCAGCTGGAGCGGCGACGCCGGAGAATATGACGGTGGTGGTGGTGGTGGATACATGTTTGTTTGGGGTGCGAGCGAAAGTTGGTGGGATTTTAGGTTGAGGTTTATGATACGGAAGAACTAGTAAAGGTTTTCAGTCCGCTCGTTTCAGGTGTTCATTTCTACACTACAAGTGTAGTGTAGCGTGGACGTGGAGTACGTGATAGAGTGAGTAATCAGACTATTTTCGTAGTGACTTCACTTTTTCGAAGTGAAGATTATTTTAGGAAATAATTTAGATTACACAAAATATCATTAGATACGGTTTCTAGATAATTTATATAGAGACGGCTTATGTTATCAATAAAATCATTAATTAAAAAGTCTGTGTTATTAACAAAATAAGTCTTGTTATAATATGAAAAAACACCAGTGTTGAGAACATGGGTGTTTTGATTAATAACATTGATGATTTTCTTAACAATATAGGTCCGTCTTTAGATAAATTATCTAGAGACCGTCTCTCAGGAGTGTTGAGGGGTAAGACCTCAAACACTAAACCATTACAAGTAACCTTGTCTGCCTCAAAGACCGTCCGAGCTTGAATACATGAAAGGACTAAGTGGGGTGGGGGGGGGGGGGGTTAGAAAGGGTTACCCGGATTGCGCATGTCAATCCAGTAAGAGACTTTACTCAAGAGATAGTTGGGAGCTCTCAATGTAATAGTTATGAGGAAGGTTATGATATTGGAAACTTTATCACTTCTTTCTTATCTAGTTATATTTATAGTTATCATAGGTTATGAGTGTTCGTAAGATGATCTGCAAGTAAGGTGTGGATTCGAGGATAGCGACATTCCTTTGGCCACGGCCCAACAAGATGTTATAGTCCAATACCGTATTGGGCTGGAGGATAATCGGTCCTTTCCCTACCGAGTGTTGTTCACTGTTGGTCCGTAAGTCCTTAGGATAGAACTGTTTGCTTGATTGATCTATCCTCAGTTAACTCTGGATGTCCGAGCCGAAAGTCTCACGGAAGTATATCAGTGGTTCCAGTATACATTTGGTCTTACTGCAAAGGTGGTGTCCGAGAGGCTATCTCATCCGGTCCGTTGGGCATCTTTGTACTGACTTAGTCAGGTTTAGAAGTCCTTTTCCCAGCTAGCTCGGACTAGTCGTGAGGGTGTAGTGACTTTAGCGTACTGGTTGATTCACTAGGACGGACCATGCAAGGTCGGACCAGTACTGAATCGGCTATTAAACCGTGATGAGCTCTAGGACACGCTCTATGGCGCCCTTAACGGATTGGACATATATCCGTATCAACATATGTCCCCCTAGTTTCCAAGTATCTTAGTAGAAGATAATTGTGGAACTATAAGTAGAGGAACAAGTGTGTTTAGGAGCGTGTCCGAATCGTTAAATGTGAGGGAGAAAATCCCTTCTCTTTTTTTTTTTTTTTTTTTTTTTTGTCACACCATCCGTATCCGTGTTTCCGGAAATTTATATATCTCTCTCTCCCTCCCCCCCCCCCCCCTTTTCATTATACGGTCCGGGATAGGAATAATCGCGGACCGTATAAGGAAAAGGTATTTGTATCTGAGACATATCGAGATCCGAGTACGGTTTTAGGATAGGAAGGAGTTCGTTGTGGAAGAGTGCGTAGGAAGTAATCCGTTGGGCCAAATATGTGAAATGGTTCATCTGGGCCGATGAATAGTGATCCAAGAGGCCCAATAAGTCGCCCGTCCAGCCCATGAGTGAGGATCCCGAGATAGTGGAGAATTTCCAAAATAAATTTAATGGGGTGTTATGTAATTTCGCCAAATGTGAACCGATGCAACCGTTGGATTGAAATGATCAACGGCTAGGGTTGAAATCCGAGTGATGTGACGCTTCATCTTCCCCAACAATCCCTCTATAAATATATTGCAATTCTGTCATTGTCACACTTTAGCCGAATTGAATTTAGAGCACTCTTAAGCAATCCGAGCAAGTAACTAACTTCCGAGCAAACAAGGTTTCGAGTGAGTATTCAGATCTGCCGTGCAAGTCACTGTCGGAGAGCTAGCCAGGCTTCGTTGTCCGTCAACCTTTTTCCCGTTTCTTTATCAAGTAAGTAAATCTGGCCTTCTCTAAATTGCGAATATGGTTTCTTCTACCCCGGACGCATGTATACTTTGTTGAATTTCCGTGCTCGTATGCTATAGAGATAGGGTATCTTTTGCCAAGTGATGTGTCGTATGTTGAGTTTCGATTACCCTAGTATTGCATGTGTTCCGTAGTTGAATTTATAGTATCAATATGTGGATATGACTCGTATGCTTGCCTTGTAAATGTGCCATGTATGGTTGAATATAGCGCCAGTAGGCTTGTGGAACGTCCTATTGTGGCGCCTTGCATGGTAGATAATAGTGCCAATTGGCACATTAAACTCCCCTATGGCATGACCTTACGTGCCAAGGTGGGTGCCAATAGTTAGGAAAAATAACCCATAGGAACTCGCCGTAGGGTAGGATGTATTCGGACCATGGGACTTGATAAGATATATAAATGAACTCTCGGACGACCACCATGTCGTTTTCTAATCCGTTTCCTTGTGCCCTAGGATGTCCGAGAGCGATAGTCAGAATCAGCACGAGGTCCTTGATTACGATGACGGAATAGCCCAAGGATCCGAATCTGGTGTGGTATCCTCGTCCGCGTCAGACGAACTGGAGTTGGAGATCCCGCAAAACATCCTTCATGCGGAGGTCCACAAGACGGACGTTGTGGAGGTTGTTTCATCTGGCGATTCAGATGCTGGACAAGGGGTCCGTGGTACTGCTCCTGCTCAGAATGATGGGGTGAGTAGCCAAGGGAACCTTGTGAGAACAAGGGTGCGAGTCCAATCTCGGACCATCGTAGTGGTGGCACATCGGCTGGCGGGAGTGTGCCTCAGATGGAGCAGGAAGGCGACTCTGGTCGTGAGGTAGACGATGTAGAGATGTTTGAGGCTGGTGAGGAGGACCGTGTTGTGGCGGAAACAGGTCCGAATAACCCGAGTACATCTGGGAGACCCGAAGGTGGAGAAGAGGATGAAGATGGAGAAGAAGAAGATGATGATGACGAGGAGGAAGATGAGGAAGCCCCTCAAGTTGCTCATCCGCAAAGACGTTCTGGGCGCCGAATAATTTTGCACCCACGGGTGTCCGCTCAACCTAACCCGCCACTAGTTGTTGGCCGAGGAGCTCAAGCGGCACGGACTAAATTCCCTCGTCCTGCGTCCGCCGTTGTGATAGCAGATCCGTACGGTGAGCTCAACGCGGATGGTTTGCTTCCCACCTGTCCGTCCAAGCTGAAGCGGGAAGATATTCCGGAGTGGAGACGAAAGTGGGAGATTCCCGAGTCCGTCGAGATCATGGTTCCAGAGCCCGGACATGCCTTTTATAATCCGCCCGCTGGATACATGTGTGTGCACGAAGCGGCCTTCTCCTGTGGATGGAAGGTTCCCATCGCGTCCGAGCTGAAGCACATTCTGAACCACATTGGTATTGGTCTGAGTCAGGTTATTCCCAAATCTTTGGGAAACCTTATCTGTTTTGCGGTCTTTTGCGCAAAGAAGGGGCAGTCGGTAAATTTTGAAAACTTTCGACAATTATTCAATGTAACTTTTAGTCCGGGGAATCCCCTTTTTTATACTTTTGTAAATAGGAAGTCGTATAACTTCATCTCGGACCCCATCTCCTCGCTTGGATCAAAGTGGTGGGAGAAATACATCTTTGTGCCGATGGCTTTAAAGCCTGGGGAGTCCGCGAGGAGACAGGAACAGTGGGGGTTGCCCACAAAATTTTCGAGGGAGAGCATTCTGGATTGGCGCCCTCTCCCCAAGAATGTGGCTCCGTGGGTGGCGGAGATCCAGAAGAAGAATAACCCACCAACTTATCCGTTCCACGGATTGATCTGTCAGCCGCTACCATACTTGTGCGGGCTGACTGACGTCGTCGGAGGGAAGACCGACTTCTGTAAGGATCCCTAACTTAGGATTTTTTTTTTCATGCATGATTGTTCCATTGTTGTCCGCTGTTCATGGTGTTATGGATCCGTATCTGACATTATTTGTTCCTTCTGCAGCTTACTGGTTCGAGTACATAATGTCGACCCTCCGCGAAAAGAAGCAGCAGAGGGAGCAGCAAGCCCTCGAGCTTGTCACTGGCCAGAGGGATTATTAACACGTCCACGGGTCTACCTATGGCGGATCCCAAGAATGGGGCCCTCTTTGCCGCTGAGGAGGAGCGACGGAAGAAGGCGGGTGAGGATCCACAGATTCTTGAGGTGCCCGACAAGGGCAAAGGTACGGCGACCCGCAGTACCACTGCGTCGAAGCCACCGACTGCAGGTGCTCCGAGGACATCTGGTCATGGTGGTTCCGCTGCGTCCGCACCTCCGGGTGATGTGTTGATGCGAGATGCCATCGTCTCTGGCAGGAAGAGGGGTGCGACCTCGGATGCTTCTCCTGCGTCAAAGAGGCAGCTCTTTTCTGCTGTTCTGACATTGTCGGACCAAGCGGCCCTCGACGCGGAGTGTGAACGGAGTCACGGGCTCCCTGAGGTGGAGCGGGTCGGACAGATCCACTTGCTGCATCAAAGGGTAAGTAACTCCTCGTGTTCTTTCTTTCTTTGGTTTTAGCTTTCGTTTTTTAGAAATACAACTGCTGACTGTGCGGATTGCTTGTAGCTCGGATGCATGATCAAGGCCATGCAGTGGAAGGCCAGTAGTAACCTTGTCGGATGATTTTTTGAGCGAGAGTCCGCCCACCGGAATGACTTCCGCAACTTCCACTGTGAATTTCCTCAAGCACCGTCCCGCTTCTTGTGGACCCAGACATCTCATATGAGTCCCAGTGAAGGATTTCTTATATAGATCTCCCCCAAGTACGAAATACATGTTCGCTCGGTGTTGTACGCTCCTTGACTCCTTTGGATCAGCAAGTAATGATCCGTCCTTGAGGTAACTAAAGATATCAGTCATCCAATTTTTTCCTGTTTCAATGATCATAATGGTTGGAGTAGAACTCATGACGGATGAGTTCTTAATTTTGAGTAGAATAACTCTCCTTGTATCTAAAGCAGCTGTTGCGGACGCGTACTTTGCCAAAGTGTCCGCTCTTTCGTTCCATTCCCTGTCAAATTTTTCCAAGGTAAACTCATCGAAGAAATTCACTTCTAGTTTCAGTAGCTCAAGGTACTTGATCATTGAAGGGCCTTTTGTGGCAAAAGCACCAGAAAACTGGGCTTCCACTAACTGTGAATCCGTGTAAGCTTTGAGTCTCCGGACTTGTAGGGACTTGGCTATACGTAGTCCGACCAATAGTGCTTCATATTCAGCTTCATTGTTTGTAACCTTGAAGTCCAAGGATATCACATAGTCGAGTTCCGCGCCATCAGGGCTTTTAAGATAGATTCCAATGCCTCCCACTCTTCCGGTGGATGAGCCATCCACTTCCAACGTCCACATATCGGTGGGCTGCTCCCTGAATCTTCAACCCTTGTTCCTTTTCCCCTTTAGCATCCTGGCCGGAGTTATCAGTATTTGATTCTCTTGTGATATCATCGAGGAGGAATATTTGGTTGGCCCGAGTTTCTTCCCATGTCATAGTCCGAGATTGATTGATAAACTGAGCATCTTCAAGGTTATCTGGGTTAATCTTTGGCGGAACTGACTTTCGTTTGATCTGCTTGGTAATCAGGCACTCAAGCGCCTGTTTATCCGAGACTTTCGCTGACTCCGCTTCAGGGTACTCCGCTAAGAAGTCCGCAATAACTTGAGCTTTCTTGGATGTCGGGGCCTGATAGCTAATGTCGTATTCGCTCAGTTCTATTGCCTATTTAGAGAGTCGTCCGGATTGATTGGGCCTTCCCAGGACCTGTTTCAAAGGTTCCGTAGTTAGGACTACTATCTTATGAGATTTAAAATAGGGTTTTAACCGCCTTGCGGTGTAAACCAAAGCATATGCAAATTTCTCAATCTTTACGTATCTTGTCTCCGCCCCTGCAAGGGCTTTACTAAGATAGTAGATTGGCATGTGATCATTAGCTTGGATCCATACTAATACGGAAGTCATTGCCTCTTCCGTAATGGCTAGGTAGAGGTAGATTGGTTCTCCTTCTACGGGTTTGGAGAGCAGTGGAGGGGAATGGAGGTACTTTTTCAAGTTTTCAAAAGCCTCAGAACATTCCGCGGTCCACTCAAAGTTCTCTCCTTTCCGGAGGATTTTGAAGAATGGAAGGTTCTTCTCTGCGGATCGCGAGATAAAACGAATTAAGGACATGAGGCGTCCAATAAGTTGTTGTACCTCATTGAGGTTCTTCGGATGAGGCAGGTCTAAGATAGCTTTTATCTTCTCGGGATTTGCACTTATCCCTCTTTTTCTGACCATGTAGCCCAAGAGCTTTCCGCCCATTACCCCGAAGGTGCACTTTTCTGGATTAAGTTTCATCCAATACTTCCTAAGGATAGCAAAGCACTTGTTTAAGTGCTCTATGTGTTGTTCCTCAGTTTTGCTTTTAACGAGCATGTCGTCCACGTACACCTCCATGGTCTTGCCGATTTCTTCTTTGAACATTTGATTTACCAGCCTTTGGTAAGTAGCTCCGGCGTTTTTCAATTCGAAAGGCATCACTTTAAAGCAGTACACCCCTCCCGCGGCGAAGAAAGCTGTCTTCTTAATATCTACCTTGGCCATCTGAATCTGGTAAAAGCCTTGATACGCGTCCATGAAACTCAGTAACGCGCATTCGGCTGTGGAATCAACCAACAGGTCAATACGCAGCAAAGGATATGGATCTTTTGGGCAAAATTTATTTAGCCTAGTGAAATCATTGCACATCCGCCATTTGCCCGGTGATTTCTCGACTAAGACAACGTTGCAAACCCAATCGGAATAGAGAACCTCCTCGATGTGTCCGGCCTTCATGAGCCGGTCAACTTCCGCGGATATGATGGCATCTTTGATCGGGCCAAAATCATTTCTCTTCTGTCGGATATATTTAATCGAGGGGTCCATGTTTAGACGGTGAACATCGACCCTCGGATCTATCCCTTGAGGTCGTCAGTACTCCAAGAAAAGAGATCGTTGTTGTCACGGAGACAAGCAATGAGCTTCATCTCCACTTCCGCATTCATCTCCGTTCCAATTCTAGTCTTCTTGTCTGGGCTTCCGACAACAAGTCCAACATCCTGGAGGGTCTCATGAGGTTCAATCCGTGCAATTCTAGAAAACTTGTCCTTCTGGCTCCCTATCCCAATGTTGGGATTTTCCTTTTTTGGTGGGAGGATAATCTGCGGGTTGGAAGTCTGAGAGACTGCTAACACGGGCACGGATGCCCTCCTGGTAGACCTGATGTAACACTCCCAAGCTTCTCGGATGTTTCCTATTTCTTCTCCAATTCCGCTGGGGGTCGGAAACTTCATTCGATTATGGAGGGTGGAAGGTACAGCTCGGAATTGATTGAGCCCCGGACGACCAAAGATGGCATTGCAGTCAAAAGTTCGATCCACCACTACAAAACGGACTAGCTGTGTCACTCTCGCAGGATGTGTCCCCAATGATACATGAAGCATGACGCTTCCCGGGGGTGGACAGTTCCTCCTCCAAACCCTAATATGGAGGTATTGACTCTCTCATACCGGATTCTCCCAGATTCATCTGATCTATTGTCCTTTTGGCGATGATGTTCGAGGAACTCCCTGTATCTACCAGGATCTTGTTTACCCGATAAGTCGCTATGGCTAAAGAAACCAACAGTGGGACATCCGGATCATCTATGTCCTCACCTCCTGCCGTAGGAGGGGGAATCTCACTGTCATCAAAGGATATAATGTTGGTTCCTCGGATTGCTGGAGCAGCATAGGACCTATCGTTGTTCCGCAGATTCTGAGCTGTCCGTTCTCTTGCGTTCCTGCTATCGCCTCTAGTCAGTCCACCTGCTATGGTGTTGATCACTCCACTGTATGGAAGATTCTCCATTTCAATGTCATCATTATACTCGTATTGGTGATGATCCGAGCGGGGCGGATGATTGTTTGGCGGAGGTGGCAAGGATAGCGGATAGGGTTGTGGTTCTACGGTCCTATCTTCCCTCATCCGTTCCGTCCTATCATGCCTAGAAGGCTCATCCGTGTAGACGTGCTCCTTCAGCTTTCCTTCTCTTATTAAGTGTTCAACCTCCGTTTTCAGTTGAATGCAATCATCCGTCTCATGACCACGACTCTTGTGAAACTTGCAATACCCTTTTGCATTCTTGTTCTTCCGGTTATTGTGAGATGGCCTTGGCCATTGAATATCCAATTATTTCTCAATAATGGTTGCCAAAATGTCAGATCTTGGTCTATTGAGACGGGTATAATCCGCGTATCTTCTCGGCGGACTTCTTTCCCTGTTGGAACCCTTATCTCTGTGATCCTTCCTTGGATCGAACTTTCCATGGCGTTGCTCTTGCTTCATTGGCTCTTTTCCTTTCTTGGAACCAGCTCTCACTGGAACATTCTTTCGATACTCTTCTCCGTACATCACCTCTTCACAGATGTCATCCGATGCTTTTCACTTCTCACTTCCTGGCTAGAAAGTTTCCTGCAGAGCTCTGTGTTGTAAGTATTAGCATACAGGTGGCGGACCCGTTCCTTAATACTGTGAGGCTCAACTCGGATGACCTCCGTATTGAAGCGATCTAGGAAAGTCCTGAGATCCTCTTGTTCTCTTTGTATAACCTCTGCCAGGTGCTCAACGGTTCGTTTTCTTCTTTTCGATTTTCCAAATCGCCTCAGGAACTTGGAAGACAGATCCGCATATGATCTTACTGACTTGTTTGGCAACACAGTATACCAATCCATGGCTGTTCCGAAGAGAGTAGATGAGAAAGTGAGGGCTTTTGTATTGTCACTCATTCCTTTGGAATCCATCTTACTATTATACCTTGTCAAGTGGCCCACCGGACAAGTGTCTCCGTAATAGTATTCCAAGTTCGGAATCACTTGATCTAAGTTCTTGTTTCTTTCCTTTTCTTTCATGATATCATCACACAAAGGATTTGGTGTGCTAGTAGCTATCTGCTCATGATCTTTTACCAAGCGTCCGAGATTGAGAATCTGGGTTTCCAAGGCCTTTTATTAAGCATAGATTTCTTCCGCAATCATCATTTCTCCTGTCCTAAGATGGATTGCTACATCCGCGGGAAGTTCATCTAAATGGGCCAGTGGAGCGGTCTCAGCTACGTGATCTTCAACCCGTGGAGGTAACTGTAGCGGAACTCCGAGTCGCCTGTTTCCGCTTCCTTGATGTGCCCTCTGCCCATTTGGGCTTCCCTCTCTCCGGGCTTGGGAAGTGGAGGCTCTCCTATCTAGGAGATTTCGCAAATCTTCCTGTGATAGCTGATTCCCCAATTTCTGCTGGATCGGACGTTGCTCATTCCTTGATAAAGCGGGCTCTACTTGCCTCGGATTTACCACTGGCGGAGTGGCTTGTTGGGGTTGTACATTGTTAGATCCCAGACAACCCTGGATTATTGTGAGCAGTCGCCCAAATTGATCCTCACTTAGTCCGAAGTCGTTAGTGCGGATGATACGACCATCTGGCATGGTAAAGTGTTGTCCTGGAGGTGGGCCCTGTGTTCCTGCCGGAGGAACTTGAGCTTCCGCTACTCCGCGACTTTCAGCCACCACATTCTCTGGAACATTACGGATTCCCCTGGGCGGAACGTCTCTTCCTTCATATGAGGATGGGCTTGATGTGTGACCATCACTCGGATATCTCCGTCTCCCAGTATTCCCTTCAGCCGCAGTGGCCCTCCGTCCTCTGCTTGGTGGACGTCCGCGTGGGCGCGGAGGTGGAGTCCCGACGCCTGCAGCACTAGTCCGTGCTGTCCGTCTTATTCTTGCCATCAACCCAGTCTTAAGCACGGAACCTTTTGTAAGGATTCCCACATACAGCGCCAAATGTTGAGGTGTAAGACCTCAAACACTAAACTATTTATTACAAGTAACCTTGTCTAAGGTCCGCCTCCTACTTGAAGTCCGAAGCAGTACCTGTCCGAGCTTGAATACCTGAAAGGACTAGGGGGGGGGGGGGTTAGAAAGGGTTACCCGGATTGCATATGTCAATCCGGTAAGAGACTTTACTCAAGAGAGAGTTGGGAGCTCTCAATGTAATAGTTATGAGGAAGGTTATGATATTGGAAACTTTATCACTTCTTTCTTACCTTAAGGTCTTGGACCTTGAGTTATATTTATAGTTATCATAGGTTATGAGGTGACTCATAAGATGATGCCAAGTGTAAGGTGTGGATTCAAGGATAGCGACATTCCTTTGGCCCATGGCCCAACAATATGTTATAGTCCAATACCGTGTATTGGGCCTGGGAGGATAAATCGGTCCTTTCCCTATCGAGAGTGTTGTTCCGCCTGTTGGGTCCGTGTAAGTCCTTAGGATAGAACTGACTGCTTGATTGATCTGTCCTCAGTTAACTATGGATGTCCGAGCCGAGAGTCTCACGGAAGTATATCAGTGGTTCCAGTATACGTTTGGTCTTACTGCAAAGGTGGCGTCCGAGAGGCTATCTCGTCCGGTCCGTTGGGCATCTTTGTACTGACTTAGTCAGGTTTAGAAGTCCTTTTCCCAGCTAGCTCGGACTAGCCGTGAGGGTGTAGTGACTTTAGCGTACTGGTTGATTCACTAGGACGGACCATGCGAGGTCGGACCAGTACTGAATCGGCTATTAAACCGTGATGCGCTCTAGGACACGCTCTATGGCGCCCTTAACGGATTGGACATATATCCGTATCAACAAGGAGACTTACTCTTTAGATTATCATTAGATAAAAAAGGAAGTCTCTTTTTGACGGTCTCTAGATAATTTATCTAGAGACGGATCTATGTTTCAAGTAAATCATCGATGTTATTAATCAAAACGTTTATGTTCTCAAACATTCGTGTTTTTTCATATTACAAAAGAAACGGATTTCGTTGACAACATAAACATTTTGATTAATAACATGGGTGATGTTCCTAAAAACATAGGTTGTCTCTAGATAAGTTATTTAGAGTCCGTCTTCCATGAGACTTTGTGTAGATAAAATGATTGTTTTAGGCAATAATTTAGATTACCATAGTAGTCCTGAGTGGATGGATTACATCACACATTTTGTTTACCGTGCCGCATGTTATACTGACTCCTAATACGGAACGAAGCCATGATTTTTTCTTAATTCGTGCTCGACTTTGAGTTATTCTTTTGGAACTAAGAACTTTACTTGTCTCATATCCAAACCCAAGCAGTTATAAACCGATCCGAAGATGCAGGTATCATATGTGCAACTTCTATCTAAGTACTTGCCGTATCCATTAATATGTGAGTCTGTGACAATGTCCACTTAGCTTTCTAAACATTAAGCCTCTCTCATGTATAGTTCTAATGATTTGTATCTCTATCTTCATCCCTTGTTGCTTGTTCTGGAAGGTGATTTCATTTCGATATTTCCACACACCATATAAAGTCTTTGCAACAGCAATTTTAAGTAACTGTGCAAGCACTCCCATTCCTTTGGTCATGCGGCAGATCCAAGCAAACTGAGTACCTTTTCCCAAACTCTACGTGTAAACCTACACTCGAAGAATAGATTCCGGCTGTGTACAAAACTACGGCATCTATTTGTTGCCATCCCAAATTGCATCATTATGCCTCTAGTAAATAGTTTCTCATTCAAGCACATCCAAAATATAAACAATGCTCTTGGTCTCGCATGATTGTTAAAGAACACTTTCCTCCAAATCACTTTTGGTCTATCTCCTCGTAATTCATGATAGTACTTGCTTGTAGGGAATTTTCCCCCACTTGAATTAGAGGCGTGTTAAACGCAGAATCGTTTTTACTAAACGCAGAACACATTTCTAACATATTGCAAAAAGTACCTCAAGTAGTATAAATATGAAAATTGATCCCATATTTATGTTATATTCCACAAAACCCCACATTTTCACAATTATATAATCGTAAACACATAACAACACAATACGATAACAAAAACTCATGTCTTCCAAGTATTGGCCGGACTTTGGCAACTATGACGGATCTGAAGAGGTATTAATTTGTTCATTATCTTAATTTAACATTTTATAGGTGTTTATTAGTTTATTGCGTTCGTATTTTTAAATTAATTAAGATTTCATTAGAATTTCGGAAAAAACACGAAAAAAAACAAATACGTTGTTGTGGTCAGCCTCATAGCCTCAAATTCTGTGGTCGCAATTTGGACTACCGGCAACACCAATGGTCGCCAGCGACGGTCCATTTTAATTGGTTTTTTTTTATTTTTTTTCTTTTTAAGTGATGTTTAAGTAATTAGACTATATTTTGGACAGTTTTTTACTAATACTTTTTAAAAAAGTGATTAGTTATATTGTTTTAGCGTATATGATTTGATTAAATTTGTTTTTATTTGTTTCTGGCATTGATCTTATGTTTGAATTTGTCAGCGTTTCCTTCGACATTTGTTCTCTATTATTCTTCAGTCTGATAGCATGTCGAGGCCCCTACATGTATGGGAAAGTTCATGGGAGTATCTATCGGACAACATACAATACATGATGCGAAGGATAATCCTGGTATGATTTTGATTAATTTATTCTTTTTAATATCTCTATAAGCAAGTTATTTTATGTCAAACGATACTCAAGTATTATTCCTCAATTAGTATTTCATTGTAGATCTGGAACTTAGTGAAACAGTTGAAGAACTTTACTCTTGCTGGGATAGAAGGTCTCCTCTCCAGGAATGGATTTGTTTTGAGTTGTATTGAAGGTGTGCCCATGCCCGACAATGTAATCATAAATACATTATGTTCTGAGTTACGAAGCATACATGGCATTGTTCTACTGGTTTCATTGAGTGTTATATCGTCTCTTCTTCTTCTTGGGGGCCGCACAACCCATTATAGATTCAATATTCCATTGCAGGTTGATGAGACTACCATATGTAGTAGAATTACACATGGAAGCGATCTAACAGGATTGTTGAAGAATACAACGTTAACCATTTGGGATGCACCCATGACCAATAGGTTTTATTTTGAGGCTCTTGATTGTAGTCCGAACGATGTAATGAGAGGTCCCGATGGCAGGGAATTATTGAACAAGACGTTTGGTGGATTAGTTATCGTATTTGGTGCGGATTTCAGACAAATTTTGCCCGTTGTACCAAAGGATAGTAGGCAAGATATAGTTCACGCCTCTCTCTGCTCATCTAAAAAGTTTTGGAGTTCATGTCGTGTGCTGAAGCTTACAAGCGTCAGCAGTTATTAGACATTTCAGATTAATTGTCATGTTTATTCTAATTTATACAGTTCAAAGTGTATATTATTCATATCAATTCATAATATATTGACTTTATATTATATGATAACAGTCTGGCCGATCACACATTAAGAATGAGACTATTAGGGAGTTTGCTAAGTGGTTGTTGAAAGTTGGAGATGGTGAAGTTGGTGGTATTAATGATGGTGAGGTAGAATTCAAATTACACGAAGATATTCTTATCCGCTCCACTCTTGAATCAATTGATGCAATCGTTAAAAGTATATATCCTAGCTTATTATCACATGTCGGTGATGGTCAGTACTTCCAGGATAGAGCTATTCTTGCTCCAACTATTGAGATATTCCAGGAGGTGAATGATTATATAATATCAATTTTTCCTGGAGATGCCACCGAATTTATGAGTTCAGATGCCATTTGTCCTGATGAAGATGATATCGTAAATAGAGATGACGTTTACTCCGTTGGGTTTCTGAACACTATTAGGGCGTCTGGAATACCAAATCATATAATTAGATTGAAGATAGGCGCTCCTATTATGCTAACCAGGGACATTGACCAATCCGCCGAGCTTTGTAACGAAACTAGATTGATTGTCACTACAATTGTCAAACATGTTATTGAGACGAAGACTATGTATGGAAAGAACGCGGGAGTGAAGGTTTTCATACATGGGATGGTACTCACACCTACCTTCTGATCTTACTAAGTTTCCATTAGATTTCAGTTTGCTATGCAATAACAATAAACAAGAGTCAAGGATAACCACTAGCTCATGTTGGACTCTACCCCCTGAATCCCGTTTTTAGTCATGGTCAACTATATGGTGCATTCTCGATAGTCACATGCAAGAAAGGCCTAAAGGTTTTAGCGCTCGATGGGTGAAGGCAATCCAATCGATACAACAACCAATGTAGCTTACATGGAGGTGTTTAACAATCTTTGAGTTATGATTTTTTATAGTGACAAACATTATATTTCAATTAGTATTTATGTTCAAGTAATAACTAAATTTTTCGTATGCCATTATGCAGTTGACGATTACTCATCGCTTTGAAGATTGTAATAAATTATTTTTAAATATTATTTAGTTATACGATGTATTCACACTTGAATTGTTTTACATTTATGTACCTTTTGTTTTATATTTAAGACATTGTACTTTAAATCTTGTGAAAAGTTAAGCACTAGTACTCTACTAAAATCCCTAGTTAAAATAACATCATACAAGTGGTTATGATCTTCATGCTCATTGTCGTCCTCCTCGACCCCGTCATAACCCGGCCCAAAAATGGCTTCTTCACCATCATCATACTCCGGTGAAGGTATAAAATATCTCGGTTCGTCATCATTTAAGGGAGGTTCTTCGTCTGAATCCGTTGGATATCTATCCAGATCAATATATGGATTACGCTGACAAATTCAAACATAAGATCAATGTCAGAAACAAATAAAAACAAATTTAATCAAATCATATACGCTAAAACAATATAACTAATCACTTTTTAAAAAAGTATTAGTAAAAAAAAGTCCAAAATATAGTCTAATTACTTAAACGGCACTTAAAAATTAAAAAAAAATCAATTAAAACGGACTGGTACTTTGGCGTGAAATTGCCGAATCGAAATTTACCACCAATGACAAAGATATTCGTTTTTTAAGTTTTTCCGAAATTCTAATGAAATCTTAATTAATTTAAAAATACGAACGCAATAAACTAATAATAAACACCTATAAAATATTAAATTAAGATAATGAACAAATTAATACCTCTTCAGATCCGTCATAGTTGTCAAAGTCCGGCCAATACTTGGAAGACATGAGTTTTTGTTATTGTATTGTGTTGTTATGTGTTTACGATTATATAATTGTGAAAATGTGGGGTTTTGTGGAATATAACATAAATATGGGACCAATTTTCATATTTATACTACTTGAGGTACTTTTTGCAATATGTTAAAAAGTGTTCTGCATTTAGTAAAAAGTGTTCTGCTAACATTCCTGTTGAATTATTACCCATATCACACTATGTGCAGTCCTTTCCCTTTGTTTTAATATACTCCTCAACATCCAAGAACAATTACATTTCGGGATATAATCCATAACATACATTTGCTTTATGTAATAAGCATGAATCCATCGGACCCAAAGCTTGTCCACTTTTATACACAAATTACATAACAATTTTGTCATCGTCGCCTTATTCCAATTTGGTATAGCTATAACATTTAGCCCTCATCAGTTTTGGTGTCACATACATTACCCCAAGAGATTGGAGCTTTTCTAGTTATTTCCTCTATCCCACTCCAGAGGAATGAGCGACACAAACTTTCAACTTGATGCAGTAGAAAAACCTGAGTCCAGTAATTCATTATGGAGAACACTACACTCTCAATTAGTTGAACCCTTCCCACTTACCTTAGCAATCTTGCTATCCAATGTTTAATTCGGCTCACTTTCTTTCCTACGAGCACCTGACATTGTTGCAGTCAGCTTCTTGGAAGATAACGAAACCCCCAAATATTTGAAGGGGATTTCTCCCTCAGAGAAACCTGTTTCATGAATAATATGATGTTGTACATCATCATGGACTTTGAGTTATTAACATAAAAGTAAGTAATTATATGAAAAAAACTAAATTAACAAATATTCACAAAGTGTCATGGGAGCCGTCTATATTTAATTTTAATATAGATGGATCTATGTTGTTAATAAAAACGATGTTTTTAAGCCAATGTTTATGTCTCTAACAAAATGCATTTTTTATTTTTTATTATGCAAAACATTGATTTTCTTAACTGAACACCATGAGTTCTCAGTGGTAACCTTAAGTTTGTACGACGTCTTTTTTTTATCCTTAAGGTTTCTACATTTTTTTAATAAGTTTTTTTAGAAACGGTTTCTAGACAATTTATTTAGAAACGAGCCTAAGTTATCAATAAATCTTCGATATTATTAATAAAAAATGTGTATGTTCTCCATATTGGTATTTTTTCATATTAGAAAAGAACTTATTTTATTAACAATATAAACGTTTTAATTAATAACATGGATTGTTTTATGATCATATAAGTTTGTCTCTAAATAAATTATCTGAAGACCGTATGTTAGGAGAATTTGTGTTTTTTTTTAAATCTTTATTGTAGACGGTCTTGCAAGAGAGTTACTCATAAATATATACCGTGCTAAATATTAAAACAAAAAATGAACATATAGTATATAAATAAAATTTTCAAAAATGCACTCAGTGCCGAGCACATGCTAGGATAAGGGGTAACGTACATTATATGTTATAACAACGCTCAAACAGCAAGAGTCACTACAACATAACATCAAGAGTCACTTAATACTCTCATGTTCCTTTCGTTTCAAGTTCAATTTCATTTGAATTGATCTATGTGTAAGCAAATCTTAAATGTAAGTAGTGATAATTAATGCTGCACAAACTACATCCAGAAGAACAACCAAGTCAACACGATGAGTAGGTGTTTGAGTACATTTGCATCAATACTCTCCCAGCCACCCTTGTAACCTAAGCGACTCAGAATCCAAGTAGTCAATAATTATTGATTGGTGTTGGAATGGTAGGGTGCAAGCAACTAGGTACTCGCGGTCCTTTTCCAAAATGATGATTGACCCACTTATATATGTACTAAGACTAATTATAGTATACTTAAATTACATAAAATTACAATACCCCTTTATATTTCAGATCTTAAATTTATCATTTTTCTTCAAAACTCTCCTCCCTCCCTTCTAAACACAACTTTGTTTTTAGTCTAACTTTTTTATATAGATTAAAATGGAAGCTTCAAGCTGCCATGGGAGCTCATTTTGGAGTTCCATGGGAGCTCGAAACTCCAAAATGAGCTCCCGTAGGAGATAAAGCTGATTTTCAAGCTGCCGTGGAGCTCAAAATCTAGCTCCATGGAAGCTTTCAATGGTGCTTCTAGATCTATAAGAGCTTCAGTCACTTTTCTTTAAATTATTATTTTCAAATTAAATTGGGATGTTTGGTGAATATTTGATGAATTGAGGGTTTATTTTGATTATTTTGGGTATATTTTATTAATTTTAAAGTATAAATTGTGTGTAATTAATTCACCTAATATGCGACTCGTTATAAAACTGTGTCAGCCTTGAATATCTTTCTTATACATGGTACAACCTGCATTATATAAGACTGTTTGGCATACGATTAAAGCCCAAATCGAGTTGCCATTCTAATCATGTTTGGCTAGCGACTTTAATCGAGTTGAAACAGTAATCGTTTTTAAAATATCTATTATTCACAACTCAATTAGATTTTATCTCTCCGCCTACTCGTTTTCTTCCACTTTACTTTTTCATTATTATAACAATTTTAAACCAATCAAATAACCTTAAAACCCTTATTTTAAAACATTTTATACATATAACTTCACTTTTATACACCCTATATAACAACACTATAAAACCTATAAAATGTTAACACTATCTCAAACACATTTTTTTCACAACTCAATTAAAGTTGAGTTAATTACTATTCATCTGTTAATATCCGGCCAGTTAAAGACTTAAAGTCGTATGTCAAACAACTACTACAATTTGAATGTTTACTATAATGTTCCAAATTTTAAAAGAGTTTTTAAGGGATTGAAAACGGTACTCTTATCAAAAGGTACTTTGTCCCACAAAATGTATCATTTTTTCCACCTTTTTATTTTTTATCGTTTATTTTAATTTTTCACTTAAAACTACATATCAGTCCTAATGTCTCTGGGACGGAGGGAGTATGTTTTTATTTTGGAGAGTTCTTATGTGAAAACTTTATACCGTACTTTTCTTGAGACAGAGTTTCCCACATAAGTATGTGATTTTCTCTCTTACAAGAATAGTAAAGATGATGAATTTAATGTGAATGTGGATATATAGAGAAGAATTATATCACTTTTATGAAGGAAAATTCATCATCACTTATCTTTTGCTAAAATGACCTGCAATCATATGTTACTATCATAAAAGGTGACGCCACACATAAAAGATAGATGCGTTTTAAATTTTCAACCGACATATCTCAACATCTATCTTTTAAAGCTTATATACCATTCAAGAAACTTGTGCAATGAACATCAGAAAAGTTTTAAAATGCTAGTTCGAGAATGGTATAACTCGTGCAATGAACAATAACCTGACTCAAACGACTAAGGATATATTTAGTTGTTGTTCAGTAAAGTTCGTTGATAGACTAGCTGACAACTGATTAAGTACCTGGTAATGCATGTAATTAATATTTTTAAAGGTGTTCGTTTATTTATTACACCACCTGAATAAGTATAACAGAACAACAAGTTTATAAGCTATAAGTTAAATATTTACATTGTGAGTTGGTTAGCTTGATATCTACCGAAGAAAGGTTGGTGTTAGGACAACACTGGATAATGAAGACTGGTGTTACTGGAACACTGAGTGTGTTATGTTTGGTGTTGCGAAGATACTGGGGAAAACACAGGAAATACAAATGAGTGATGACAAGATATGCTTACGTGTTATAATCTGATTGGCTCTGGTAATTTGTGAGGGAAAGTTTGTTATTCTCTTAACAAACTTGCAAAACAGCTCTTGGATCAAATTGGAGGCAGTTATCATCAGTTTGGAGTATATAAGCATCTTGTAACTGTTTGTAGCTCATAACAATCATAATTCTTCATTGTATTTCACTTTCTAGTAGAGCAATTCTCTGATTTTTGAGAAGTAGCAGTTAGACGAAGAACAGAGTAGCTTGAAATTCGTTTGATTCGTTTTGTAATCTGTTTCTTTCTTGTGATAGTGGAATCTGGTACTCTCCATGGATGTAGGTGAAAACCGAACCACGTAAATCGTTATGTTGTTTGTCCGATTGTTGATTATTGTGCGATTGTTTGGTTTTGTGTTCATAGTCGATTGGAAATCATTGATCGATTTGCAGCGGTTAATCGTTACAATTGACACCGTCTGTGGGAAGCTTTGCAAGTTTCAATCAATGGCGTCTCCCAGATTCGACATGGAGAGGTTAACGGAGAGAAGTGACTTTGCACTGTGGAAGGTGAAGATGAAGGCGTTGCTAGTTCAACAGGGCATCATTGATGCCATTCTCGAAGATTTTCCATCGACGATTACAGATGCTGAGAAGAAAACGATTATGCAGAAAGCTCATAGTGCTTTGGTTTTATCTCTGGGAGATAATGCACTTAGAGAAATCGAAGATCTCAACACTGCGAAGAAGATATGGGAAAAGCTTGAAAAATCTGTAAAATGTCAAGTCTATTGCCAATAATATTTATGCTAAGCAACGATTATTCCAGTTTAGAATGGTGGAGGACAAATCCATCACAAGTTAGCTGGATGAATTTAAGAAGATTGTTAATGATATGGACAATCTTGAAACTGAAGCAACAAATCGAATGAAGAGTGAAGATAAAGCCATTCTTCTGTTAAGATCTCTTCCTCCACCCCTTACACCGTTTAAAGATGCTTTAGTGTATGGTAGAAGTATATCTCTATCAATGGATATTGTTGAATCAGCCTAGAGATCAAGGGAGCTAGATCAAGAGAGTGGAACTCAATCTCATATCAAAGGTGAAGGTCTCATTGTGAGACATCAGAAGAAGTTTCCACCTAAGAAGAAGCAATATCCAGATCAAAAGAAAGCTCAGTACAAGAGAGACATGGGTGATAAGAGAGATGGCACTGAAACAAGGAAGTGTTTCTATTGCAAGAAGCAGGGGCACTTGAAGAAAGACTGACCAAGCTTGAGAACACTAAAGGGGAAGAGTGTGATGACCACACCACAATCTAGCTATGGCACATATATTGCTGGCACCTCAGAAGCCTATCACATTGCAGAAGCTCTTGTTGTCACTGAGGTACTTTCAGTCTCACACTCTAACATTTCAACTGAATGGGTCTTAGATTCAGGCTGTTCTTTCCATATGACACCTATTCGAGAATGGTTTTCAACTTTTGAGCATAAGAACTGTGGTTCAGTGGTGCTTGGTGATGATAGACCATGTAGTATACAGGGTATGGGTACAGTGAGGATTGAAATGTTTGATGGAGTGATAAGGGAGCTGCTTAATGTGAGGTATATACCACATTTAAGAAGAAACTTGATATCATTAGGTTTGATGGATACTAAAGGGTACAAGTACTCATCCTCACAAGGTGTGCTTAAGGTGATGAGGGGTGATAAGGTGGTAATGCAAGCTTTGAAAATAAGAGAGCTATACTACCTACAAGGTAAGACTGTAACTGGTGAAGTATCCAGTGTACAATGTGATAACAACACCAGGTAGTGTCTTGACAACACCATACTGTGGCACAGAAGGCTAGGTCATGTTGGAGAGGAAGGGTTCATGGAATTATCAAAGAAGGACCTATTATGTGGTGATAAGATACATAAGTTGGGGTTTTGTGAGTTATGTGTGTTAGGCAAAGCTAAGAAGAATAGCTATGGAGTTGGTAAACACACTACTCAGAATACACTTGAGTATATTCATGCAGATTTGTGGGGACCTGTCAGGACTGCTACTAGAAATGGTGGTAGATATTTACTATTTATCATTGATGATCTATCCAGAAAAGTATGGGTGTTCATATTGAGGTCAAAGGATGAGACATTTATCAGATTCAAGGAGTGGCTCACAGAAATGGAGAATCAAACTGATAAGAAACTTAAGGTGATCATAACAGATAATGGTTTGGAGTTCTTATCAAATGAGTTTGATGATTTCTGTAAATTGAAGGGTATCATTAGACACAAGTTAGTTCATGGGAATCCTCAACAGAATGGTGTAGTAGAGAGGATGAATAGAACTATCTTGGAGAGAGTGAGATGTATGCTTCTTGGAGCTGGTTTATCAAAGAGTTTTTGGGGTGAGGCAGTGACTACAATATTTCACTTGATAAATCTTTGTCCCTCATCAGCTATTGGGTTCAGAACACCAGAAGAAGTATGGAAGGGCACTCATTCAGGCTACTCATATCTTAAAGCTTTTGGATGCTTAGCTTATGCTCATGTCAAGCAAGATAAGCTGGAAGCTAGAGCTTTAAAACGTTTATTTCTGGGATATCCTAAAGGAGTGAAAGGATACAAGCTATGGTGCTTGGAACCAGGAATGGACAAATGCATTATCAGTAGAGATGTAACATTTCATGAAGATGTAATGCCACTACTAAAGACAGCTGACAGTGTTATGAGAACACACAGTGAGGTGGACCCTATTGAAAATGGTGTGACTACAACACAGGACAGGTGATGTGACAATGAAATGTGCGATATAACATGCTTTTAGACCCTCATTTTTTTGCCTTAGATGCAATATTTGTATCGTTTTATGGTCAATTAGCAACTTTGCGTATTTTCTGTAGGTCGTGATTGCGTTTTTGAGGAATTGCATGATTTTAGGCACCAAAACGGCATAATTGTGTCAAATCGAGACGAGGAAGCAAATACATCGGATTGACCGTTGCACGGAGTTCGAGGAGTCAAAACATGTCATGCGTCCAACCAGTGCGAAGATAATTAAAGATGCAACAACTTTGTAGAAGACCACTTTTCAAGGAAACGAAGTTACGAATCCCGAAATTAATGAACGAAGAAAACAGATTCGAAGCTGAAGAAATCGAAGACAGCGGTCCACAGAGGCCATCACTGCGGTCCACGGGCGCAGATTATGCTTCGCTTTTCTCTGGTCATTTTCGGCTGTCAGCTAGAGCCTTCCTAAACCTTCCTTATTGAACAATGGCGGTTGGAGCACGGAATTTTCACTACAAATAAGACCTCAGGGGTCTCATAATTCTACACAGCTCACAAAGCAGCTCTCCTGAGAGAGAGAACCAGTCCTCGGGGAAGTGAAACACCAAAACCGCTGGCAGTCAGACACCCAGAAGGAGGAAACCCTAGAAGTAGCAGCACGAAGACATCAGAGACTAAGCTTCTTCTTCCCTTCTTCTCTAGTTTTTCGATTTCTATTCTTAGATTACTACGAGTAGCTAACTTTCTTTTGTAAAGGTGAACCGTCGTAACTCTGCTTTTGCTACTTCTTTGTATACCGTGATATATTAATGGAATAGTTATTAGACGTAAATCGTGGTTATACACTCTATACATCCTTCATGGTGTGATGTTCTGCTGAGTGACACAGTAGTTTCATTGAACTAAGTAGGGGTACTCGTGCCGACTGCGCCTTGTGCACCATAGTATTATGCCCTGCTGTCGTTAGAGGTAATCAAGTAGGATTTTAACTAGGAAGTTGGGAGTAGCATAGCAGAGGGAGGTTGGGGAACCTTTAAGCCTTTCCATCATTGATTTACAACAAAGCAATTTAGAGTTTACTACAATTCAATTATTCCGTTTGAGATCAAACTGTTTACTTTTCTGCATTCAATTACAACGTTATTTGCTTGTTCCTATGCTAAGTGTCTGTGGAGAACGACATCTCGAGTCAACTTTCTGCTATAAACTGTGGATTTGAGGACTTCCGACTTATAAATTTAATCTTGATTGTATTTAGGGATTACAGGTTCTACAACGGAAAATGAAATCTTTGAGTGCACATCAACAGGGAGCATACATAAGCTGGTGTGATACTGACACCAAACTTACATCACGCAGATCCTGGTGTTATGCCAACACCAAACAGAGCATCTCATGAAAATGCAGATCAACATGTTCAGGATGAACATGGATTATCTAATCAGGTGGAGAGGCCTGAGATTAGAAGAAGAACAGGTATTGAAGTTTTTAATCCAGCTGATGTCAGAGATTATCAACTTACAAGGGATAGAGCACCAAGAATCAGAACTTCAACAGCTGATCCAAACATGGTGTATTTTGCTCTAAATGTTGCTGAAGAGATTGATTGCTATGAGCCTTATACTTATCAGAGAGCTATAAGTTGCTCAGAAAAGGATAATTGGTGCATAGCTATACAACAAGAACTTCTGTCTCTTGAAAAGAATCATACATGGGATATTGTAGAAATACCAAAAGGAAAGAAGTTGGTTAGCTGCAAATGGATTTTCAAGAAGAAATTTGGAGCTGAAGGTGAAGAAAAGGTGAGATACAAAGCCAGGTTGGTGGCTAGGGGCTTCACACAAAGAGAGGGCATAGACTACAATGAAATCTTCTCACCAGTTGTCAAGCATAGCTCAATAAGAATATTGGTTGCTATGGTAGCTCAATATAAGTTGAAGTTACATCATATGGATGTTACTACTGCCTTTCTACATGGAAAATTGGATGAGGAGATATACATGAGAATACTAGAAGGAGTGGAAACATCTGACAGAGAAAACAAAGCTTGTTTGTTATTGAGATCACTCTATGGTCTCAAGCAAAGCCCAAGGCAATGGTACAGGAGGTTTGATAAGTTTATGCCCACTCATGATTTCTGAAGGTGTGACTATGACACCTGTGTATATTTCAATGGTGATAACATTGAGAATATGACATATTTGCTCATTTATGTATATGCTTATAGCCAGCAAGCATATGAAAGGTATAACACATGTGAAAAATCTCTTGAAGTCAGAATTTGAGATGAAAGATTTGGGAATAGCTAAGAGAATACTGGGAATTGATATCATTCATGGAGGTGATGGTAAGATTATTTTAAATCAGAGTTCATACTTGGAGAAGGTATTGAAGAGATTTAATATGCATCAATCCAAGCATGCTACAACACCTTTAGGAACTCAGTTCAAGCTATCTGGTAGATCTTGTCCTACAACTGATGAAGAGAAGAAGAGCATGGAGAATATTCCTTATGCTAGTGCTGTGGGGTCTATCATGTACTCAATGGTTTGTTGCAGACCATATTTGGCTCATGCAATGAGCTCAGTTAGTAGGTACATGGATAATCCAGGCAAGGATCATTGGGAAGCTGTAAAATGGCTACTCAGGTATATTGGTGGATCTATAAGACTGGGTTTTATGTTTAAGCAACACCAGTCAGAGATGGATTCACTTGTGGGGTATGTAAACTCAGATTATGCTGCAAACTTGGATACAAGGAAATCCTTAACAGGATATGTATTCACACTTTATGGTACAGTTGTGAGTTGGAAGTCTACTCATCAGCCTGTGGTTGCTTTATCAACAACAGAAGCAGAGTTTATGGCTATGACTGAAGCTGTGAAGGAAGGTATATGGTTGAAGGGAATACTTAGTCAATTTGGTGTGATGCAGACACCAGTTATTATCAGTTGTGATAGCCAGAGTTCTATTCATTTGTCAAAGCATCAGGCATATCATGACAGGTCTAAACATATTGATACCAGATTTCATTTTGTGAGAGATGAAGTTGAGAAGGGGACTGTCAGTATTGAGAAGATCAACACAAATGTTAATCCTGCAGATGGATTCACTAAGTCAATTTCTGTAATGAAGTTCAGATCTTGTCTTAGTTCTAACAAGTTGATGGAGGGAAGGATTGTATCCTAACTCTAGGGATACTGAGAGTGTCAGATATAAAGCTAAGGTGGAGAATTGTGAGTTGGTTATTAGCTTGATATCTACTGAAGAAAGGTTGGTGTTATGACAACACTGGATAATGAAGAGAGTTGGAAGACTGGTGTTACTGGAACACTGAGTGTGTTGTGTTTGGTGTTGCGAAGACATTGGGGGAAAACACAGGAATCAAAAATGAGTGATGACAAGATATGCTGACGTGTTATAATATGATTGGCTCTGGTAATTTGTGAGGGAAAGTTTGTTATTCTCTTAACAAACTTGCAGAACATCTTTTGGATCAAATTGGAGGCGGTTATCATCATATTGGAGTATATAAGCATCTTGTAACTGTTTGTAGCTCATAACAATCATAATTCTTCATTGTATTTCACTTTCTAGTAGAGCAATTCTCTGATTTATGAGATGTAGCAGTTAGACGAAGAACATAGTAGCTTGAAACTCGTTTGATTCATTTTGTAATCTGTTTCTTTCTTGTGATAGTGGAATCTGGTACTCTCCGTGGGTGTAGGTGTGTTGTTTGTCTGATTGTTGATTATTGTGCGATTGTTTGGTTTCGTGTTCATAGTCGATTGGAGATCATTGATCGATTTGTAGAGGTTAATCGTTACATACATGACAGGTTTATTTCGAAAACAAAAGCTTAACGAGTTTATAAACTAGTTGAAAACTCTATTAAGCAGGGCCTAAGAGAGTAAGATGTACGAAATTTAAACAAAGTAATCTACATTCTACAGTTACTTAGATAAGAATCTTGCTAATAGATAAGAAGCTCGACCTTAAATATGTGCAGAACACTCAAACACTACTTGGTGATTAAAAAATGGTTTAGCAGCATCAGACTGAAGACTGGAGTAGCTCTCATGCTGAATGATCAAAGAAGAACCTAGCATAGACAAAAGGTATGTACTATGTCAGATTGATGAGACCTATCATGTTGAGCTATTAGGCACACTCATCACTCATCAATACATCACCAGCCTATATATCCAGAGATACAAGGAGTAGGAGGAGGAGAATGTCGGACTAGAGCTTTTGAGGGGGTTAGAAGGAAGACACACACTACGCTTTAAGATATCAAGAACAAAAGGAATCAGCATGAGGTGCAACCATGATACATCAAAAGTAAGGCGTGAAGAGTTATGTCATGAGATTTTGAAAGTGTCTCTATATTTATAGCCGCTAAAGGCTCTAGCAAGGGGCTTAAAAAGGCATCTATAGTTCCATGTCAAGGAATGAAGCTTTCAAGAGAAATTCTGACTAAAACATCTGTCTAACAAACATATTATCCAACAACTAGATATTTGATTAAGGCTTATAAATACTTCAACAACCTGCTCAAAGAAACAGAGAAGTGTGTGAATCTGTGTATATATATTTTGGAAGAAAAGAAGGTGTCAAGAAACATACACAAAGATCAAAAAAGAATAAAGGTGCATAACATGGAACATGAGCCAATGAACATTGAAAGGTCCATTGCTCAAGTTCAATTAATTCACAAGATGTAATTCTCGGGAGTAAATAATCAAGCCTATACACATTATCCATACAAGTGTTATAATAGCTCCAAAACCCATGGAACCAGTTTCTTATAAACCTATCTATCATAAGAAAACATTCATATCTTGTAGATCAAATGATGCAACTCAGCTTCAAAAGTTGATCAACCATTTCCAAATCTCAAGAAAATGAACTAACCTTTCAACAAAGGGGTGTTCCAACAAAGGGGTGTTTGGTTGACAGTAGCCTAGATGGTGAAGAAGCTAGCTAGGCGTTTTGATAGAAGCTGTACTACTGGTCAGTGAAGGAATAAGTCTTCCGCATTCAGAGTAGCTGGTGATCCAGTGAACATGAACCAAGTGCGGGAGAGCACAAAATTACTATTATGAGTTATAAACCGGCTCAAAAACATTTCTTAAATGCCTAAAGAAATATAGTTTACTCTGTAACATCTTATGTTGTGCAAGACTCATTGACTACTAACTCGCTACAAATCATATGAATGTGTAAAAGAAAAAGGTCTAAAAACCTGGACATACGTTCCAGTTTAGTTTATCGATTAAAATGTTAACTCAATCTTACTCTATATAGCAGTTGTACCTATGTTTTTATCCTATTATTTATGTTTCTATCTAAACAATCAATTCAGAAGTTGAGATCTAGAGGGAATCAAAAGAACTTTTACTAAATGCCAACCTTCACAAAATTACTACTACAAGAAAAAACAGATGGTCACGTTATTAAAATAATGGAGCACATTTTTCGGCAGACGATAGAGGAATGATTTAACTACAAGAAAAAGTTGGAGTATCACTTTAATCATACTATATCGGCAAGTAATGTATGATAGAAGAAGCTCTTTTGAGTCAGTGTAATAAGGATATTGTTCTTTCATTTCTTGATTTGTTCCTTATAACTAACCTCACTCAATCTTTCTTCTTCCCTACAACCTGTTCGACGAAATGCCTGAACGATGCTCTCGTTCATTACCACCCACAATCCATATCTGCATTTGACTCATTCTTTCACCCCTTCCATTCTTCTTCTTCACAACATCAAGACGAAGCCTCAACAAAAGTACACAAAATCTTCTCTTTTTGGGACTTCATTTGCTTTCAGGGAAATTAACAAGGGCCATAAATCCGCCTATTCTTGGTGTTTGTGGTGTAAACAAGGTGAAGGGGACGTAGAATTGGAGACGGAGATAATGAAGTTTATGGAGAAATCTGACAAACCCGCAATTTTTCCGACCAAGAGGGATTTGGTGAAAGCTGGAAGGTGGGATTTGGTGGAGGCTATACAGAGGAAAGGTGGGTGGTATTCTCTTGGATGGGATGACGATGATGTTCAAGGAGGGGTAATGGATTCTGATATTGAAGAGTTTCAGAGAAGAGTTGTCAGATGTCAAGAGACTGCTTCTTTGAGAGAAGAAGGAGATAGTAATGTCCATGGGGAATTCAATGCTATTTCTTCTTCTGTATCAGATTCAGAGGATTCGAATTCGGTCCAGCTGGCTTCTCTGGATACATCAGTGTGAGAGTTTTTTTCTTGGAGAGCAATTTATTACTGTGCATTATCTGTTACTGATTGTGTGAAATTTGCTGCTTCATCTATGACTTGTTTGTTCTTGCCTTGCAATGCTTTAGCTAGTAGAAATTTGTGTCTTTCTGAAGCTAAATTCATAGCATGCTACTCATTGTCTTGCTTTAGTGAACGCGGTGTGAATGAAGATGCTGGGATTGAGGGTATTCTGAGTAGACTAGAGAAGCAGAGGAACACTGATTTTGGTATCAATCTGGGGAGAATTGAACATGAAATACTACCGGCAAGGAAGGATAATGGCTACTACAGGTTTGATACACCTAAAGATGTGGGTAAGTCTGTTCATGCTGGATCAATAATGCTTTCAATATGAAAAATTTATTTACAGAGTCAAAAGCTTTGTTCTTTTATGATTAGATTATAGGATTAAAGAACAAACTTTTGTTATTTGATAGTCCAGGACGCAATAGAACAAAGTGAAAGCTAAAAACAAAGAGGAACTATAAGCTATGCAAACAAGATGTGATTGTGGCTAGGCTTGTTCATGGTTTCTGTATTTGGTAACATCCTAAAATTGGTTTTGCTACCTTTTATAATGTAAAAGCCAGGATTAACTTCGGAGAAAACATCGAAGTCGTGCCTAATAACCACCAAAAGAACAGATTGAACATGTCTGGTGACCAAATCAGCTCTAGTACCGAACCTTACAGTTGGAAAACATGGAGCTATCAGCGTACAGGCTTCCAACATACAGAATTTGAAGGTGCTCTCAATGAGCTCTTTCACATTATCTTTATTAAGTTAGTACTTTTCTCAATGTTTAAAACTCTCAGATATATGCAGCTGCTGAGATTTCGTTCCGCAAAGTCCAAGTGGAAGGTCCTAATGAAGCTTCCTATGACGGAAAAACTGTTACCACTCAAGAAAGTGCTGAAGCTTTGGATGGAACCAAAGAGATAGATCACCATCAAATAAGAACTCGTCTTCAGCATCTAGAACTCGAGCTCAATACAGCTCTTAGTTCATTGAGGTCTAAGAAGGAGCAGAGCATTTCAGAGGAGGTAAGCAGGCGCACCGTATTTCTTATCACCAATTAAATTTACTGCCAGTACTAGGTCATCCCATAAATTTGCAGTCTATTGATCTGTGAAAACGTAAATAGAGAGTTTTCATCACAAGCGAATATGCTGCAAGATAAATTATCATTTATATACATGATCAGTAGTGAAGCAATTTTCAGCAATCAGTTTTCTGAGCTTTTGAAGAATCTATAATAGTCGATTAGGTAGAACTGTATGTGTGATGGAAATCGAAGAGTCATTTGGCATTCCTTGTACTGATAAATAATGATAAATTTTACTTATCACATAAACAAAAAAATGCCGGAGAAAAGATTAAAAAAATCCACAAATTGAGTCTGTGATTTTATGGAACAGAACAAACAGCCTGTCATTTTAGTTAACACAGGATCTTTTGACTAGGCAATTGGAAGCCCCAGAGAATTTGAGAAGCTTTCTGATGCATGGGAATTTCAAGAGAATGAGTTCATTAGTGCCCAGGAGAGACTGAGATCAATAAGAGCCAAACTGGCTGTACTAGAGGGCAAAATGGCACTAGCAATCATGTAAGTTTCTATATCATTGGTAATATCATCTCTTTTCATTCTCCTGAGTAACGCTTGTTGCCTCAATATCAAACTCTTGCAGTGAGGCACAGAAGGTGGTTGAGGAGAAGCAGAAGCGGATAGATGGAGCACGTAAGGCGCTTCAACTTCTTCGCACTACCTGTATAGTGTGGCCTAATTCAGCTTCAGAAGTTTTCCTAGTTGGATCTTTTGATGGATGGACAACTCAGGTAAGATGATTATCTAAGATGCTCAAGTCCCCCAGAATTATGGTTCTTTGAGGCTGTAGTGTGTCTGAACTCTGAAGCACATATTTTCTCCTCAGACTGTTGTGTTTATATCTACTCTGAATGCATTACGAGTGTTATGTGATCATGTTATTTCTAGCCAATAATCAAAGTTTCTTTTAATCTGTCTAATTTTTAAGTGTGCTACGCCAATCTCTTATGGGACAGTATATAGACATGCGTATACACTATACAGTCACAGCCTCACAGGATCTAATGAACATACTGTATGTTACATACAGTTATGCTCTTATCTCTCAGTTCTCCCACTTAACCTCAAGAATGTCTTCAGTCAACCCCTCAAGACATTTGTCCTACTTGATACCAGAACTGGAGGTCACAAAATTGATTGAGGGTCTGGGGAAAAGGAAATAATAAAACCAAAAATAAAACTTCTAAGAATTCGTAGATAAGGAAGCGAAATTGCTCCCATCTCTTTGCAATTGCGTCATATTAGCTTGATTCAGATTTTCAGATAGCACGTGAATGCTGGGCTGTGGTGTAGGTAGAAAACTGTTTTGCTTATTCTTTATCATGGAAGTTTTATTAAGTTGAGACAAAAACAAAACCCTTCCACGTAAAAATAACATACTGCATTTGTGAGTCCATTGCTGATTTCCTTTCATGTGTTGTTTTCCATATCAACTGCTGATACTCTCATTGGTATGGGCATCTGCCAAATTTCAGAGAAAGATGGAGAAATCAAGAAATGGTGTATTTTCTGCATACTTGAAGTTGTATCCAGGCAGATATGAGGTAAGCTAATGAAGATGCTTCAACTGCTTCTCCATATTTCCCTGATACATATATATTCCTAATTAAAGACCTGTATGATAATATCTTCCACAGATCAAGTTCATTGTTGATGGGATATGGAAAATCGATCCTCTGCGCCCCATTGTCGACAATAACGGTCACAAAAATAACATTCTGATTGTTACATGAATGCTAGAATGTAGGATGGTGGCATCACACTTTGCACAGAAAAGGAATTGCATGCAGAGTTTGTTAAATGTAGATTAGAATGAATTATTGTTGTTAGGTAGTCATCTGGTGCAGGTAGGATCAGCTAGCCTAGTATAGTAGTAGTATGTAGAAATTCCATTTTTGTATGTGACAATGTCACACTAACAGTATATGTTGTTGTACCGTACCGCAAATACGAGATTGATTCCATCTTGGTTGAATCTCTTCCTTGGCATCTCTATTCTTGGTCTGAGATGGAATCTGTCTTTGCCTCGTGAAAGTGCACACAGAGTGAAATATCTGCCTGCCTTTTAAGAAAATGTAGAAATCCTTGAATCACTTGTAGTATACTATTGTTTTAAGCCAAAATACAAATAATCTCTGAGTGTTTGTTTCCACATTGCAGTTGAGTTTTTTAAACTCAAATTGAGTTTTACAACTTTTTTTGGTTTGGCTCTCAATTTACATAGTGGAACTTGAATAGAGTAAAAACTCAATTTACCTACACTGCTACAGATAGCCTGTCACACAATCACACCTATCTCTCTCTTCTAAATAAAACCTTGCCTTAAACAAATCATTTCAAATCAAATCCCAATTTATCAAATTCTAATACACATCATCTCATTCTTACACCTCTCTTACACATTTTTACAAAACCTATTCAAATATCCTACTAAACCCTATAAATATACAATTTAACACTAAACACAAAACTCAATTCCAATTTAGTTACTATTTATCAATTCAAAACTCAATTCAAAACTCAGAAACAAACACTCAGTCTGTCTCTTCACCCACATTTTGTTTTTTCAACCTGAGCTTTCTGTATGTGTCATGTTCTGTTACTTGATGTGTATGTGGCTTGTTTTGAATGTATCAAAATAAATTGATAAAATCAAGAAACAGTGTAAATATCAAATGAATCATCGGTTTCATCATACAGTAAGCTGCAGGTGAAGGCAGTTCACGGGATCTCAGACAGAACAATTAATGTCAGTAATCTTCTTAGAATTCACTCTACTGGGCTGCCAGTTTTGGTTATCGAAACAATTTAATATGTTTCTAAAAAAAAAAAAAACAATTTACTATGTGCGAACTTGGTGCAATATTGACGGTTTTGGTCCATATTTTATCAACATGTGCACGTTCCCCGTCCCATGAGCTAGGCTGCAAATGAGCCGATAGCTTGGCTCATTAAGTAAACTCGATCGAGCTGCATAACTCGAGTTCGAAAGAAAATTTCTTCTTTATTCGATTTTTTTTTTCCTTGAGCAGCTCGTCGAGCACAACTTCTCAATATTCAAGCTCGACTCGAAAATGTAATCGAGCTATAATTTAAGCTCGAACGGATCAAGCTTTTTTCGAGTTGAGCTTGAGCAACTCGAAAAAAGCCCGACTCATTTGCTGCCCTATGATCCACTACATCATGTCGTACCATGGTTTATGATGTTTTGGTTTTTTTTGGGTTTACTCTAGTAGTAAATTGTGAGTCGAATTTTTTTTTTCCTCTTTAACTCACTTGTTAACTCTATATAGAACAATTACAGACTCATTCCAAGTGTTTGATTAATAACATCGATGTTTTTTTTGACAATATAGGTCCGTGTCTAGATAAATTTAATAAAAATTGTAATATTTTTAATTGTTTTCTCAATGATCCACTTTTATAAACTTATACTTAAATTAAACTTTTTGAAATAAGTGGAAACTATTGGAAACACCCATAAATACAAATCTTTCTGTTGCTAAAATCTAAGTCATTTCCTTTTCTTCCATGTATGTTTTGAATCTGAACACAAAAAATGCTGTCAAAATTGTAATGTTTTTAGAATTTAGATTTCCAGACACCAATACCAGGATTATTAAAGGGGAACACAACCTCTCAGTTTCTATTTGCATGTAATCAAGCCCAGAACACAACAAATATCTTACTAGCATTCAATATTAAAAGCGTTTCCAAGTTTTCATATCAGTAAAATTTAGCAAAAATTAGAGTGATTAGTCAAGAAAAATGAAAACCCACTGCCACAATACAATCCTCTTGAGATAGCAGCATCTGTTTCAACCGGTTTATGGCCAATACTCACCACCTGAGGGGCAGTTTGATCCCTTGTATCCCCCAACCCAAGTTGTCCATGTTCTCCCCATCCCCATGTCATCACTCTCCCATCATCTACATTTCGCACACAAATCGAATCTTAGCCTAAGAATCTCAGACGACATGATTATTCACAATTACAAAACAAATGACTCTACACGTAGTTTCTTGCCTGTTACTAACGCTGAGTGTTCTGATCCGGCAGCAATCTGCACGACTTTTGACTCCGCCAGATCAGGAATGGGCTGGATGACACCGTGGTTTGGTTTTCCTGTGAAGCCAAATGTGCTCATGGCTACTTATTCATAAAGCATAAAAGAAACTACGATGGATAACAAGCCAAAGCAGTGTAATAGTATATACATGAATCTGAGTTACGCTAGAGGATTATGTTTATCGAAGACGTTACCAGATTCATCAGCAATCGAAGAAATCTTCTGCGGGTCACTAAGCACACCATGACGATCACCACCAAGCATGAATAAGTTCCCTTCTCCTGACCATAGAGCAATAGAAAAGTGTAATGGTGTATTGTGAACGTGCTTCACTTTGCATATGAGGGAGAGTGAGAGCTAGATTAAAATGCTAAAGCTTTTCATACTTGTTAATAGTAGAGCATGATTCCACCCAAGAGCGACTTGGCTGAATGGAAATGGTGACTGATAAAGACGAGGGACACATTCATCTGAAGCAGAACCAAATCCTCTTCCCCATGCGTATAGACTACCTTCAGCTAACTTGTACAGGCCAGGAAAAGAAAGATGAGCAAATAAGTCATAACATATAACTCAAATGCTTCTATAAGATTGTCAGTGACATATACAAGCTCTTCCATATCAACTTTGTGTATTCTGAACTAACCAGATAATGCTGCACTATGATCTCCATTTGCACTAATGCTCACGATCTTAACGTTAGTAAGCCCCAGGGTAATCTGAGGAAGACTTGTTGATTTGACTTTTTCGACAGAAATCCCCAGTTGGCCGCGCTTTCCAGACCCAAATCCGTATACTTGACCTTCTGCTACATTAACAGTTCCATATGTTAAAATCTACTTAGAGTAGAGTTGGCATATTGGACAAGCAGTATTAAACAAGAAATTAAGAATGATACTAGTCCTAAAATTCATTATGTATCCCACCAGAAAAACTAAAGAAGTGAAACAGGTCAATGCGTTGTACGAGAGAAGAAAATCGATACCCAGAAGAGGCATACCATTGTAGACATGACCTTCAGCTAACTAACTACATGTACCTTTAAAACTTGAATTTGGAAAGATTGGAGAACAAGGGATAAGTGAGTGTTCGGCAGACAAATGAATCAAAAGGATGCCTTTCGTTGAAGATAAGAAATACTAGAAGTTTTTATGTTTACTATAGTAGCTAAAGCAGTAAATCTAGGATTATATTACACTCAAAAATGTGAAGGGACACGTGATGCAAGGACAAGAAATCCTGGGTAGAAAAACCATGTAAAAGGAAAAGCCTTGTATCCTGTATAATTCACAGAGTAGATAAAGGTTCGTATATTAGCTGTAGATATTATCAGGATGAATATCTACTCTGTGAATTATACAGGATACAAGGCTTTTCCTTTATCTAATAAGGTACATTTATACCATCTTGATGATCATTAAAAATCAGTGCTTCTTCATTCAGTTGTAATTGTTTACCAACAGAAGTCATATTCCAAAGTATCTCAAATGACATAGCAGTTTAGCATCTCAAAGTACAACGCCGAATGCAAACGTGACATGCCTTTGACTGAACAAGATTTGTGCATGAAAACTAAGGCCAAACTAAAAACTAGTTCAGATATCATTTTTCGGGGCAACACAAATTTACGAAAATGCAGTTGCACAGTTAAGCACCCAATATAGTAGTGCAGTACCATAGCATAGTGATGAAGGCCAGGCAAACAGGCAGGCAGGCAATTACCTCTAAGCAATACAAGCGTATGACGCATGCCACAAGCAACTTGCTGAACATTGTTCGAACTAAAATGCATGAGTTGTTGAGGGGAAGAATGTGATATATAATCACTATGGCCAAGCTGACCAAACGAACCGTCTCCACAAGTGAAAACAGCACCATTCTCTGCACGACAGATTGACAATCAATGACTCTATATGTGTAGCCATTGCGGAACCGAGGGAATTAATCTAATAGTTCTACACAAGAATTGATATAAACAAACTACAAGGGTATGTATTAAAGAAAAGGTACCGGAAAGAAAAGCCGAATGATTCCAACCAGCAGAAGCATGAGTAATAACAAAGGATTGAAGGGCTTTTACTTGAAGAGGCAATGATGAACAGTTGATGGAAGAATCAGCATGGCCTAATTGACCAGAAGAGCCCCTGCCCCAAGTGAAAACTCTTCCACCTAAAAACAAAAATTCAAACTTTTCAAGTGATGTTAAAAAAGATCCAAACTTTCTGAGATGAGACAATCAATGAATCGAATTGATGAAAAAAGATGGAAGGGTAAGGAAAGGAAGAAAGATGATGACCTGGAGTAAGGGCGATGACATGAGCGGCACCGCAGGAGAGGAAAGAGATGGGGTGGGTGAAGGGGCGGAGGAGTTGGGGAGTAAGTTCATCTTCAAGTTTTCCGGTGGCTAGTTGGCCGTCAGTTCCGGCGCCCCAGCTCCATACTAATTGCAGCTTCGATGCTTCTTCTTCTTCTTCTTCTTCTTCTTCTTGTTTTTGTTTTGCTTCAATATCCATCTTTGTTTTGTTTCTTCAGTATGTATCTAACTCAATAGATCATCGATCATATGCTCTCACTCGCCTGTCTGTCTTTAACTTCACTGTTCCCGCACACAGCATTCGTCTCTTGATACTTCCTATTTATGATCTTTTTGGCTCTTAGATTGCATATAAAATCCAAATTCACCGTAGTTATAACAAAAATGCTTTAATAAAGTGGTGAAAAGTCACGCTCATCAACAATTCAATAAGAGAGCTCGGTTAGAAAAAAGCTCCATTCGAGTTCGAGTTCAAATTATAGTTCGATTACATATTCGAGCTGAACTAAAACAATGAGAAGCTCAGCTCGAAAAAAGAAAATAAATATATATTATTTATTTATTTTGTAAATTTTGGGAAGGTTTCAAGCTTTCGAGGCGAGCTAAATTCAAGATTTGTTAGTTTTCAAGCTCGCGAGTCGAGTTTAATTCGAGTTTCAAAGCTTAATTTAAAAAATGAAAGGCTTGCAAGCCGAGCTCGAACAAAGAAATTCTCTTGAGCTTCAAACATATTCCTTAACGAGCTCAGCTCGACTCCTTTGCAACCCTAATTGTTAAAATTTTGTGGAGATACATCAACATTTCATATCATATCAGAATGTAATAAAACCAAGAACAGGAAATTGCCAATGATTGGTACTGGAAGACCGATTGTTTTGTGTGAGTGGATTCAGTGGTGATGTATGACTTTTGTCTCATCCCCAACCGAATTTTAACTCAAGTGGTTAGACCATTGGGATTTAATCTTAAATACCTTGAGGATTGTGGTGATCGGTTTTGATGAAAGATTGATGGAAGGTTGTCGTGAGCCTAGGACTATAGTGGCACCTTAAATGTTTTGCCACTTGCGATCTTGGAAGCATAGGGTGTAGGGGATTAGTAAAAATGGACGGGTTGGCCCTTTCACCACGACAGCATCTTAAATTACTTGCCACTTGTCTCGTGTAGGCATAGGGTGGAGGGATGTTGCTATTAGCGTTATTGGAAATTCGATCATGACTAATCCTTAAATTTCTTGCCACTTGCCGAATTGGGAACATAGGGTTGAGGGGTGTCATTAGTATAGTTTTCTTGGGCTCTCGATTGAACTTTAACCGTGCTTTTCTCATCTAATCCGCCTCTTGATTTGGTGTGGATGGTGGGATCCGTTTTGTGATTACTTGGTATGGGTGGAGGAGCATTCAGTGTTGAAGTGTCAAAATCTTGGCAAAGGAGATGTTTGGAAATTGAGGAAGAAAGAAACCATTTTGGTGAAATTGATGACTACTTGAATCTATTCAAATGCATGGAACACGGAAGATTGTGATGACCATTGGTGTTGGTTTGGGTGAGGCATAGTAGTATTATGAACTCTTTTCCTTTATGTAAATATTTGAGTTGTAAGGTTTTGATGGGAGCATTTCTTATGCTCGTGTAAAACAACGATTTACTCTAGTATTAATATATTTTGTTGTTTAAAAAAAAAAAAAAAAAAGAGAAAGAAAGAGTAGAGTGATACATGTAAGCAGCAAAGCAAGCAAAACTCTGAGTCTAGAGAACTAAAATCGGTACGCTGCACGATTGGGCATACAGATGTGATCTGTCTTGTTCGAAGTAAGCTTCACATTGATGAAACTAACACAAATCTTTGTATATATGTAGAGCTAGGCCTTGAAGAATAGAAAATACAGTAACAGAACTGAAAAACCATATCCAATTTCTTGCTCCATATTGTTACTTTTCCCTCTACATCTCCAGTAAGATTGAACATCTGCAACATATTAAAGTACCTATCCAAAACAAAACTGAACCACTTCTTTTTACTCCCCTACCTGCACACAAATGATAGTCCATTGTTTGGTCAGAAGAAATTCCGGAAATAGGAAAAACTAAATGAACCGCAGGCATATTTTACATTTGCTATTATAGCAGCAGCTTGACAGACAAGCTTATACAGATATCAAGTCGTAAGGCGATAGAGCAGATTAGTATATAGTGAACAAAGAAATTGAACTTACGTGATCAGTAGGCGGAGTAGCTGAATAAACCCAATCGGGAGGAGGCCAAATTTCATCACAAGAATCATCGGGACAACTACCAAATCCCAGAACAAATACTTCAACACCATGCACCTCCTCAGTAAAAAATATAACGTTTCCCTCGTAGAAATAACTACTTTCGTAAAAAATTTCCTTAGCAGGTGCAGAGAACGAACAGCAATCCCCCACAAACAGCACTATATCATCCAAATTCTCCAACTCCACCCATTTTCCAGCATTTTCATCCAACCTAGACACCTCAACCTCGACAACATATTCATCATCAGACTCGTACCCCATATAATAGTCCTTATCAAAAGCATACTCATAAACACGCCTATACACATAAACCAATAACAAATCTCCATTGCACTCGACAAGAAACCTCTTAGCGCCATATTAACATGCCATATCATACGAATTTATTTTTTCACTCGCAGCAATTCCGACAAGTCCATATGGTTCACAGTTGCTAGCTCCCCCGATCGATAAACTGCAAGTATCATCACATCTCCTCCACTGTATAGTGTCATCTTGAACGGCCCTCCACTCTTCATCAGCAGACCTATAAACACACAAATTACCGGCCTGTTGAATTGCCAAAATCACAAAGTCATTATCCAATCCGTTCAAAACGACAACTTTTCCCATACAGAGTTCTCCCCCCACCTCACTTGTTATACTATCACAAAGGTGAATACAACTCTCTAAGCCTTGAATTCATAATCATGGAGCTGAAAGCCTTGGGGAAATTTGGCAGCAACGTTTTGACCCGAAGGAAGTCGGTAAACTGTTTGAAGAAATGTAGATGGCCAGAGTTGTCTTGTTCAAGTTTGAATATCCAGGAATGACTTGGACTAGGCAATCGGGCAAAGTACCTAAACAAGGGAGCTTCGGGTAGGGTACAGGAGGTGGGAGTGGGACAGCACCGCACCTGCAGGTAGTGCAGACTGAACGGAAGCGGAGGAGGTCAACTGGATTGGGATTAGTGAAATGGAGTGGAGGAGTTCTCCGGGAAGAGCAGACCAGTCGGCCATGAGTTATTAGATCAAGTAATATACTGAGCAAAACAACTTGTTAAGTAAGACACTAAAGCACAGAGAGATTATCTTCTCAGCTCATGTATCATACAGGAAAATGAGTAGGTACTCTCACAAGCATGGGAAAACGAACTACATTACCTCAAATCACTCATGCATGAATCTAACTTATACATCTATGTATACACCAATTGAACTCATACATTGGAAAATGAAGAGACATTTATGGATTTATGCCACATAGAAAATCTCCATTAAATTTTTTTTACCATTTACTAGTAAAAAGTTCAGCCTTTTAAATTAAATTTAAATTGAAAAGGTTTCATCATATCTTTTATTCAAAATATACCTAACCTAAATTAAATAAAGTAAAACCAATCGTTGGTTACTTTTCTCAATAGACGAAATATATTTTATATTTGTTTTAACCTCATATACATTTTGTGTCTTGTTTGCAAACTCAGATAAGTTATTAATTTTTTTTCCGTATTAAGTTAGAATGCTCAACGAATTTTTATTTTCAACTTCTGATAATTTTCAATGATGTTATTAAAGTGGCGGTGAAAAGTACATTGAATATATATATATATATATATATATATATATATATATATATATATATTAAAATAATTAGACAAAAATGTGATGTACTATTATTTAGAAAAATAAGAGTAATGCCCTTTTATGTTATTTTATAAAATACCAGTTAGTTTATCAGCTAATTTGCTAAACACCTACATTAAAATCAGCTAGCTTTTCAGCTACCTAATCAGCTATCAGCTAGCTTTTCAGCTAGTTTTGGGCAATACTCTTCAAAGTTAAACGTACATCATTAATTTCCAATCCCTCTCCAGATTATAGAGATCTAATCCGATCACAGTGTTGCTGAGCTCAATATCCATGGAATTGAATACATAGTCTTTGCAAGATATACATTCTCAAATTCGATAAAGATGGACTCTTAATACATAGTTACAGAGGTGAGAAATGCATAAAACAATACTTTAAGAGATATACTACCAAGTTCAACTAGAATTACATAGAACTTACAACAAATCACTGGTCAACTCCAATTTCACAAGGACTCTGCCACAGTTAATACCTAGTGCAGGTCATAAAAATGGAACACCATCAGCAATATTCAAAAAAATGACAGAAAGAAATAGATGGTTTCAGGAAACGATTTGCTGGAAGTCAAGCTGAGAGGAAGGCTGAAGCTGATGCAAAGCAGATGATGGAGGATTAGACTATATCAGCTCTTGTCATAATCAGTTCGAATCAAAGTTGGATGTGTGATGAATGGTACGGGCAATTTGCCTGTACGGATCGATAACTCATATTTACCATGGTAAAGGTGTAAAAATCTCATCTTTACGTAGTTCTTCAGTTCTGTAACTGGTGGGATCAAAGTCACCATAATGTACAAAAATACTGTCAATAAAATCTGGGAAAAACATTAGACGAAAAATTATTATTAAAGTTTAAGTAATTATTCTGGACTCAAAATGACAGGATTCTCAACTTCTCAACAACAAATGACATTATTTCAGTTAAGTATACACTTCAAGGGTTCCCAGCACCAGGAAGTATCTACCATCGACTTTCTCCTGCGATTAACAACCCCTTTCGAAGCTTTAGCTTCATTAGCAATACTGGTGAGCTGAATAAGGCTCTCCGGAAACAGTTGGAAATCCTCCCGCTTGGGTCTGTTGAAACTAATTTTCTTTCCGACATTCTTCCCCAAATCAAGCAATAAAAACTCACCATTCCGACACTGGAAAAGAACTTGCTCTTTGGTCTTGATATATGATACTGCTTGCAATAGGTCACCGGCTGCTTTTCCAAACGAAATCAATCTAGTCCAGACCCTGTCGCTTCCACAACCCTTTAAAATCCAAATGCTTTCCAACCATGATTTGGAGAAATCAACGCCGTAACAGTTGATCAATAACCATCCTGCCGATGCAAATAAAACACATACATTTTTTCCAGAGAGGTCCGAAGGAGGCAGAGGAAGTCTGTTGTACGTTTCAGTGGTAAGATCAAGAGCCATTATACATCTTTCTTCCTCCATTACATCTGTGATCCAATGCAAGGAACCACCCATGAAGACTCCAACTTGGTGGATATACTGTGGAGCTGAATAACATGGGAAATCCTGACTCCGGTGCCACTCATTTGACTTAACAGAGTAGATTAAAGTCTTAATAAGATCATAATATAAAACACTCCTGCAAATTGTCACAACCTTGTAGTCATTCGAAGCACAATCATATCCTAGACCCGTATATACAAAAAATTCGAATCCTAATCCATGTGGGGGAGGTAATTCGAGCGAGTCCCCTAAGAAAGGATTCCATAAAACCAATAGAGTGTTCGTCCGACAAGGCTTTAAGAGAGTCAAGCCATGGCACGAAGACGCAGGAAATATAAAACCACCAGGAACAACATTAACCTTCATGGTACTACTTGATGATCAAGTGATTCCAAACACAATGAAAAGAAATCACCCATGGCAGATTTGATCATGAGCATTTTTTCAGAGTCCATCTGACGATCAACGTGCAATTCTCGGAAACCATGATGCACAACCATAGAAACAACATCAATCTTCCTGGTACTACTTTCGGGATGATCAACTGATTCCAAAGACAATGAAAAGATGCCACCCAAGTAAGCTTAAAATATGAGCATATTTTCAGAGACTATCTGACGGTCAACGTGCAATCGTCGAAAATCAGGATCGTCAACGATTCTTCGCCATTCTTTGCATACACACCTGAACCTCAGCAGCAGTTTAGCCGACACACGTATGAGAATCTCAGGATACAACTCCGTCGGAACATCTGACATTTTCGGAAATTATAGCGTAATCAAGAGACTAGCTTCAACTTTAAAACACAGGTAGCTCCAACTTGAAAAACAATGTTTCAAGAATGTATGAAGGAATGTAGTTTCTGAACTTGGTTTTGGACCAGAGATTTGATGATGATGATGATGATGATGAATGGGAAAGAGTTTATACAATTTATGGGAATGGGATTAGTTCTTTTATAGAGAATATCACCTTCTTAATTACTCCAATTCCTAATGGGATTCAATAACCAAATTTCCAAATTCTTGAACTAAAAATTTGGAACTTCAAACTGTAAATATGGCTAAAAAATTGAGAGAGATAATAAAGGGGCAGAAAAGGAAATTTACCCTCAATGTATGATTTGTTTGTGCTATGAATAAGAACCCTACTTATAAAGAATGTCCAGTTCGTACAGCTCGTTGTACAATCAAGGAATGCCCAGGTGCTAAAACGCCTCATGTAGTGTGCTCCATGATTGTTGTGTTAGTATGTACTCTGACTTTATATCATTAATTGGAGTAATCTATGACTTTATATTATTAATACTCCTATGTCTATGTTATGATATATGATAGTACATTTTATATATATATATATATATATATATATATATATATATATATATATATATAAAACTCTAATATTCCGGTATCGCAATCCCGCTACTCTAGATTTTGGGGTCGAGTCTTTGGGGTCGGACTCGACGCGATCCAGGAATAACAACACTGATTCCAACCAAACAACTAATCACAAACCAACTGCCTAATGTACTCTGCAACTCCAACCAAACAAGTGAAACAACTCATATACCACATGAGTGTTTTTTCCTATATATTATAAAACACACAAAATTTGTGTCCATGTTAAGAACTAACAGATGGTTTTCTTGCATTTTTTCCCATAAAGGAGTTACAGAAAATGTGTTCCAGGTGACAATTAGTGCTTCTTAACAAACTGATGACAACATTTTGTAATGATGCTGATTGGAACCACACTTATCCCCTAAAAGATTAGTAGTAAATCACCAATAACACATTTGTGCACTTTACTTGACCTTTAATGGTGCCTTTAGCCTTTAGGTATCAATTATACTTAACTTTGAGGCATCCAAGCGAATTTCAAAACTCATATAGATTGTGATAAAGCCAGATCGAGTTCTTGTTCAAGATTGAAGAAATCTTTGATGACATACTTGAAAGTTGAAACATATACACTTGAACTATAATCTGTATGATGCAAATATTTTCACAATCACAGATCTATGCATACACTCCAGTAGGAGAGGTGCAGTATCTTCTTAGTAAAGCACCTGCAACAAGGGACGAGAGATTCTGGTATGAAAGGAAGGCTGTTACTCTTTCATCGAATTCCAATCTATTTGGACTCCGATTACTCTTTCGTCAAATAAGATAACCACCTCACATACTATCAACAATAAGGCAGTTCTTTTTTAAGCTTCTTGCTGGTGTTGAGAGGGTGCGTACAAGATGAGAGCTTTTTAAAGCAAGCTTCTTTGGCCTTTTTTTCCTGGCTGATGACTTTTGGCTTGAGGCATAATAAGCTCAAACAGAATCCAGGACCGTCACTTTAGGCTGTTTCATAAGCAGCTTAAAAGTGCTGCTAAAAGTCCATAAAACACCTCCTGAAATATAGGAGTATATGAATTTAGATTGTTGTTTTTCGACTCGACTTCATTTTCTATAGTTATGCAAACACTTGTGCTTTAAGTGAAAAATACTTTCATGATTCAGTTGAAGGCTTGGAGTAAATATTTTACTAAACTCAACAGAAACAACGAAAGTCACTTGGGTAGTCAGTAATACATCAATCATTGACACACAAAATTAAGTAGTTTTTATGGTATTTAAGTGAGCCGAGTAATTTAACTTTTACTCCAATTCATAACCATAGTTGAAACCTAACACAATAGTTGCACCTAATTAACTCCTTAATTATACCAGAGAGAAAGAGAGAGTTACCGGAACGGAGTTTAGGGTGATTGGAGAATGATAATCTTGAGCAGAGCATCAATGGCGGATTGACCAGCGACATCTGAATCTGATGTAAGCAATGCCATTGGGCTCCATCCGTGTATGGATTATTGGCCCATAGATCTTGAACCTGGACTTGAGTTCCAGCACAGAGCACTAAACCGGAATCACCACTATCTTCTTCGGCGGAGTTGACTCCATGGAGCATGCGGAATCACCGCCAATAGATGCATCTTCAGTTTGGAGTGGAAGAGGATGACGGCGCTTGGCAGCGGGGTAAGGTTTAGGGCTGTGCCTCTTCTTCCTGGTCGGCCTGTTGATTCTGTGAAGCCTATCTCTCTCATGAGCTTGCAGAATTTGAGGAACCGTATATAGTAATAATATATGATGAGGTATACCAGCTAAATAACTTCTAAAATCACATGGAACTGCATATATTTAATCAGAACGGGCTCCAGGGTTTAATATCAATGATCAATCTAGACCCACACGAGAATATCCGAGATGAGATTACCAAATCTGCCAACCATCACCAGATTAGTAAATAAAGAAAACAAAAAAGGGCCCCAACATGACAATCTTTATGGTAAATGAATTCATTACTCTGTACATGAAAATACATTCCAAATCTCAATAGAGTTAGACTTTTAATACTACATTTTCACTCGGGAGAGAAAAGCTTAAAACAGTGTTGAGAGAGGTCTTAAGTTTAACTTCAATAACATAGGGCTTACAGAGTTGCAGTCACTAATAACTTCCCATTTCCCAAGTTCAAAACTTTTGGCCATACCAGAAGATAACAATACATTCAGGGAACTTCTCAGGGTATGTCGAGAATCATAAGATATCATCATAAGCAACAATTTCTCTACCCCTGAAAGACTCTTTAGAGGGCATACCAATCACATCCGTTCGCTTTATCTCATCGCTCTTACTAAGATTATCATCACCAACACCGTTGTTCTTATTATTTTCATCTCTAGGGTTCACAATTGCTGAACCCAGCTTATTACCTCTTCCATGTCTTCTTAGCGGCACTTCTGCTCTAACTAATTTCGATGATAGTCCATCCTTCCGTCCAACACCTTCTTTCCATTGTGGAACTGGATCACTTGCCCACATCACTTGTACCTTCACATACAATTAAAAAAGTCTCAACAAACATAGTACTCACTGCACCGATACCGCACAAAACAGCCAAGCAGTTCAAAGCTGCTTATGCATGTTTGCCTACTCAAAGAGTGTTTTGGAAGCAGTGCTGCTGTGCTGGTGATTCTCATTTGGATTATAATAACTTACAAGAGGTAAAATTATTAAGATGCATTCAGCTAGTTGCTTTTTCCAACGTTATATTGACTTTCTAGAGTGTAATAAATCACTTGAAGCAATAGAAGGAATAAGCTTGTGCAAGCACTAAATGGGCATTTGCAAGTGATTTTTGAAAACTAAATTTAGCTTTTCTGTAGTAATGGCAGCTATTTTAGTGTTTGCAGAATCAGGTTTATCTTTTTCTCCGGCTTTGAAAAATCTGCAAAAATTTTGAGAATAACCATTTGACTGATTCATTTATAAAGTAATTATTTCGAAATTACATAGAGACTCCATATTATTACCATCAGGTTTTGAAATCACCTCATTTTCAGCTTATTATATTTTATATTAATCACACTTTGCAAACACACATCAATTTTATATTCAGCTAGCTTCCTGGTTTGAATTGATTATCAGTAATTAGATTCATCTGCAAACAGTTACTAAATCTAATCGAAAGAATGAAACTTAAGTAGTCATTGATTGACACATTAAACCAGTACCTTTAAGCACAATAATTCAGTAAGCTAAGCAGCAAGTTCATAAAATTCAGCACTATAATTGAAATATATCAAACAAAATTCACAAGTATAATTGCAATTGATCAATTCCTTATCTATACGAGATAAAAAGAGTTACCGGAATGGAGTTAAGGGTAATCGGAAAGTGCGAATCTCGAGCGGCATCTACGGCGGACTGAGCGGCGACGTTGGATCTGAAATTGATATGAGCAACGCCATTGGGCTCCATTCGCGTACGAGAAATTGGGCCGTAGATCTCGAATCTGGACTTGAGGTCAAGCACAGAGCACTCCATCGGGATTCCAATTACCACCACCGTCTTAGGCGCCGTGGAGGCGGCGGAAGAAGTGGTGGAACCGTTCGATGCATCTTCGCCGCCGCCGGCGTCGAGTGGAAGAGGACGGCGGCGCTTGGCGGCGGAGTAAGGGGCGTGGCGGGAAGGGTAGGGATTGTCTCTCTTCCTGCTCCTATTCATTCTCTCCAGTTTCACTCAGAGTCTCGCTTCACTCGGTTGTACTTTCTATACTTGTACTACTTCACGGAATTATGTACTCTTGCCTGCAGAAATTGTTCTTAAACGAGCCGAGCCGAACCGGATATTTCATTACTTGAGTTCGGCTCGACTTGTATAACAATCAGGGCCGGATTTGGGCCTGTGCCAAGAGGCGTCCTGCACAGGGCCCATATTTTCTTGGGGCCCAGGCCCATACCCTTAGCCCATGTAGAGTATTAAAAAAGAAAAAAAAAATTTGTTTACAGCTCTTTCTGAAGATTGCGATTGATAAACAGAAAGAGGAAAGCAAATCGCTTTCCAATCATTCACGGATTCACGGCGTTGTTCCTCAAATTTTCCATGTCGAAGATAAAACTCTTTGCCATTCTCACTCATCAATTAGGTCGAATCTTCATCTTGATCTATTTACATCTCCTTTCCAATCAAATTTTGTCCGTTGCAAATTGCAATATCTTTCCTATTACTAATTTTCAGTTTACAAGTATAATAATGATCTTTTTATCCCAATTCTGTATCATTTCTGCATCTAATCCTCTTTTTTATCACTATTTTGATTTTCACAAGCTTATAATCACAAGGCAGAATCAAACGAAATTGAGAATTGGGGGTGTTGAGCAGTTTATGTTCTTCAATGAATCAAGGTATGATGATTGAATTGATGAGTTAATTAATGATTTTGTGTCTCTCTTAATCTTAATCTTAATCTTACTTTTGTCATTTAACTAGCCTAGCCTACTGTGTTCTCATCTTCACATTCACTTGTATTGTTTTGCCAGCAAATTGGAACCTCAAGTATCAAGTTCTTGAGCTTACTTCTTGAGCAGTTTCAGTAGCTGGACACTTGGTGGCTGGTGCACTCTTACAAAACTCATCTCCTGTTGTTCTTTTATTTTCCAGTAAAGTCAATAATTTGCATCTTATTTGCCTGGGTGTGATTATGTCGTCCAGAGTTAGAAAATATGATTCTGGTTGTGAAAAGCGTAAGAGAAGGAAAAGAATTGAGGAGTTAACCCTGTCTCAAAGGGGAGCTCTTGAAAAGTTTGTTATTAAAAAATCTAATATTCCTGTTGATAATTAAAATGTTAGTCTTCATGATGATGTAAACTTGAATGAAATTGAAAATGATGATACTGATTGTAGTGTATTGTTGGGTGATGAAACTAATGAAACTTTAAACCGTGATATGCCTCTTGAAAATGATATGGAAGTACCTATAGAAAATGATAGAGACGTGCCTACTGAAAATCAAGACACTGATGATGGTGTATTTGATTTTAATCAAGTGGATACAAATTCACTTAATGATGAGAATAATGATATTAGTGTTAATTTTGATATATATGATCCTAGAAATTGGGATGGTTTGAATGAAATGTTGATTTGTGTTTTGGCTCGTAATGGTCCAAAACGAGATTTATCTATTGAGAGAGGTCCCAATAATCGATTAAGGAGACATTTTTCCTCTACCTATTATACTAGAACTCTACCCAATGGGGAAAAATGTGATAGAGATTGGCTTGTTTATTCGAAAGAACTTGATAAAGTGTTTTGTTTTTGCTGTAAAATACTTAGAAAAGGCAAAGGAGTGGGTGAATAATTAGCAGGGGGGGCTTTAATTATTGGTCTCATCTTGGCACTAGACTTAGAGAGCATGAAGTAGGCTTAGAGCATGTTAAAAATATGGCTAGTTGGCATCAATTGCGTCTACGATTGATTAAAAATAAAACTATCGATAAAGAAGCTCAAAAACAATTTGATAAAGAGAGAGAGCATTGGAGAAATATTTTGTCTAGAATTATTTCAATTGTAAAATTTCTTGGCAAACATAATCCAGCATTTCGTGGTAGTACGTAATGAGAAATTGCATGTGAATAATAATGGGAATTTTTTGGGTTTAATTGAAATGTTAGAGGACAAGGGTATGATAATGGTTCTAATATGAAAGGACAACATAATGGAGTACAAAGTAGATTTTTAAAAGTAAATCCTAGAGCATTTTACACTCCATGTGGTTGTCATAGTCTGAACTTGATTTTATGTGACATGGCCAATACTTGTCCTAAGGCTAAAACATTTTTTAGAGTCATACAACGCCTATATACAATATTTGCTAATTCGATTAAAAGGTGGCAAATTTTGAAGGACAATGTGAAAGGTTTGACTCTTAAACCATTGGCAACTACTAGATGGGAACGTCGTATTGATAGTGTTAAAGCCATAAGGTTTCAAATAAAAGACATTAGAGAAGCTTTACAAGAAGTTGCAGAAGTTGATCTTGATTCTATGATAAGAAGTGAAGCTGATTCGTTGGCAGAATTTGACTTGGGTAAATTTGAATTCTTGTTGGCAATTGTTATATGGTTTGATTTGTTGTCTCATGTTAATGTGGTGAGCAAACGTTTGCAAAAAGCCGATATGCTTATTGATGTTGCTATTGAAGAAATAGAGAATTTGGTTTCATTTTTTGAGGAGTATAGAGAAAATGGTTTTTGTGAAGCCGTGGAAATCGCCAAGGAAATAACTATAGACTTGGGTGTTGAACCTATTTTTCCTCAAAGACGTGCAACTAAAAAAAAGAAGCAATTTGATGAAAACCGAAATGACACTCCCGAACTATCTCAAGAAGAATCATTTAGGGTAAATTATTTCTTATATATTATTGATCAAGCAATTCAATCGCTTAGAGGAAGGTTTGAACAATACCAAGAATATAAAAATCTCTTTGGTTTCCTGTTTACATCTGAAAAGTTGCATTCTTTAGATGATATACATTTGAAATCTTGTTGTATGCATCTTGAAGATGCACTTGAGCATAATGAGCATTCTGATATTGATGGAGAATCGTTATATGTTGAGTTAAAACTTGTTAGACAATTCATGCCTAATAGAAATACGAGAGCTATTGAAATTTTGAGTTATTTGAAAGATGTTGGTTGTTTCCCTAATTCGATGATTGCTTATAGGATTTTGTTAACGATTCCAGTCATTGTTGCATCTGCCGAAAGAAGTTTTTCCAAGCTGAAGTTGGTGAAATCATATATGCGTTCTACAATGTCACAAGACCAGCTAAATGGTTTAGCAACGATAGCAATTGAGAATGATATGTTGGACAAAATTAGTTATGAAGAGTTGATTGATGATCTTGCTTCAAAAAGTGCCAGAAGAGTTGCACTTTTCAAGTGATTTTCTTATAAGTTTGTTTGGAAAGCTTTGCATACTTTGTAATACTATGTATTAAAAAATTTCGTTCACTTAATAATATCATTGATTTTTTTTCCTAATATTATCTTGGGCCCAATTTTGAAGTTGGCACGGGGCCTCCATATTACTAAGCCGGCCTTGATAACAACTAACAATAGGTAGAATAATTACTTATTGATATTTGTTGACCGTGTTGATGAGTATTCAGTCTGAGTAAAACTTTGGCAAATTGGTGTCTTCCGCTATTTTCAGATGATATTATTGTCCGATCTGGTCTCACGTATATATATATATATATATATATGGAAGGGCCACCAAAGATAATGCATGCAAGCTTCTCTCAAAATCAATGATGCATGAGGATTTTCAGGCATGCTCGGCACTATCATTGTATACACTGGATATGCAAGAACTATCCGATGTCGTGGAAATGGAGGTAAAAACTAGGGCAGAAGTGGAAAACTTAGGCTGATTTTATAAGTTGTTGCTTTCCAAGACACTTCGATCAGGCATTGTTTTTTGGAGTATCCAACGAACTCAATGGCTTTAGTGTTGTTCAACGATCACTGGTGTTCGACAAAGTATTGTCAATGCGCCTCACGTTAACTTCTTTATGAGCGATCATCAATAAAACATGGGATACTAGTAACTCAAGTGTTTATCATGTGTGGGCTATATTTGTGAAGTACATCAACAGTCCAACTACTCACAAACAACCCAAATTTGCAACAGTTCAAGAGTCGTGCCGAAAAGATGTAAAATGTGCTTATGGAGTTCTCCAAGTATGCTCCGTAATAACCAGTGGCGGGGGTATTCAAAGGCAAGCAAAAGCAATTTCCTTGCCTCAACTTTTGGCTCGCAATTAATATAATAACCATGGTATTAATGATTGTTTATTATTTTACTTATCCCAAAATCTATGTTTTTACCCGATCCAAATTGCAAGTTGATGTCGTTCATTTCCCCAACTTTTTCCAACCATCTTTTTCATTCATTTTCTCGAATGAACTATTGAAGTTACACACGCTCGCATCTCGTTCCCCAGTCATTTGTGAAAGATGAAACTTTATCTAATAAGAAGGGTGAGCATTGCTAAAGTACATGCTATGTTTTGACTTTGCTTTTGATTTGCACTTAGATGAAATCGGTACTGGAATTACGATTTGTGTATGACATTGCAAAGAAAAGGCCAAGACATTGTAAATGCAATGAACCAAGTAAGTGTACCTAAAAAAAGGACTTCAAGGAATGAGATGGTGGATGGGAAATAAATGTAAAACGGGAAGGGAGAACACCAAATCAAGTAGTGAATCTGCTCGGAGTCTTAAGAAGTGATCGCTGCAGTGAACTCTCTCAGTGGGAGGGAGAAGGCAAAGAAGTGAAGATTGTTTATGTAAATGTAAAATTGTTTATTATTTATTGAGGTTTCTTTTTAATAATAGTATGAAGTTCTATATAACAGCTACAAATGACAAATTTACATGATAGATGGTGTACAATTTACAAGCCTTCTTTTTTTTTTACCATTTTATTCAATAATTAAAAAAAATGTAAAATTTAATAAACAATTATGGCAAATACTACACTTGTAATCCGGATGCTCCCACCTATCGGTGTGCCAAAGCAAGCAACAACATTGCAATGATACATACATGCAGTGATTGAATCTTTCCCTTGTTGAGTGTTGCTGGTAGAAAAGCAACAAGCAAAAGTAGGCATAGTTATCCAGGATGAAGTTTTATCGACGACAGTCCTGAATGAATGTGGTATTTAGTTGTTCGTCTGGTCTTAAGGGTCCTCACACAATCTTTCCTTGCCCCGTGACACAACTTCACCGCATAGAAACTGTTCATAAAGAAAAAGAAGAAAAAGAGAATAACAAGGAGTCTATCAGTAAAGAGAGCAAAGCATATGTCAGGCAACAAAATCGCTGGTAACAGGTTTGTAATATATGGACCAAAGAACGCAAGTACAAAGAGGGAGAAAATGAGCACGGAAGACTAATGAGATTCTCAACAAGAATCATGTAACCTACCAAAAGATTTTGTTGGTTATGAATAGAACTTTGTTTGCTGAGGCTAAAAAAAGCACACTCATTTTTCTGTACAGGAGCCAAAGTAGGTGAAGTTTATGAATAAGAGGATGAAGATGAGGATTTATGTTAGTAGGTGCAACAAAAATTTACCTCAAGTGTTAGTTTGCAAAACTATGGAATTTAAATTGATTATATGAAGCAGAATAGTGTACAGGTGGATGGTAGTTGTTTGCAAAATGTGAAGGTACCTGAGAGCTACTTGAAAACCCCAGCTTTTTCCATTATATTAAGATGAAATTATCAGGTGTTGGTTTTGCAAACACCATTTCTGGTGATTCTGCTACAAACAAGCTGTAAATAGGCGCTTATTAAAGTGAGCTGATGCTACAACTCCTACGAGTAGAAAGGTTGGTGCTTGTAGGTGCACTGTGCACAAGATGAAGTTGCTCCAAATCAAGCCTGATTATTTTTGCAGGTGCAGGAGATAAAGTTGCTCTGTATCAAGCATTATGAATTTAATTCTTACTATTAGTATGGTGCATGTCTCTTACCAATCACGCAAAAAAAATTTGAGCTCTTCTCAGTTGTCATCAAACAGACGAGCCCAAACATACAGTGAGACAGGTGTATGATGAATTGAAGCTATGGAGTCTATTTATGGAAAATCTTAATACTATGCCAGCAGCTTAGATTACAATGATGACACAAAATGAATAGCCATGCACAATAATTTAAATGATTTCTACAATTAAAATTACCTCCAATGTGCCTTGATACTGAAACCCTCGTATTTGACCTTGACAGTTTCAGTTCTGTTCCTCCAACATCTCCCCAAGCATTTCTTCACCTCTCTTGGACATTTCTTCAGATTCTAATAATGTTGTGAGGAGCCTCGGGTACAAAGTCGAGTATTGAAGGGTACCAGACATCTCCTATAAGAAAGAGTGAAAAATTACTACCTGGAAGATACGACACAGTAATGCTCAATTTCATCATTTTGTCTTCTACTTTCAGAAGGAAAGATCACCTTGAAACTGTTCTAACTAGGATCATATTCCAATATGCAAAATTTGAAACTCAAACTAGCACAAGCACATGCATATCAGAGACATGTCAAGGTAAAGAACTGAATATCTGGGAGCCTTGGAACTTCTAAATGTAAAAGTCATTGAAAAGTGTTGACCATTGATACCAACAGTGCTGCTTAAAATTAAAAATAACGGTACAAATTATAACAGAAGTGCTTAGTGTCAGTTCTCAATTATTCTTAATATCATGTAATAATATTTCCAGGGGTACATTCTGGTGAAGGGTTAAAGTTTGTTACTGCCAAACGCTGTCAATATGCAAATGTACATCTTCTCAAGACAAAAACCCTGAAGATAAATTCGTAGTTGGACATTCAAAAATCAGACTAAACAAAAGTTCATAAAATGAATTGGACATATGGATCTATCATTTCAGTAGCAGGAATTAAGTGAATAACCAACCATGGTATGACTAAATCATAACTTAAATCAAGTCTATGTATATGTAAAAACTGAGCCCGAAAACCTAGAGACCAGTTACACAGTAAATGTAAGAAATGTTTCAACAAAGAGCATGTGCCTACAGTACACTGGCTGGAGTTTGGAGTTTCCAAGCATACAAAGAGGATGCTTAACACATACTCAACATGTCCCTGGCATGAATCTGCATTTTCAGGTGTTTTATGATCTGAACATGCACAGTCTGCCCACATTAATAGAATCATATTAGCCAATTTGGGTGGATTAGGTTAAAGGTACAATCTTCAGAATAGGCGCTCAATGTATCCTTTTTGGCTCTAACCTTTACGGGTGCAACTTGCATGGAACGAGTCTACCGCTAAAAGTACTTCAATGGAATTGTGATCTGATTCCTAAAAGCTAAAGCAAGCAACAAAATTGTTTCTAAATACTCTGCCCATTCCTAAATATTGTATATGCTCCTTTTTCTCCATTCACACAAACTGAGCTTTTCATTAATTAGGAGACTAAATTACCACGATATCATTAATTATAGTGGTCATCATAATGGGTAGTATTTATTAGGGGTATTTATGGGGAAAAACATTATCAATATCTACAAAGTGGCAATCATTTAGGAGCAAGATTATGGATAAATAAATAATGGAGCCTTTATTTAGTAATGGAGGGAGTAATACGAAAGGTAATCCTGCAAAATGGAGTCTATAGTTCCACTTCCAACTGTAAGGGCATAAAAAGCAGAGTTCAGATGTGAAGAGACAAACCCCTTGCTGAAACATTCCTTGTGTCCCAGCATTAGAAAGTTGAGGCTCCGAGGGCACCTGTTGCACATCAAATGCAATGATTAAAGTGACTCTCACTTAACAAAGGTGAGTAAATTGTTAGAGATACACACCTTACCCTTCTTACTAGCGACAATATTATTGTCTTCCAGTTCCTTGCTGGAATTAGCTCTCTTGGAACCTTTTCCATTACAAGTCACTTTAGATTTAGAGATCTGTTCTCGCCTGATACTCACAACAGGGTTCATCACCGTCGCATTATGGACAGTAAGAAGCTTAGATACATTTGGTCTGGGTTCGATGTCTAAAGGATTATTTACCTTTTCACATTCTTTTAGAGCTAGGTTTATGGTGTCAACTGCACTAGTGTAACTGTCTAGCGATAGCGAGCCTTCTTCGCCCAATACTATGGCCCGCCTACAAAGGTCGTTGTAACGTCGGATCTTAGCTTGCACTTCATCCAGTTTTTCACTGAGAGGAACTCTGCTTGTTGCAGCATTCGTCCATCTCTGCAGTATATACTTGAAAGGTATATTGAAAATTCCAGACATTTGGAGAACCACAATAGCATGCCTACAAAGGTAACCTTTATATTCAAATGAGCGACAAGAACAGAATATTTCAGACTTTAATTCATCCCACTCCACTTTAAAATCTTGATTACTTTCAAAGTCTTTAACGGCGTATAATGCATTAGGACCAGTTTCTTTCTTCAGATGGCATGCTGAGGCTCCCAAGACCTCCATCTGGAACTTTTTGAATACCTCGTGAGTATAAACAAGAAGCATTTGTTTCTCAAAAGGTGAAGGCGACTTCAGATCTGGTGTTTCATGCCATGCATCAAAATTTGCTTTGGCTTCCTCTTCATATCTGTCTCGAAGAATTGAGTTATATTGCCCTACCAGACCTCTCAATGTAGTATCCTCATTGATATATTTGTCAAGGAAAGCATTCAGACTCCCAGATCTTGAAACTACATATAAACCAGCAAAAGATACATCCCTCAAAAGTGCAGGTACCCAGAGTTTCCGATCATTGTATAACAATTGAAACCATTCATCTTCTTGAAGATTGAATCGTTCAAGTAACTTCCACCACCTCTTCTCAAATTTTTCTTCACCATATGACCTATTTATGCATTTATTGAATTTTTTTATGAAAGGATCATACCAAATGCTAAGGAAGTCAAGCCGTTTAGGTACCTTTTCCAGTACATGCCACAAGTGAAAAAAATGGCGAGTTTCTGGAAACACCAATGCTGTAGCAGCTTTTATATCCTCATTCTGGGCTGTGAGTAGCACTTTAGGACTTTGTCCACCCATTGCCGAAGAAAATGACTTCATCAACCAGACAAATGTATAAATTGTATCATCAGCGATCAAAGCACAACCAAGAAGCGTGGGCTGAATATGATTGTTCACTCCAACGAAAAAAATCAAAGGGATTTTACACTTGGTGGCAAAATATGTGGTATCAAGTGAAACCACATCCCCAAAATATTTGAAATCTTCAACGCCTTTGCTATCAACCCAAAACACATTTCTCAGTCTATTATCTTCATTGAAGTCTACTGCACAAAAGAAATTGGGGTTCTCTTCTTGCATACGTCCAAAAAATTCCAGCACACCCTCCGCACCACCTTCTTCTAAATCCAAATACCGTCCCCTATCATCCTGGTTCCTAATCAAATTCTCCAATGAAAACTGTTTCAACGCAGAACCCGGACCCTTCTTCTTCCGCGATTTACCATCATTACCAACAGGATCAGCATTCCTATGACTTCTAAAAAAATGCGCTTGAGCAGGCAAAAGCTCATGATTATGCTCCTTGACAAAAGAATGAACATACCACTTCCCATCGGACCTCCGCTTAACATTCATACTAGCTTTACAGCCAATTTTGGGCGTAGGCCTGGGATTAATAGCATCATCTGAGTGCTGCTTATTCCCATACCTAATGCACGAAAATTTGGCATCGATGAATTCTTTCGACGCCCTGGAACGACGACTGCTCAACTTGGCAGTACCAAATCCAACCGATTTGGCATACTTCTTATAATACTCATAAGCATCCTCATGGGTATCGAACTCAATCATATCCCTAGGGTCTAAGTTTGAGTCCGCTAAAACTGGAGTATTATTGTTCACTTCCATTTTCTCATTCAATTTAGACAGAAACGCATATAATTGCAGAGGAATTTTCAAGCATATTCATTCACCTACCTACAGGTAAAGTTCAGAACATCGAAATTCAGAAATCGAGAAAACGAATCAGCCAAGCTCGAAAAGTAGATAACTGCAAAGATGGATTGATGAAGTGATTATAATTATACCTGAAATTGGGCGTAGATGGTGCTCTGAGTTGCCGACGGGGACTTTTTTTCTGCAATGTTAGCACTTGTTATCTCTCTTTGATTGATTGTATTGCTCTGAGTTCTGAAATTTGACATGGATACTCTAAATACATAATTTATGCCACCGTATCCTTATTTTGGGATAAGAGACAATAAATTTAAGTGATGATGCCGATTACACCTTACACCAAGTTATAAATACAATGAAGTTTAAAACTATATTACTCAGCCTAGTCATTGTGTCATGATTTCTGAGAAATTTAATAGACCCAATTAAATCGCCTACACCAAGTTACAGATCCAATGAAATTTAAAACTACGTCATTCCCGTATACTTCCTTAGATTGCAACTTTACAAGAAATTTAAGAGACGGCCCAACCACGCCCTATACCAAATTATAAAATCAAGATTTTAAACATACACACTGATGATTTAATACGCTAATTATATATCTACGAAAACTTGTTATTAGCACATTTGTTAGAGTTCAATCTGTCTAGAATAGTGTAAAACGTGCATTTATAACAAAAACGATGTTTGATTGATTACAAAACTATGTAGTACATGATTTAGAGGCGTTAATGGCATGACATAGCTTGTTCGATACGTCCTATTACAAATTTAGTTTTACTACTGATCACGTAAATCAAATATCGGTTTAATAATTAGTGATCATAAATCCTTCCTAAAGATAAAATTGGTACTAATCATATGTTTAGTTGCAAACTTCAACTAATTATCCAGCTACAAACATGAGTGGTTGATATAAAATTAAAACAATAAGTAAAAATTTAAGTGTTTTAACTCGATTTCAACTTTAATTCTTGGCCAAAACTTGAAACACCTTTTTTTTTTTTTTTGAAAGGTAGATAGTTACTATTAACTAATTATCAAAAGGTACAATACGAGTACGATTACAATTTTTCAAATTCAAAATATGTAGAAGGACAAATGGAAACTAATCAAAAGTATTTTCAAAGGTTTTTGGGCTGTTTCAACATGCATTAATGTATGGGACAATGAATCAAAATTAAACAAGGTGAAAATACACGCAAAAGTTTGGACTTGTATGAGGATTAAGATGTTATTAGCAAAAGTTAGGGGTTATGGATGTAAGTGTGACTTGTGCCCTTCTTGTGTCAACAAAATTTCTTCTTCTTCTTCTTTTTATTCCCTCTTAGCAAGAAAACAGAAGCTCATTTTCAAAAGAAGAAAATTAGAAAAGCAAATCGAACAGGCCAACATTCGCGCAGAAGGAGTTCAAATTGGCGATTGTATAGCAAGCTAAGGTTAGATAACTTGTCTCCAGCTTGGTATTTTCTTTTTTTTTCTCTCTTGTTTTCCGTTTTATCAATTCAATTTCTCTGAAGCCTTTCGTTTCGATTCTGATGTGTTGCTCTGAATATCGTGTGGATGACTAATTTCACAGCTCGCACCCACCAGTTGTGAATGCTTTGATTCTTTTGTTTTTCCCATAATTTTAGTTTCATTTTACTTCTTTTATATGGATTCGGCTAAATCAACCGACAAGATGGATTACTTTGAGAGGGATTGGGGAATTTATTTTCAAATTGGGGTGAGGTCGTGATTGGATGTCAATCTTTGTGTCGATAGGTTGATGGAATTCGGGTATACGAATTCATAAGCTTGTAATGTATGCTCCCAAAATTTGTTCTTTTGTTTGTTTATCGTAATATACAACAACTCTTGAGGCATATGAGTGTGAAAGGTGAATGTCGAAATGCGGTGAAGATCAACGTTGAGTTTTTAGTCAGGGTTTACTGTTAAGGGAGGATAGAACAATGAAGTGATATAGTGTATTCACTCTTGAGTTTCGCAGGGATGGTGTACAACTATGGTTGTTCATTGCAAGTTTTTAACCCACAGAAACAAGTTCATCCTCTGTAGTTTCGTGTTTGAAGCCCTGCAGATTATTTCTGTTTTTCCTACCCTAAGAAGTAAGCACAATTAGACAAGAGAAAGAATCGTATGTTTCCTACCGGCTGTAAATAATGAAGCATCATCCCAGTTGCTTTTCTCCTGCAAAATTCTCCCAAAGCCCATAAAGACTTTGGAATCAAATACTCATGTTGAAAAGATTTGCCTTTCTTTACTGGAAGGAGATGACAGAGTTAACAATTTATTATAGAACAAGTCTTTGAATCTTGCTACAAAGTCTGTTGATTTCTTGCATTGTGGACAGAAACATGTATTCTCCACTGCAACCTTATCGTAGGAGTATATTTGAAAGTTTCATTAAGTGGGCCTGCTTTGCTCAATCGTCAATTTGCATCTATATATCAAAATTAGCAAATCAAATTCGCACCTGGATTTATTTGTAGGTGTAAACAAAATTTTGTCAATTTATCTGCATATACTTCACCTTTGAATAGCATGGCTCGAATTGAAGTTGAAAGTGAATTTTCTGCAGGTTTTTATTATTTTCGAGAAATTTAAGAGCTCACACTTTTTCTGCTCCTCCTGTTATGCTGCATCCACATTTTATGCCCTTAAGGAACACCAAAGTAAAGGAAGATACACACATACGCTAGGTCCATGTCATACTTAACAACCATTGTTTAAATTATCAATACCCACATCATTTTAATTACATGTATGAAATGTACTGTGTGCCTATAATCAAGCCATATAGACTTGTTGATTGAACTTGTGTCCCGAAGGTTTTTTTAATAACCTGAGATTTGCCTTATTTTAAAATGACTATGTGATATGAATACGCTTCATCGTTTGCATAGCTTGCGTGTCCCTGAAAGTTTTAAGTTTAGAGAAAGAAAGTACAGGGAACGGATGTACATAATGTTTGCAAATAGTGCTAAAAAGTAGTAAAAGAGGTGCAAATCTAGCGTTGAAAATTGTATGAAAGCTGGTACGGATCAGTTTTTCAATATTTGATTCCTACCAGCTTAATCTTGGAAAAGAGAAACTAAAAGATGTGTTTGCAACCACTGTAATCCTCCCTTTTGATACAAATAAGCTAGAATGTTGTTTGCTGAAGCAGTTACAATTTACAAAAATCAAGATTCTGCCATATTATTCTGCTTCTTGAAATATTTCTACAATATATATCCAGCCTCCTTGCAGAGTTTCCAACATTATTGATACTCGGTTGTTTACTACAGGTGTCTATCATGTCTATAAAACCAACAGTTGCGTTAAGAGCTATACTCGTCGGAGGAATTGCTGCATTTGCTAAAATTGGAACTGTTATGAAAGCTGCCGGTGGAGTGAAGGTTGGTGCTGCAGCTGCCGCCATGACTGCTGCAGCAACTGCAGCCGTATCTGGATCAAAGAAGGATCCTAACGAAGCCTCCCCACAATCTTCGAAATGACACCTTGAAATGGCCCCACAGTTTGCTAATTTTCCTGCCCATTTATGGGAAGCTGGGACGTGCTAAGTGTTCCGTTCAATAAGATGTGTAATGGTTAGACTAATGTTGTAGCATAAGCACAACATCAGTGGCTGTTTTAGTGTTTACGCCATTGATGATAAAAATGTGATGTGCTTGTTCATGTGAAATTTCCTCGTGATGGGAAATTTTGCACGATCGTATGTAGTAGACTTTGTATTCTGTGACAACAACATTTGAAATCATGAGCCGGAGAGATCATCTCTCGAGATACACATAGTATATTTAATTTAATTAAATTAAAGGGGCATGTTATATGAAAGTAACCGAATTGATATGTATTGAACATGAGAAATCTCCAGAAATGAACAATTGAGTTTACAAATGTAGAACACTCTGTATTTACAAGCATAAGAGTGTTAACTAACTAACTGCTATTCTAACTAACTTTCTAAATAATGAAACTTTCAGAAAGTTTCTCAATCTTGCTTCTCCTGATACCCCTCAAGATGCACGTGTATATTCATCAAATGCATCTTGGAACTGAATAGAGAAAACAAATCCAGACCTAAAGGCTCTGTGAAGATGTCAGCCACATGTGCAGTAGGAATATGAATGATATGAATTGTTCCATCTTGTAGCTTCTCTCTTGTAAAGTGATAATCAATCTGGATGTGCTTAGTCTTCTCATGTAAGACTGGATTTTGAGCAATGCAAAAGGCACTCTTTGAATCGGTATAAACAAAAGCAGGTGTGTCATGAGAAACACCAAAATCTTTCAACAAATATAGTATCCACTGCACCTCACATGTAGTGAAAGCTAGTGCTCGGTACTCACATATAGGACTTTTCTTCAAGTATCTCAATAGTCTATAAGCAGCTTGAAGATGGGCTTCAGTTGGTTTGGACATATATTGGAGAGGAGAAAGAATGGAGGGCCAGGCGGCTTGTGTACAACAGACATGGAAGGGTTGGTGATAAAGGAAGAGAATTACACTGAACAAGGAGGAAAAGGAGACAGAAGCAAATGAGGTAGAGGTATCACTTTTTAGTTTTAGGACACATGGCACTTTATAAGCTCTCTTGATTTGTTTTGGTATATGTTGAATGTGAGGGGTACTCATAACATTGGAAATATGTAGTGGGATGCTTTCGCTTTTTTTTTTCAGGATAAGAATATAGGTGGGAAACCAATGCACTTTGTCAGTGGAAGAGAAAAGGCCTGGGAAGTACGGTTGGGGCGAGTAGAGTCGGTAGAGAGAAGTGATATTGTGATTCGAATGATCTAACCGATTTTAAACTCTTCGACCAAAGTGATCGAACTTTAAATATCTTCAGGATGGGGATTATGACCATGGTATTTTTTGTCGTGGTGGATACGATCATATCTTAAATTTCTTACCACTTGCGATCTTGTAGGGATAGGGTGGAGGGTTGTGGTGATATAGGCGGCTCTTATAAATACCGGGACAACATCTTAAATTGCTTGCACTTGTCTCTTCGTATGCATAGGGTGGAGGGATATTGCTAGTAGCATGTTTGTGAGGTTGTCTATGGCCACTTCTTAAATTTCTTGCCACTTGCTTACTTGAGAACATAGGGTGGAGGGATGTGATAAGTTGAGCCAGTTGAGACTCCGGAGTTGATCTTGACCACACCTTAAATTGCTTGCCACTTGCGTGTTAATAAAAGGCATAGGGTGTAGGGGTGTGACAAAGTAAGATTGTTCGCTCTTTTGGAATTGACGGTTTTGGTGAAAAATTCTGCCTAAGTAGTGCACTTTTGGTTGCCACAAGGACCATCACTCTTGACCATGGTCACATGTTTTGGGAGTATTCCGCCTTTGTGGTCTTGGTTTAGGACTCGTCCGCGACCCCTCATTCTCGGCTGGGCTCCGGCCTAGACATACTAGACGATGGGGTGACCAAGATTACAACTAAATTTTATTACTTTGGAGGGGGTGATGGATCTTTTTTGGTTCAAAATGACCTTGGTTACAATAGAAATGCAGAGGATAAGAAAAGGAATAGAAGAGGCCTTGGATTAATGTAACTGTTATTGGGTGAGAGTACTATCTTGAAGAATCTTGGATTGGTTGAGCCTTTGCGCCAGTGGTGATCTCAAGTATTTTGATAAAAGTTTGTGACGAGATGGTTGTTGTAATTGGAGCATTTCTTATGCTCGTGTAATTTATTGATTATTAATGAATTTTTTGCCGATTAAAAAAAAATGCTATGTCAGGTCTGGTGATAGTAAGGTAAATAAGACGCCCAATTAATCTTTTGTACTCAGTACCATCTGTAAGTAAAGGAGATTGAGCTTTGGAAAAATGTTGCTTGCTATCCATAGGTGTGTCTATAGGCTTGTTGACAAGATAGCCTGTGTCTTGAAGTATGTCAAGTGTATATTTCCTTTGACAGAGAGATTCCTTCTGGACTTCTGGCAACCTCAATATCAAAGCATGTATTTGAGTGTTCCTATATCTTTAATTGTGAATATGTTGTGCAAATGTGCTCTCACTTAAATAATAGCTTGTTCATTTGTTTCTACAATGATAATATCATCAACATAACAAACAAGAGCAATATAATAGCCTGATTTAGATAAAGTAAATAAAGAACTATTAGCTACTGATTGCACAAAACCATAATCAATAAGACAAGCAGTGAGTTTATGAAACCACTGGCGAGAAGCCTGTTTAAGACCATATAAGCTCTTGTTGAGCTTGCAAACTCTTTGATCAGTTGCCTGCAAATACCTTGGTGGTGGCACTATGTACACCTCTTCATCCAAATCGCCATGTAGAAAGGCATTATTGACATCACACTGATGCAGAAACCAATTCTTTGTTGCATCTGAAAGTGCGATTTATTGCACTTGTTTTATTAATTCGGCCTTTCTTCGTTTAATTAACCGGTTCGACAATTGTAGTTGTTTTTCTATGGATATTTTGTAGGAATAACAACTTGGGCTCCAACATAAGTCAATGGACTGAAGTTGGTGGATTTGGGCCTTAAGGAAAGGATCTGGAAGAATCTGACAAGAAGCCAACGTAATATTCTAAACAAAGGAAGAGAAGGCGCAGGAAAGAATAAGAAGAAACCTGATTATTTTGGGATTATGAAAAAGAAAGAAGTTGATGGAACTTGGAGACTAAGGTAATAAAAGATCTTGGAGAGATTTATTCAAGGAAGAATTCCTAATACTGCAAGAATTGGATCTGGAAAGAAAAGGAAAGAGTAGGCGCTAGAAGGAAGAGGCGGCCAGAAAGAAGGAAAAGAAGCAGGCGGCTTCTATTGGAAAAATAGAGCACAAGCGCACAACATAAATAGAAGAAGAAGCGCTGCAAGAAAATCAATCTCGCGAGCTTGAATTGATATTATATTGAGAGATTGTTTTCTTGCGTTTACTAGGCTGTTCTTCTTCTGGTTCGACTAAGCATCATATATACAAGAAGAAGCTTGCTGCAAGAACACACCCTTTTTAGAGCGTTCTTTCTTGAGGAGATTGATCAGAACATTACATATCCAAGAAGAACGACATCTGCAAGAAGGCCTTTGATCATCATTGATTCATATTATTTAGATTAGGGCTTCTTGCTTTACTAGACTTTTATTTCGGTGTTACTTGTGAGTGTTCTCTAAAGATTGAGACTTACTCTAGTATCATTGAACTAGAATAGTTTTTTTTTGTCTGTTCTAGGTCTAGTTTTCCGTAAGTTTAATCAATCGTCTGTGATTGATTTAAACTTCTTTTTGTAATTCTACTTTTCATATCTAGTAGAAATTTTGCCTACCGCTTTCAGGTATCTTTATATACCGGCTTGATTAATTTTGTGTTCGTTTTATTCACCGCACTTCATCGAAGTTTTGTCGATCACAGTTCACTGTTGTCGTAGTTTAGTTGAACACTGTTCACTGTTGTCGTAACGGTGTTGACTCAACATCAATAGTCAACAGCGTTCAAAACTGTCCAGAAGTACCAATCCCGGTCCTACAGTTTTAACAGCATCAATAGCCAATAAAATCCTAACTGTAGTAAGCTTTGCTACTGGTGAGTAAGTATGAAAATAATAAATCCCCTCTTCTTGTGTGTAACCCTTTGCTACTAATCGAGCTTTATATCTTTCTATTGATCCATCTGCTTTATGCTTTATCCTGTACACCCACTTGCATCCAATGCAATGTTTGCCTGCAGGAAAATTGTTAAAGACCATGTATTGGTCTTTTCAAGTGCTTTAATCTTAATATCCATGGCTTGTTGGATGCATTCTTTTATGGCCTGCTTATAAGTTTTAGGCTCAACATCCTGAGTAATTGCAGCAGTAAAAGCAAAATGAGAAGGACATAAAAGATGAATAGAAATAAAATCAGATATATGATACTTAGCAGTAGAAACATTTAAAGCTGTAGAAGAAGAATGGGTTAAAGACGGAGGTTATTTAATGTTATAAACATTAAAGTGTGCTGGAGTAGACTTTGATCTGCAAGATCTTCTGATATTATACTGAACAACATCTTGTTGCTCTCTCAATCTTGCTTCTCCTGATTGAACATGAATAGTATATGTAATGATCTCATCATGCAGATGAGGCTGCATCATGTCTGATGTATCTAAATGTAAAGAATATTGTGATATAGAATGTGCTAGAGATTGTTGCACATGATTAGGAACAATTGAAACATCAACACCTGAAGAAACAATATTAGTATCATGATTGATAATATCATGTGAAATATGAAAATAATAAGATGAGTTACAAGTATTAATACCAGGAACAGATAGAGTATGAATGATATGCTTCTTGTAAAAAGGGTACTATATATTTTCATAAAAACAAACATCTCTTTAAATTATGATTTTATTTGTTTTCAAATTTAAGAGTTTTTAACCCTTAATACCAAGAGGATAACCAACAAACACACATTGATATGCTCTTCGATCAAACTTGTTTCTCAACTCTTTAAGTGTACTACAATAACATAAACAACCAAATGATCTAAAATGATCATAAGTTGCTGGTTTGTTGTATAACATCTCAAAGGGAGTCTTGTTGGATAAAACCTCTGTAGGCAACCGATTGATAATATGAGCTGTTGTTAAAACACAATGAGTCCAATGAGTTAAAGGAACATTTGATTGAAATAATAAAGCTCTTGCTACTTGAAGTAGATGTTGATGCTTCCTTTCTACAACCCCATTTTGTTGTGGAGTGTAGATAGAGGAAGTCTGATGAATGATTCCAAGATCATTATAAAAATCTCGCATGATAAACTCTACACCATTATCTGTTCTAACACATTTAAAAGAAGCATCAAACTGTGTTTGAACTAAATTGTAAAAGTTTGTCATGTAAACTTTTACTTCTGATTTCGATTTCATTAAGTAGATCCAAGTACATGTACTGAAATCATCAAGTATAGTTAAGAAATACTAATGTCCTTGATGACTTGTAGTTGCATATGGTCCCTAGATATCACAGTGAATAAGATCAGAAGCTGCAAGAGAAGAAGAAGTACGGACTAGAAAAGAACTTCTTTTATGCTTAGCAAAATGACATATAGCACAATGATTATTCTCTCACATTAAACATCTCTACACATGTACTTAATCGGATTTATACATAAATAACTAAAAATCAAGTATTTAAGTGTTCTTAATTGGGCATTGGGAATTGGAATTAGTTATGCTATCCAAATTAAACATCTCTACCCATGTACTTAATCAGATTTATACATAAATAATTCTAACTAAAAATCAATTATTTAAGTGTTCTTAATTGGACACTGGGTATCATACAACAAATGAAAGACTGCAACTTCAGACCAGATAATTAAGATATAAAATGAAGATACAGTTTGTCATATAACTAGGTGATTATGACAAAGAATGAAGTATTTGACATTATGTTAAATGAAAGGATAGATAGAGCACACAAAGTATAGCAATATATGTACGAGCTAGAGAGCAATAGTGATCAAAATACCACATATGCTTGTCATGCCTCTAACAAACACAGGGAATTAGGATAAGAGCATGAGCATAACCATAGCAAAAAAAATAGGCGCATGATTCTCAGAGGTAGGGTATTCTTGAACTGGATATAAGATGATAACCTGAAAGGGCAATGAAGTCAGAGACACTCTTGGTTGTGCACCTAGATATATATGTGCCTCTAAACGAGTCTTGTCATCTCTTGAATATATGTGATTCAAAATAAACTGTTAACAGATATGATCTCTAAATCTGCGTAGACAACCCCCAAGTTAATTGTTCCAATCACTAAGAACAATAGTATCAGCACCTTCATTCCCAACTTCCATGCTTTCACTCGGAACATCTCACATAGGTGAGACCACCGAGGGCAATAGTTCCTCAATCATGATATAAATGGTTTCCAACAAAGCTATCTTCTGGAAGTCTGTTTTAGCTTTAAAAGGTATATCATCCTCAATTGTCATTTGAGGCTTCAATTAAGACTTTAACATACTCCTTAAAAAGCTGTGATATTAGTGTGTCAACACGTTTCCTCCAAAGTGCAGGATGATTAAGCGACTTAGCCGCTCAACAATTTCCTGTAAACAGAAAAAATTTCTAGTACAATGTCATAAACTTCACACACATAAAAGCTAACAGTTTCTTTTGAATGTTTTTTTATGTATGGATTTTTGTTCAACGCCATAAGGATCTTTTTCCACTCTCAAGTCTCAGCAGTAATTATACTGAAACAACTAGTTGGGAATAGGGACATCAATCTGCATACATACTATAAATCATCAAAACTTACTTTTTATTCACCTTATATATCCAGTAAGATCTGGAGGTCTACAGGCCCGTTGATAAGGCCACTGTTACCAGCACCCACAAATTCAGAGATTATACCACATAAGAAATTTTGATTTGGTCTTTCATTTTATGCTACCTTAAACACATATGATGCCCTTGTCTTGAGTAGAGGCGCTTTTACCTAGACAGACATAAATGCACTAATAATTTTCATATTTCAATCAAACTCAAGATACTACTAGCCAAACATCAATGCACCTAAGATGGAAAAAACAAAGGGAAAAAAAAAAGGAAGCACTGTGCCATAATAGAGTACTGAAGCACGATAGCTTTTGTCATATGTAACTCAACAGTCATAGGGGACATAAATAAGCAAGAGAGTCGACATCAAGATAAAAGATGTGCAGAATCAAGAAAGTCACTTCGTAGTTAGGAAAGCAGCACGTAGTCAAATTATACGAATACACCCTAGCTTTAACAAGGGCAAGAGATTTTAAACAAAGAGGACAACAGTTGGGGCTGTTATGTTTCCTTATGTATGAATCCTAGAGTCGTAGTATGATCGACTTCTTGCATCATAAGATAGCCAAATATCCAAACAACCATGCTCAAATTGAGGATGGGATGCTATTTTTTTAATTGTGACTTCAAGGATTAACTCACCTCAACCACATAAATGAATTTCACTCCATAGTGAACAAAGGAAGTATTTGCAGCAGGAGTGGAATGCAGAGGTGATGGTAATAAAGTTCTGATTTCATCAGTTACAGCCAAATCCAGGATCTCTTTTCTAGCATTTTGGAATGTTGATTCAGGGGTGACTTCAACCAATGGCTGCAAAACCTCCAAAAGGAACTCAGTTAGCTTTAGTCCCTGTGATTCCAAGGCCGAGTAGTGATCAACATTGTCCTGAACAAATTCACTAGCTGCATAGAGATTGTAATATGGCTTGGAACCTTGTATAATTTCAGTGATGAATTTGGATAGATATTTCATCTGGTCTTTTGTCCATTGAATAATTTCATCACCAAACTCGAGATCAAACTTTTCACAAGACTCTCGAGCTGTCTTTGATATTATTGAGAATAAATAGTTAAAGAGTGTAGCTAAAGTTCCAGAATAAGCAGGGGAAGACCATATGTAATGCGTTCCTTGAGGAGGGCTTCAGATGACTTCAGAAATATCTTGTGTGCTAAAGTGTGATTTCCAAGCTCTAGTAAAGCTAATGATGCATTCCTTGAGGAGGGCTTCAGATGACTTCAGAAATATCTGGTGTGCTAAAATGCGATTCCCAAGCTCTAGTAAAGCTAATGATGCTTTCTCCCGTTCTGAGGGTAATTGGCTAACCTCAGTCAACCGCTTCTCAAGCAAAGTTTTTCTTAACAGCAGAGTTGACTCCGAAATGTTCCCAGATCTTTCATGGTTTAGGTGATTAACGGCTTCATCTAATTTCAAAATGCTCCAAAAAGTGTTGGTCTTCCACCTCCATCGAGAATATACTATCCGATTCAGACTCGTCAGCTTGGATTAATTGATGCAACTTTTCACGTACATTGTATCCTGCACAAGTTTCCCATGGGTGGAGATATGCTTTTGAGCTCGTATAACTCGTGCTTCATTTCAACCATTTCATCAGATAACCTAGAACTGCCAATAAGCATACATGGAAAAAAGATTAACCATCTTAACAAATGGTTAAGATCAACAACAAGAACATTAAAAGCCGGAGAAACAATCACAATTTACCTCAGATAGGCCAAATCGCACAATCTTGCATCCAGAAGTTCACCGCAAGTATTTCCGAACCCCTAAAGTTGATTAAAAATCAATATATATGATCCACAATGGAAATAAGTATATTGTTACATGAGGATAACTAATTCCAATTTGGATTTAGTTATGGTGATTCCCGGTAATATCTATCCAAATTGGAAGAATGATTTGTGGGGAAAATATGTTGACGATCCAATCTTGGGAGAGTAATTTTGTTAAGTTGCCGTGAATATGTCAAAAAAATTTCACAAAGTTATCAAAAAAATGGAAGCACTTTGCCATAAAATTCACCATTTTTATGGCACAGTGCTTCCTTCGTTTCTCATGATGTCAAAAATTTGAACTAATTCCAAAAATAATGACAAAAAAAAGGAATTAGTTATGCCATCCAAATTAAACATCTCTACACATGTAGTTAATCAGATTTATACATAATAATTACAAATCAAGTATTTAGGTGTTCTCTATTGGATATTGGGTATCATAAGACAAATGAAAGACTGCAACTTCATGACCAGATAATTAAGATATAAAATGAAGATACTGGTTGTCATATAACTAGGTGATTATGACAAAGAATGAAGTATTTGACATTATGTTAAATGAAAGGACATATAGAGCACACAAGGTATAGCCAAATATGTACGAGCTAGAGAGCAATAGTGATGAAAATACCACATATGCTTGTCATGCCTCTAACAAATACAAGGAATTAGGATAAGAGGATGAGCATAACCATAGTAGAAAAATAGGCGCATGAGCTCTCAGGGGTAGGGTATTCTTGAACAGAAGATAAGATGATAACCTGAAAGGGCAAGGAAGGCAGAGACACTCTTGGTTGTGCACCAAGATATATATATGTGCCTCTAAACGAGTCTTGTCATCTTTTGAATAGATGTGATTCAAAACAAACTGTTGAAATATATGATCTCTAAATCTGCGTAGACAACCCCCAAGTTGATTCTTCCAATAACTAAGAACAATAGTATCGACACCTTCATTCACAGCTTCCATGCTTTCACGCAGAACATCCCAGATAGGTGAGACCACCAAGGGCAATAGTTCCGCAATCATGATATATGTGGTTTCCAACAAAGCTATCTTCTGGAAGTCTGTTTTAGCTTTAAAAGGTATATCATCTCAAATTGTCATTTGAGGCTTCAATTAAGACTTCAACATACTCCTTAAAAATATGTGAGATTAGTGTCAGCTCATTTCCTCCAAAGTGCAGGATGATTAAGCGATTTAGCTGCTTAACAATTTCCTGCAAACAAAAAAAATTTCCAGTACAATGTCATAAACTTCACACACATAAAAAGCTAACAGTTTCTTTTGAATGTTTTTTATGTATGGATTTTTGTTCAACGCCATAAGGATCTTTTCCCACTCTCAAGTCTCAGCAGTAATTATACTGAAACAACTAGTAAGGAATAGGGACATCTATCTGCATACATACAGTAAATCATCAAAACTTACTTTTTATTCACCTTATATATCCAGTAAGATCTGGAGGTCTACAGGCCCGTAGATAATGTTATCAGCACCCACAGACTCAGAGATTATACCACATAAGAAATTTTGATTTGGTCTTTCATTTTATACTACCTTAAACGCATATGATGCCCTTGACTTGAGTAGAGGCACTTTTACCTAGACAGACATAAATGCACTAATAATTTTCATATTTCAATCAAACTCAAGATACTACTAGCCAAACATCAATGCACCTAAGATGGAAAAAACAAAGGGAAAAAAAGAAGGAGCCACTATGCCATAATATTGTACTGAAGCACGGTAGCTTTTGTCGTATGCAAGTCAACATGCATAGGGGACATAAATAAGCAAGAGATTCCACATCAAGATAAAAGATGTGCCGAATCAAGAAAGTCACTTCATAGTTAGGAAAGCATCACATAGTCAAATTACTCGAATGCATCCTAGCTTTAACATGGGCAGGAGATTTCAAACAAAGAGGACTACAGTTGGGGCTGTTATGTTTCCTTATGTATGACTCCTAGAGTCGTAGTATGATCGACTTCTTGCATCATAAGATAGCAAAATATCCAAACAACCATGCTCAAATTGAGGATGTGATGCTAATTTTTTATTTTGAAATCAAGGATTAACTCACCTCAACCACATAAATGAATTTCACTCTATAGTGAACAAAGGAATTATTTGCAGCAGGAGTGGAATGCAACGGTGATGGTAATAAAGTCCTGATTTCATCAGTTACAGCCAAATACATGAGCTATTTTCTAGTGTTTTGGAATGTTGATTCAAGTACGACTTCAACCAACGGTTGCAAAACCTCTAAAAGGAACTCGGTTAGCTTTAGTCCCTGTGATTCCATGGTCGAGCAGTGATCAACACTGGCCTGGACAAAGTCACTAGCTGCATAGAGATTGTAAGATCGCTTGGAACCTTGTATAATTTCAGTGATGAATTTAGATAGATATTTCATCTGGTTTTTTGTCCATAGAATAATTTCATCACCAAACTCGAGACCAAAATTTTTCACGAGACTCTTGAGCTGTCTTTTATATTATTGAGAATACATAGTTAAAGAGTGTGGCTAAAGTTCCAGAATAAGTAGGGGAAGACCATATGTAATGCCTTTCTTGAGGGGCTTAGATGACTTCATAAATATCTGGTGTGCTAAAGTGCGATTCCCAAGTTCTAGTAAAACTAATTGTACTTTCTTCCATTCTGAGGGTAGTTGGCTAACCTCAGTCAACCGCTTCTCAAGCAAAGTTTTTCTTAACAACGGAGCTGACTCCGAAATGTTCCCAGATCCTTCATGGTTTAGGTGAGTAACGGCTTCATCTAATTTATTCTCAGCCAGAAGAATATCAAAATGCTCCAAAAAGTGTTGGTCTTCCACCTTCATCGAGAATATATTATCCGATTCAGACTCGTCAGCTTGGATCAACTGATGCAACTTTTTTACATACATCCATTATATCCTGCATAAGTTGTCCATGGGTGGAAATATACTTTTGAGCTCATATAACTCGTGCTTCATTTCAACCAGTGCATCAGATAAACTAGAACTGCCAATAAGTATACATGGAAAAAAAGATTAACCATCTTAACAAATGGTTAAGATTAACAGCAAGAACATTAAAAGCCGGAGAAACAATCACATTTTACCTTAGATAGGCCAAATCGCACAAGCTTGAATCTAGAAGTTCACCGCAAATATTTCCGAACCCTTGAAGTTGATTAAAATCAATATATGATCCACAATGGAAATAAGTAAATTGCACAAGCTTACATCCAGAAGTTCACCGCAAATATTTCCGAACCCCTGAAGTTGATTAAAATCAATATATGATCCACAATGGAAATAAGTATATTACCACATGAGGATAACTAATTTCAATTATTTTTAGCGAACAATCCAAAATATGTTGCTTGAGTAAATTTAGTCGACAACTTAGTCCCAACTCCCATGTGATAGATATTTGCAAATTTTATCCAGCATATATGGAAGCATCTCAACTTAGTCCCAGGTCTTATGCCATACTGCCCGTAAACCATAATTAAATAAATTTCAAACTACAAATGCAAAAGTTATATTTAAAAATGATAAAATAATATGTGAATATAAACTTTTGAAATTAAAATCTAAACTGGTTTTACATTGTCTCGTTTATAAATATATGTGTTTCAATTGAAAAAATTAGTTTTTGTCTTACGTAAATATGACTGATTTTAATGAATTTTATAATGTTTGACATTAATATGTAAAGATTTTGAATTATGTTGATCCAAAATAAATTTTATCAACTCTTATAAATTATCACATAGAAACTAATTAAAATTTTTATAAACATGTAAATTATTAAACGGTAACTTTAAAGGGGGGATAATACAAAACGAATACAACAAAAAATATATACAAACAAAACCTATCAAATTTTCTATAAGCCCACTATTTTCATGCATAAAATGAGACACTCAACTTGTTGGGCCCTGTTCGGAGTGCTTTCTCGTACATGTTCGAATACAACCATGTGTATAATGTTTTAAATCATATCAATAATTTATTATGATTGTACTTTTCACATGTATGTAAAACATCGATATTTTTAACCAAAACACGACCTTAATGTTTCCGACTATATAATAATAGTGTTTGTTGGTTCAGTTAAGTACGACCCAAAACACTTGGGCTCTCTTCACTTCGTCTAAACAGAACAGAACAGAACTGAACTAAATCGAACTAAATTATAGTATAAAATATAATTAAGCAAAACTGAACGGAACTGAATGAGTTTGCAGACGAAGAGAACAGAGCCTTACTCTATAACCCAAATATTAAATGTAGATATTGTATCACAATAATATCAAACTTTTAATATATGTGTTTAATTATATTATTGGAGGAAAATGCAACAAACTGAAAATAAGGCTGGTACGTAATATCACACCCATATTCTTGACATGTGGTAAAAAATCACATTATGCAGGAAACTTTAATTCAATCTTTAATGTTTTTAGGAATATCTAACCTTTGCAATTGGTATTGCATTTATGTTTTATAAGTAGTATACATGCGAACTTATCCTTAATCTCAATAAATACTTTTAGCTTTTATCTCCATTTCTTATTCACTTCCCCAAAATCTATCCTCTCGCCATCGGGTTTCTATGGATCAGTTGTAGTCGGTCTGATACAATAGAAAGAAAATGTTGTCATCTCAATTGCCCCACGGTTTTATCGATTCTGGATCTCAATCCACCAGGAAGCGGATTGCCGAATCTCCTTGTGCAGGAAATGATAGATAATTAGTATATTGTTTATTTGTTGTCGTAATTAATAATTTGGGTATTTCTATGGTTGGACTTTTTCCTTTAAATACTGGAGTAATTCGGTTCGTACATTCAATATTGTATTGCTGTTTGTTTACATGATTTTTCAGAATTTTATGTAGTTACAATGACACAATTATACTAGTAGGTCTACTTCCAGAAAAAAGGAGTAATATTCTAAACATCATTTCTCACCTTCTATTCATTGCCTGCTCTGGTTGTGTTCGATGAAATGCCATTTGGAATAATTAGTAATTAATTACGTATTAGAAATTTCCATCTTCTTTTGTATTTTTTGCAGCTGGTGGTCCATAGGGAGTTATATTTTCCTTCCAATTTCGATACAAGTAACTCTCGTGAGAAACGGTTTTTAGATAATTTATTTACAGACAAACCTATATTGTCAAGAAAATTATCAATGTTATTAATCAAAACACATATGTTCTTAACATTAGTGTTTTTTCATATTACAACAAGATTTATTTCATTAACAATATAGACGTTTTAATTAATAACATAGATGGTTTTATTGATAATATAAGTCGTCTCTAGATAAGTTATCTAGAGATCGTCTCTCATGAGACTTTGTGATTTATTTTACGTTGTACTTGTATTCAACCTTTTCTTTTTTTCTTTTCTTTGGTGTAATCACTCTAAGACATTATATTGTTATTAGTTTTACACAAGTGTGAATTAATGGAATTTTTTTCTAATATGCTTACAAAGTTAGTAGTAGAATAACGACACACGCTACGCTATACACGCGTATTCCAAATCTACATTGTATATTTGCTAAAATTCACATTACTTGTTTTCACTAAGAAAATTGGTATCATTCACCAAGTTAAGAATGTAATAACATGTTATACTGAAGATTTAGTTGTTGTGGATGTGCAATCCCACTTAAAAAGTGTACTGGGTTTAGTAAAAACTATCATGCGTTTAACATTTGTTTAATTAAAAACACCGTATATTTCTAGTTACAAATACGTACATCTTTAGTAATGCATGTATTGAACACAAACTAGTTTTTTTTAAAACTAAACATGTGATATCAATTTTCAAGATATATAAGACCTTATCTCGTAAAACTTTATAATTTCACCATTCAAGAAATTGATAAATTAGGATTGAAGGACAGTTTGGTTTTTCTTATAATATATGAATTCATATGTCATGCAATTTTTCGATTGTTTAGAAAAATGAAGTATCGAGACTGTAAACGACTTCTCTTTTAAGTACTTGGATATAAATATACTATGAAAGGAGGAATATAGACAGTACACAGCAAAACTCGATGGGAAAAATTCATTTTTGTTACCTTAAATTGTGACACTTACGGTTTTGATATCTTTAGTTGTGACCGTTCAATTTTGGTACCTTATGTTTCGTATTTCTCCAATTTTGATACTCCGATAGTCAAACTTAATGAAACCGTTAATTTTGACAGAATTAGTAAGAATTAGCACGAATTAGTCGATTTTTTGTCAAGTCGGCTCATGAACTACACACGCTCTTAATAATATATTAATGCATTTTAATTAAAATTTTTAATTCATTTTTTAATTGAACAAATCAAAATATTAATATTTATTCATTAAAATCTTAATATTTTTTATTAAAAAATTAATATTTTTTTATTAAAATATTAATATTTTGCTACTTACCAAGACTCTGGGCATTCTTGCCATGTTCCTATTCTATTCTTGCCTGCGAACGCATCAAACAAAGAACGTCTGAATAATTTGGCTAGGAATATTAAGAGAGTTGGGGTTGTTAGTTAAATGATGGGAGAACCACTCTTTACTATTTCTTCAATTTTTAGATTTTTTTTATTTTTTAAATTAAATAATGAATTAATTTTTTAGTTAAAATTTATTAATATTTTATTAAGAGTGCGTGAACTGAAGAAAAATCGACTAATTTGTGCTAATTCTTTCTAATTCGGTTAAAATTAACGGTTCGTTAATTTTGACAAACAGAATATCAAAATTGGACAAATACGAAACATAAGTAACCAAAATTGGAGGGTCACAACTAAATGTACCAAAACCGTAACTGTCAAATATTAAAAATGGATTTCTCCCGATTCTAATAAGAGTAGATACAATATACGGATTACAGACTATACCTACCTAACCAAAATTAAGTAATGTAATTTTTATTTTCAAGTAATATATTTAAAAAAATTAATGTGATTTTGTTATAATTAATTAACGACATTTAAAATAAATTCAAGAATAAAGTTTAAAAGGAAATGAGAAAAGAAAATGAAATGAAAAATTAAGTTTGTAAGAAATGTGAAGAAAATAATTTGCCAATCATTGAAAGAGAGAATCAGCAGAAAGTGAGTTGCGATAAGTGGAATGATTATTGAGATTTTTGAGAACAGAATCACTTTGGATAGGGTGTATAAAAAATAACCGACCCTCCGCCAAACCACCCGCCAAGTTTGCTTAAAACCACCATGATTAAAAAAATTTCACCCGCCTTTAAACGGGTGGGTGGCGGTTGGACGGTTGACATCCGCCAACCCACCCACCCACCCACCCGCTGATTATGAATATGAAGTATTAGTAATGTATTTTAATTTTTATTATATTAGATATTTAGATTGAATAGATAAACTCCTCCACATATTTCTTTCCACTTTCTAATCTTATCTCTACAATCTTATCTTCTCAATCTCAAGTACAGGAGCCGACTTCTCCTCTCCTTGCCGTCGATCCTCTCGTCTCCTCAGCCACAGCCCAACTCCACCACGCCGACCACCACAGCCTGTCGATCCTCCTCTCTTCTACGCCCTACTCCACCACGCCGACTGATCCTCCTCTCTTCTACGCCCTACTCCACCACGCCGACTGATCCTCCTCTCTTCTACGCCCTACTCCACCACGCCGACTGCCCAACTCCACCACACCAGATCTCCTTTAGACCGGCTGCCCTCCCCCACGCCGACTCCAGATCTCTGCCGACTACTTTTTTTCAGTTTTCAGGTGAGATGGAATGCCAGATCTCTGCCGACTACTTTTTTTCAGTTTTGGTGCTTAGTTTATCCAGTATGGAATCGTAGTTTAATTACACTTTATCTAGTTTGTTGTCAGTTCCTTTGAGCTTAAGATTCCTTCAGCCAGAATCCTTGTATATTTACTTGTATTTCGGATTTAGATATTTAAAGTTTAATTGTCAATTGTTTATGAAGTTTAGTTGATTGTGCTATTGTTTTGTTACTTGCAATTTGAATCTGATGTAGTGATGTTATAAATCATTTTAATAGGATAATAGTACTAAACCATTTTATCCTGTAGGTGGTGATGGATGAATTAAATCCATTGTTGATGGAGTATAAAGATGATTTCGATGAAGGAAATACTTCGAAACAAGATGAAATTGCTGAGAAGAATCCCATTGAAACTCAACCTCCCGTAACTGAAACTCAACCCCCCGGCCCGTGACTGAGACTCAACCTCCAGCGATACGAACAGGTGCAAAATATAAGTGGGTGCCGCCTGCGAGGAAAAAGGCTAGAAAGGCTAAGCCACCACCGGCTAAAAAGGTTAAGACTCCAGGACAGCCTCAAGGTCCTCAACCTTCAGCTTCAAAATCTGTACCTTCGAAACCTGATGAAGATTCTGAGATAGCAGATTTTAAAAAGGGTAGGTCATCATGGGTCTGGCCTCATTTCGATTTGGTGAAGGAAAACAACAACCTTGTGGCGTACTGCATCTACTGTAATCGACACTACTTGGCTGGAGGTAAGTCTCATGGAACTAGTAATTTGAGTCATCATTTGGAAGTTCAATGCAGTGTATATCTTGGTATGCAAAATGATAGTAGTAAGCAGCAAACTCTGAATTTTGCTAAAAAGGAAGGAACTGTAAGCTATTCTTATGAGAACTCACGATCTAAATTGATTAGGATGATAATTATGATGAATTTCCTTTCTTTGTGGTGCAATATGAAGGGTTTGCAGCGTTTGTGTATTCTTTACAACCTAAATTTACTCTTCCTAGTCGAGTTACTGTCTCTAGGGATTGTATGAAGTTGTTTCTGGAAGAGAAAAAAAAAAGTCATGCGGCTCATTAAATCAGAGCGTATCTGTCTCACTACAGATACATGGACTTCAATTACAAACCTAACTTATATGTGTTTGATTGCCCACTGGATTGATAAAGATTGGAAGTTACAAAAGAGAATTCTAAGTTTTTGTGTTGTGCCTAATCATAAGGGTAAAACAATTGGTAAAATGATTGAAAATCGTTTGTTGGATTGGGGTATTGAGAAGCTGTTGGCTGTGACCGTTGATAATGCAAGTGGAAATGATGGCGCTATTGATTATGTGAGGAAAAATACTAAGGGTTGGAAGGGGACCATTCTAGATCATGAGTTTCTACATATGAGGTGTTGTGCGCATATACTTAATCTAATAGTAAGGGCTGGTTTGGAACATCAAAGTGATTCAATTTTCTGAATTCGAAATGCTATAAGATATGTGTGATCTTCTCCGTCTAGACTTGATATGTTTAAGAGATGTGCTAGTGCTGTTAAGATTGAAAGTAAAAGTCTCCTTTATTTGGATATTGAAACTAGGTGGAATTCGACTTATAAGATGCTAGAAACTGCTATTAAGTTTGAAAAAGCATTTGAGAGGTTAAAGGATGACGAATTGGAATACAGGATGTATTTTTCATGTGATGAGATGGAAAGTGATGAAGTAAATGTTGAAGATGATTTAGGAATTGAAGTTAGTGCTAGGAAGAACAAAAAAAAGCTTGGGGCCCCTATTGGACGTGATTGGGAAGCTGCTAGAGTTTTTGTTAAGTTTTTAAAACTTTTCTATGATGTTACCTTGAAGTTTTCTGGAACACTAAATGTCACATCAAATTTGTTTTTCAAGGAGCTCATAAACTCATCAATTAGCTTGAGAGCATATAATGTGTTGTTACTGAATTGTTTCTTCCTTTTCTTTTTTCCAGATTGCTTAAGCGTTTCCATCATATCGGATCAGAGGGTGGAGGGAATATTATTTTGTCATGACCTTTGTAATTTGAGGCTTTTGAGTTTTGAGCAACTCATGAACTTATATTGTATTTGGAATTTTATGTACTTAGACTACTTGTATTAAAGTTTGAGAGATTGTGTTATGTCATTGTTTTGATTCGTCATATATGTCATTGTTTTGATGCGTTAATAAACCGCCAATCCACCCGCCTTCAAGTAGTCAACCGACCCGCGGCGGTTGAGAGAAAATTCCACCCGCCGCGGTTAATGATTTGACCTACCCGCCTAGAACTTTGGTAAATAACCACCCGCACCCGCCCGCGTGCAGGCCTACTGCTGGAGATGGTCTCAAGCAATGGCTGGTGGTGCTTTTGTACCAACTGGCCCTGCCACCAACTACCCTGGAAGCTCACCGTTTATGTTTTCCTTACTTGTCTTTCCGCCGCATGTGGTGGCCTTATTTTCGGCTATGACATTGGTATATTCGGTACGTATATGCTCCCTTCGTCCTGCTAATGATCAATACTTCTATTTCTTTTATGAACATATATTTACCCATTAATATTCACTAAACAACTTAATGGTTATTTAATATTTATTCGTATTTTTTAAAGAACATCCAGAAAAGAACGTCTATCTAACATAATTAGTTGTAATGTAATGCTGATTGACTATTTATCGATCTCAAACATTGACGTCAATTTGATCATGCAAGAGGTGTGACTTCCATGGATGTGTTCTTGCAAATATTTTTCCCCAAAGTCTACAGAAGGGAGGCTAATCTGGTGACGAGTACAAACCAGTATTGCAAGTTCGATGACCCAATCCTCACGTTTTTCACATCGTCGCTCTACCTGGCAGCCATGTTGGTTGCTTGTTTCGCCTCCACTGTCACCCGGAAGTTCGACAGGAAGCCTTCTATGCTTATTGGAGGGTTTCTGTTCTTAGTTGGTGCTGCTGTGAATGGATTTGCGCAGAACGTTGCCATGCTTATTATCGGTCATCTTCTTCTCGGTGCTGGCATTGGTTTTGCCAATCAGGTATGTATTTTTATCATTACAATTTAATATTAATCTGTAGGCAAAGTTGAATTTGGTTGACTGGAAACGGTTAAAACATGGCGAACTTACATGTTTGATTGTTGATCTTATGCAGTCTGCTCCAGTATACTTGTCTGAGATTCCACCCTACAAGTACAGAGGAGCATGTAACATGCTTTTCCAGCTCTCCATCACCATTGGAATCCTAGCAGCCAACTTGTTCAACTACAAAACCGCGACCATGGGAGAAATTGGATGGCGTATAAGTTTGGGTTGTGCTGGTGTACCCGCTGTCATATTCCTTCTATGCACGGCCTAGCTCCCTGACTCCCCTAACTCCTTGATCGAACGTGGCAAGACAGAGGAAGCAAAGGCCAGCATCAAGATCCGTGGCACCGAAGACGTTGATGCTGAATTCAATGACTTGGTCGAGGCTAGTGAGGCCTCAAAGCAGATTATGTTGATTATTGTATAATCTGAATGAAATGGAAGTTTTCCATTGAATCAAAATAACCAAATTGTATCTTGAGATTTACAATAGAGAGAAAGAGTATGAAATGAACAGCAAGTTACAAAGTGTGAAGAGTAGAGTATTTATAACTAACTCTCTCATAACTAACTATAGTTTCCTAATTAGGAAACTTTCTTCTCTATATCTTGAGACCCCCACAAGATTGGCATGGATATCTTTCATGCCCATCTTGGAATAAAAGGTATGAAAGAGTTGAGGGCCAAGTGGTTTTGTAAAAATGTCTGCAGTATTGTTTTCTGTTGGAATCTTGATGAGCTTGATTGAGTTATATATCTTGAACCTTTTCCCTGACAAAATGGGCATCCACTTGTATATGTTTGCTTCTCTCATGCAAGACTGGATTGTGAGCTATACAATAAGCTGACTTGCTATCTGTGTATACACAAACTGGTTTGTCTGTTGAAATCTATAGATCCTTCAAAAGATACTTGAGCCATTGCACCTCACAAGTTGTAGTAGCTAAAGCCCTGTATTCAGCTTCAGTTGAGGATTTGCTGACTGTGGGCTGCTTCTTGCTTTTCCATGATATCATAGAGGAGCCAATAAACACTGCATATCCTGTAATGCTCCTTATAGTGAGAGGACAAGTAGCCCAATCACTATCAGAGAATGCAGTCAAAGTGAGATCTGTTGATGAAGAATAAAAAACACCTGCTCCTGGATTAGACTTTAAATAGCGTAAAAGTCTGTGTGCAGCAGAGAGATGAGCTTCATTAGGCGCTGACATGTACTGACTAAGACTCTGAATACAATAGTTGATGTCAGGTCTTGTAATTGTAAGATAGAGAAGTCGGCCTACAAGCCTCCTATACTGAGCTGGATCTTCAAGAAGTTTAGAATCTGTTTGAGTAAATTTCTCCTTGCTATCCATTGGTGTTGTACAAGGTCTGCTACCAATATAGCCTGTATCTGCAAGAATATCTAGTACATATTTCCTTTGATTGAGCACAATCCCTTTATCTGATCTTGCTACTTCTATGCCAAGCTTATACTTTAGTATTCCCAGATCTTTGATTGTGAACTGTGTGTAAATGCTTTTTAACTCTATCAATCTCTTCCATGCTATTTCCTGCTAATATAATGTCATCCACATAATACACTAAAGCAGTGAAAGAGTTAGTATCAACTTTTGTAAATAAAGAGCTATCAGAAACAGATTCTTTATAACCAATATTCAACAAGCTCTCAGTTAACTTTGAAAACCATTGCCTGCTTGCCTGTTTGAGTCCATAAAGACTCTTATTGAGTTTGCATACTATGGTATCACCTGGTTGAGTATAGCTAGGAGGTGGTATCATATATACCTCTTCATCTAAGTCACCATGAAGAAAGGCATTGTTTACATCACATTGATGTAAATGCCAATTTTTGACAGCTGCAACAGCAAGTAATACTCTGACAGTAGTTAGCTTTGCAACAGGGCTAAAAGTATCAAAAAAATCAATACCTTCCTCTTGAGTATAGCCTTTTGCAACAAGCCGAGCTTTATACCGTTCTATAGAGCCATCTGACTTATATTTGACTTTATATACCCATTTGCAACCCACAAAATTCTTGTCAGCGGGTAATGGTGTCAATGTCCAAGTATTTGTCCTTTCAAGAGCTGCTAATTATGCATTCATAGCATCTATCCAATTTTTGTCCTTGCTTGCTTGTTTATATGTTTTTGGCTCTGTGATTTGAGATATAGAAGCAACAAAAGACTGATATATAGGAGAAAGATTAGTTAAAGATAAATGAGAAGATATAGAATATTGCTTCCCAAAAACTGGAAAAACATTATCATTATCATTACTACAACTAATATGATTGACAGAAGAATCGGAATTAAGATCATAAATCTTCAAATAAGTAGGAGATTTTGTTTTTCTAGTAGTCTTCCTAACCATATTAGAATGATATTTAACCATATTAGAATGATCTGTAGATAAAGAATGAGGAATACTAACAGGGGATTTGTCCAATGATCTTGAAGAATCAGATGGAAAATTGAGTGATTGCAACTGTAATGACATTCTCTCAGTAGATGAAGAATCCTGAAATGGAAAAATGGTCTCATAGAATTGAACATTTCTGGACAAAAATACCTTGTTAGTAGCTAAATCCATGAGCTTATATCCTTTAGTTCCCATAGGATAACCAAGCATGACACATCTCACAGCTCTAGGCTAAAACTTATGCCTATGTGCAGTTAAAGTACTAGCATAGCACAGACAACCAAAAGCTCTCATGTGATCATAAGAAGGTTGTTTACCATATAACATTTCAAAAGGACTTTTATTATGAAGAATAGTTGTAGGAATCCTGTTGATAATATGAGCTGCAGCCAAAATACACTCATTCCAATATAACAGAGGCATAGAAGATTGAAAAAGTAGTGCTCTAGCTACTTGTAATAAATGCTGGTGTTTTCTTTCAACCAATCCATTTTGTTGAGGAGTTTCAACACAACTTGTTTGATGAATAATGCCATTTTGCGTATAGAAATCATGTAACAAAAATACTGATCCATTATCAGACCTGATAGTTTTTATTTTGAAGTTAAACTGAATTTGCACAAGATTGTTAAAATGAATCATGTGTTGTTTAACTTATGATTTTTGTTGCATAGAGTAAATCCAGGTGACCCTTGTGAAGTCATCAACAATAGTTAAGAAAAAACGTTGGCCTGTATGTGCAACAATAGAGAAAGGCCCCCAAATATCAATATGAACAAGTTCAAAAGGAACCTGTGTTACAGAAACAGTTATTTGAAAGGAAAGCCTCTTTTGCTTTGCATAATGGCATACTTCACAATCTTGAATAGTATTTTTACAAGAATTTGAAATAGATTAAATATGGGACATACAATGAAAAGATGTATGACCTAGCCTTGAATGCCAAAGTTTAGTAAGATCAGAAACACCAGAACTTTTACAAGCAACTGAGACATTACAATTTGAAAAAGAATCAAAATGCAAGTGATATAATCCTCTTTTCTGTTCAGTAGAGATAATCATTTGGGAAGTGAGATTGTCCTGCAAAACACAAAAGGTTGAGCAAAAAATAACAGAAACCTGATTATGCAAACACAATTTAGGAATAGATAACAGATTGAAAGTAAATTTTGGTGCATATACAACATTTTTAAGAATGAGTTTATCAGAAAGCTTAACAGATCCAATATGAGTAGCAATGGTATGTGCATTATTAGGCAAATTAATAACAACAGAAGTTATCATAGGAGTAGAAGTAAAACTAAATATATCACAAATAATATGATCAGTAGCTCCTGTATCCAAAATCCAAGATCTATTTTCATGAACAATAGTATTTAAACAAACTGTAAAAGTACAAGAACCTGATTGTGCAACAGATGGGTCAGAAGGAATGTTTGTGAAAGCTGCAGCTGCAGAATGTTCACCAACACCACCATTAGCAATGTCCTGCTGAGATTTAGCATATTGCATAAATTGTTCTAATAAATCAGGATCAAGTAATGGATTATAAACATAAAATGCTCTGAAGAAACATTTCCTTCTGAGATAACAACATTAGCACTAGTGCTTCTAGTATTGTATCTAGAGGTAGTTGAAGTTTTCCAACCAGGTGGATAACCATGCTTTTGAAAACACTTATCCTCAGTATGATTGTACAGCTTGCAATAAGTACATTGAACCTTCTTTTTATCCTTTTTATAAGCACCCTGAGGCTTATAAACCACATTAGATCTTTGCTGTGCAAAAGCATTAACAAGTCTAGTCATCATAGCCATAGAAGCCATAGAATTGATTGGCTGATTAAGAGATCTCTGAGCCTCTTCTTGTAGAAGTAAACAATAAGCCTTGGATAGAGTAGGCAATGGAGTAGCAAGCAACAACTGACTCCTCAAATGAGCATACACATCATCAAGCCCTACCAGAAATTGAATGACTGCATCTCCTTCTTGTGTTTGAGCCATGAGTGATAACAAATTGCACTTACAATTAACCATGACTCCACAATCACATCTGCAAACAGGTCTGAGACTCATATACTCATCCCATATAGCTTTAAAAGCATTATAGTACTCAGTAATTGACTGATCACCTTTCTTGATAGAAGTCAAAGACTGAACCAAATGAAACACTCTAGGCCCACATGACCTAGCATATCTAGTATGCATCTCCACCCATAACTCCCTTGCATCATTAATATACAAAATACTCTACTTGATATCAGATTGAATGGAATTCTTAATCCAACACAAAACCAATGAATTTGCTCTAGACCAAGCAGTATACATCAAGAAATCAGTAGGTGAAGGCACAAGTATTGAACCATCAATGAAGCCTACCTTGTTCTTCACATTCAGACCCTGAAAAACATATTTACTCCATGCCACAAAGTTGTCTCCCTTAAAAATATCTTGCGCACTAACAATAGCCATAGCTGGACTATCACCAGAAGAAATATGATAAGGAGAAAGCGGATTTTCTGGAGCAATTACAACTGTATTCTCAGTGACATTTTGTTGAACACCTGGTGCTTGAGATGATGGCCCAACATGATTAGTCTGATTATCTCTCGCCATTGATAGCAAGAAAGAAACAAGATCATAAATAACTGCTCAAAAACAGAGAAGAAACTGATCAAACCGAATGATTCAAAAATGAACCAGAAATCGATCAAAATCAATAAGAAAAACTATGAAAAACGAGCTGAACAAACAGTAACTGATTGAATAGAATCAATCAACAAAATCGAACGAACCAGAATCAAATCAGAGTGATAGAATGTGGAAATTCAAAAGATCGAATCACAACAACTGGCGATTTCAAGGATTTGAAACTGATACCATGTTGATTATTGTATAATCAGAATGAAATGGAAGTTTTCCATTGAATCAAAATAACCAAATTGTATCTTGAGATTTACAATAGAGAGAAAGAGTATGAAATGAACAATAAGTTACAAAATGTGAAGAGTAGAGTATTTATAACTAACTCTCTCATAACTAACTATAGTTTCGTAATTAGGAAACTTTCTTCTCTATATCTTGAGAGATTAAGCACCCCTGGACCAATTTGATTAGCAGAAAGTACAGGCCTCATTTGGTCCTTGTCTCTTGCATCCCTGCCTTCCAGCAGCTCACGGGCATGAACGTCATCATGTTTTACGCTCCCGTTTTGTTTAAGACCATTGGCATGGCCAACTCCGCATTGATGGCCACCGTCATCACCGGACTTGTGAATGCCGCTGTCACTTTTGTTTCGATTTTTACTGTTGACAAGGTTGGCAGGAAGTTATTGTTTCTTGAAGGTGTTGCTCAGATGTTTGTCTGCCAGGTACGTTCTTTATTCGATGCTTTTAATTTGTTTCAATTGTATCAAATGTCATGTTTTGCCTTTTTACGGTTAACAAATTTTAACTTTGACTAAAAATTTGTAATGAAAAATTTAATCTGTTCGCGTAGATCGTTGTTGCGATTTTCATCGGAGTGAAGTTTGGAGTGAATGGAGATCCAGGAGTACTGCCCGAGTGGTACGCCGTTGCTGTCGTCGTCATGATCTGTATCTACGTTGCGGGTTTTGCCTGGTTGTGGGACCCTTAGGATGGTTGGTGCCTTGCGAGATCTTGCCCCTTGAGGTCCGATCAGCTGGTCAGAACGTCAACATGTTAATGAACATGCTTTTAATTTTCTTCATCGCGGAAGTCTTCATGAAGATGATGTGTGCTTTTAGGTTCGGGTTCTTCATATTCTTTGCATTCTTTGTGTTCATCATGTTCATCTTCATCCTCAAGTGTTTCCTGGAGATGAAGGGGATCCCGATCGAGGAGATGCACAAGGAATTTTCAAGACACATCCAATCTGGCATAAATATGTTGATGATGATGGTCGTGACCATAAGGCTCCGGAATTGCCCTCCGTATGAACAAGTTTTAGAAGTAGCTTTATTTAGCTTATTTTTCCTTCCAATTTCGATACAATTTATTTTACGTTGTACTTGTATTCAACTTTTTCTTTTCTCTTTGGTGTAATCACTCGAGACATTATATTGTTTTGAGTTTTACACAAGTGTAAATTAATGGCATTTTTTTTTTCTAATTTTTCTATGTTTATAAAGTTGGTACTAGAATAACGACACACGCTACGCTCCACACACGTATTTCAAATATACATTTTATGTTTGATAAAATTCACATTACTTGTTTTCACTCAGAAAATCGATGTTATTCACCAAGTTAAGAATGTAATAACGTTGTTATACTGAAGATTTAGTTACTGTGGGTACGCAATCCCACTTAAAAAAGATCTTGATTTACAAATGGTGAAATGTGATTTCTAGTTTGCATCTTTCTTTATAGCAATGACACTGGAAGATGAGTTCATATAAGATTACCAGATTCATCATCAGCATCCATTTTCTTCACCATTTGTATTCTACTCTAAGCTCGATTGGATTTGATATCAAAATGACAAAATCGATAAATGATACTCCAGTATTGTATCACAAGTATGAACATGACTGAGTAAAACTGGCTCGTAATAATAAGATTATAGTAATCAGGATATGAAGAACACACAAGAGAGTAAAGTGCCAGAATTCGAGTACTCAAATTTCCAAAAATAAGTTCCTAAACTCCTAGCAAGCCACAACTGATCATCATCAACAAATTACACACTAGTTGTTTACATATCAATTGACACTCTACATACACTCCCTAAATTTTCCACACAAATATGAACATGAGTGAGTAAAATGGTTTGCATCTCCTATCCGAGAATCGAAGAAAGTTTGGAATTTCCCTCACTAATTACAAAAGTAGGCAAACTTCTCTGCCTGTAATCCTCAACAATCTCCAACTGGGTCAATTCTTCCCCCCAACACCCAGAACTCTGCTCCGTCTTAAACAGAAAGCAACGAATTCTTCCGCTACCAATTTATCCTTTTCTTGTTCTGAGATGTCGAATTGGGAGAAATCTTCAGGATCGGCAGACATTTTCTACGATTGAGAGCCTCACCTATTTGTTCCACCTATACCATCGAAGAAGATATCCTTCACCATCTCATCTAATTCTTCTAAAGTACAATGTCATGATGGCTTACATCTACCTACACCGACCAATTCAAACAGAGTTGGAAACTGACAATCGATCTAGCTTTACCAGTTGCTCCTAGGTTAATGGAGACGGAGTGATGTATGAGATTATCACAATGAAGAGAGGCAGAGGAATCGCCTAAAGAGTCCAAAGTCCAAGAAACAGTTTGGACAGCGGCAAAGAGGAAAAGAGTTGTTCAGAGAAGATCTTGGGGGGTGGGGTTGAGATGCAATCCAGACCGTGCATATTGTTCTGCGTTAGATGCATGCGCTCAGTTACTGAGACTGGGCCTTGCCACAGTTTCTCCAGTCTCAGCGTGTTTTGTACTCAGATTGAACAAATTGAGTTTAGATTGCAATTTCTCCACGCGCTCAGTATTGCGTTTAATAATTTATGATTCATCCATCCATGCACCACAATAAGACAAAAGAAGCAGATTATCATACACACTAGATCGTTAACAGAGTGAACAGAAATTTATAAGTCAAGATATTATGATGAAATGGCCAAGAACAGCCTCGCTCATTTTCATTCATAATCTACCTCTAATAATCATTGAGCAGTTTCAAGGAGTGGAACATGTACAGCTGATAACACCACGGATGTCCGCCTGATCAAACACCGGAAAGTTGGATCCCTGTAACTTGTAAGCTCAGAGTTTAGAAGCTTTAGGAGTTGTTCCACAAGTAAAGTCTGGATAAGTAACAGAGATCACAGACAGATCAGACTTGGGTGTTTCTAACTCCAGGAGAACCTGCAGGTTCAGATGATATTTACGAATCAGTAATATCCCGTAAATAATTTTAACTTGCAAACGGAATTACTAATCAACAGACATCTTGTTATTTACAACATAATGCTCGCCTGGTTCATTTATTATCTTGACCTAATGGCATTTACCTTTTCTTTTAAAGAACATAAAAATAAAAAAAACAAAGAAAAAGGAAAGAATCAACAGACATCTCGATTCATTTCTTACTATATCATCAGAAACAATGCATTATACCTGTTATAAAATATCCCATGTTATGTGTAACTCGTTCAAAATGCCCTACGTTGTTTCCTATATATTATACCTGTTTATGTAACAAACTATGGACCAAAACCCTTTCTCTCCAAATTCAGAATTCTTTTTGGCATCAACGCTCTCAAAATTAGACCAGAACTAAAAATCAGTTCTTTTGGTGCAGAGGTTTATATCACGAGACCCTTCTATGCAACAAAAATATATATGGGATCCGGTGAAGACAATATAAGTATATATAACAATAAAGGGGCCAAGGGGGTGAACATGCTTTAAAACTACTAAGCAATTATCCAAAAGGAATATGTTGATGTTCATTTGGAAAAAGATGCACATGGGACGATCGACTGCAATTTTGGTTTGGCTTGTCTGAATTAACTAGGAGAGTCGCATTAACAATCAAGGGCAGAAGCAAAACGGCCCATGATTGTGGATATCTAAACAAAGTAGTTCCATTATAATCTACAAATGCATGTGATCCCAAAGGAAGAATAACGAATCATTCTCTCAAAATCAATGGCATTTTCTAGTATTTACCACTGTGTTTTCTCCTTGTCTGAGAATTGGAGCAGGAACATAGAGGTTGCACTGCGGTCCAACGGACTGCGTAACAAGCCAAACAAAGAAAAATACTTACGTTAAGACTAAGGTATTTATAGGGAGTTAAAAGCACTTCACAATCAAAGGAAGAAGAGAGTAATAAGTCAAAGCAAATTATCTACCGGCCAATAACGTCCAACATTGATTTCGTTCACAAAAGCAACTCCTTTACCCCAGCCCCTGAATGATATGTAAGTATCTGTGATCTTGTCGACCTTAAAATGGCCAGAGTAGAAAGCTGGTTCTGGATCAATATCTGTGGAACAATAACAAAATCGATTGTAAGGATACAATTTTGAAGCTCTGGCGCAATTAACAGTCGAGAATTTGAGATGCATTCGCAAATCAAAAACATTTATGGTTTGCTCTAAACAACAAAATATAGGCTTACACTCTTCATCCTTGTGATCAGATCCTTTAAGAAACTCTATGTTTACGTTCCGAATAATGGACTTGATCTGTCGACCTCCATTTATATTGTGGAAAGGAATGGACACGGGGAAAATTTTCCACTTATACAGAGGCCGTGAGTCAATATATACAGATGATAAAACACCCTGGAGATTATATAATGGTTGTTAGTATTTTCATTTGTGAAGTCAACAGAACAATTGCCAAAAAAGGTAAAGACAATAAGTTGATATATCTTTTACTTGTGAATGCTTATCACATAATGTATTAGTAACTAATAAGCAAGCAGCCAGCTATTACCATACTTGAGTCATGACACGGGAATTAATTGCGAATGAAATTAAAATATGGCCTGTTAAGTTGTTGTGGATGCAATGTCATGCAAAATATATGTATGCCTAAATAAAACTGCCAGTACATCTGTTAAGTAGGTTATAAAATTGTCCCTCAAGATGAAAATCAAGTTTGACATCACACAAGGCATAAAGGTGGTAGATACATGCCGGAATTTGAAATTTGGTAATCATTGATGTAGAATTAGAAACACATTACGCGGATTACAATATAATCGAATTATCAAAACTCCCATAAGCATAAAAATTACTGCCAGGGAGAGTCAGATAAAAGAACAAACGGAAACCGTGTTGTTTGTTGACATTTTTAAAGATCTCATCTAGGCTAATAGTGAAACAATTGTTTCCAGAAAATTTACCTTTTTATCGAACAAGAATGGTCCATAGTTCAATCGACCCATATTCTCAACCTGTACAGGTGGAAACAACATTAATATTATTGAAAGCAATGAAGAAGAAAAAACGCATTGCTTTTTCTCATGACAAGAAATGAGAACTGTTACCAAAATAAATAATTTATTTTTGGATTGACATTTTAGATACGGCAGGTGGATCGGTTTATTAGACCATCTTGTGATAACACCGACATAGGTTGGCTTTCTTCCACTATCTTGGGGACAGGAAGTAAAAATCTGAGCTCTATCATGCACCTGAACATTAAAATACTAGATCAGGCTTCTGTCAGCAATCAAGAGAGTGGACAAAAGAACATATTAACATTAAGAAAAAAGTCACTGGAGAAAGACTCAATCAAGCAGACAGATGCATAGACGGACGACATTCTCTAGCAGAGTTTAGCTCATTCGTATTTGCAGTTGACATGCTCAGTATGCGACAGAGCAATGTGTAACTTTACCTTTGGTATGGACAACACACTTCCATTCACTCTAGGAATGTAATCAGAGGCATATAGCACGAACCCAAACATCTGAACATCAGTGGTAAAGCTTAATTCATATTCAGTCCTTAAAAGTTTTAGAAGAACTTGAACATTTCGTCTGATACCTGTCCTATGGCCTCCATTGATGTAGGGTCTTTAGATTCAACCTTGTTTACAAGGTCTTTCATATCAATCATGTCAAACAAAGACGAAATTTTTTCTAGCTTAATATTTCCATAAGCTGTCTTTTCATTGTTGGAGGGGACCAAAATCAGAGGTTCGGCAGTATATTTAGCAATTACCCTTCTGAGCTCTGAAAGCAAAATGTTTATCTTTAGTATGAAAAGCAATGAAAAGGTTAGTTCTAAACTTCAGAATAAAAATGCAATGCAAGCTAACATCTAATTTGTATGCTGATTGTGTAAAGGGAACTTCTGATATTGATAATCGCCATTGAATTAAATAGTGGTCCTAAAAGGACAGATTCAACGGTTGTGTTATGAGTACAATGAGAAACTCACAAGCCTTTTGGTTTAAACAAGAGAGACTGTATGAGATAGACGTAACTGATTGAAAACGGTACATGTATTTATTGACAAAAATTGATCAAATAATCATCCGTTGTATCACTAAGCACGAGGACTGTTTGCATGGATAGGAACTGGTAGTTGAGATTCCAGGCCTGTCAGGGACATATAGTCGCGTGTTATTGTCGCCTGGATGTACCGTACCCCTAGTTGCAAAGTAAGAGAACATAGAGTGTCTCACACGAATCGAAGACTAATCTTAGGTCTATAGCATCAACTGGGGGGTTTATATGGCCGGATCCACAAGTGAATTCATGTCCTTTAGGCTTACTTGGCTTCGTTACATAAGGTCATAATAAGTTTAAATGTTTAAGAAGTTATATATGAATTGATGCTAACAACACATTGTGCATGGAGAACATGTACAAATTCCAGCGATGGAGGGGTAACTCCTTCACATTGTGCATGAAGAACATGTACAAATTCCTTCTCGATGTCAACTGTATATTATACTGTGACAGATGGAACTTCTATTTGTCCATTTTGTGAACATATGTACAAGTTCAAGTTTGTAGATGGGGTTCAGATTCAACCATTTTATTTTAAACCAACAAAAGCATTAGAGCAAACTAAATTGATTAACCAATCAAGCATGAAACATATAAACAGACGAAGAATCATACTGTTACTCCAGTATGACAGATATACCTTTGTATTTATTGTTGTCCACATCACCGGATTCTCTAATAGGTGCATCCTGGATAAAATGTACCAGTTTGACAAGTAAGATTATCTTTAATTATGCATCCCATATAAGCAGATAAATAAAATGTATTTCTCACATAATCATAAGATGTAAGGTCGGGCTCGTAGTCAGACTCATTTGCTCCAGTGTTTGCACCACTATAAAAACCAAAGTTGGTTCCACCGTGCACCATCTAGAATATAGACCATGTGCTAAGGCATCAGGGGAAGCAGTAACTATCAAACAACTATAGGTAAAGTACAAATGTACAACACATACATAGAGGACAGCAGACCCATTCAAGGACAATATCTTCTCCAAGTTTCTTGCTGTAAAAGTCGCATCGGTACTTGCAATCCTCTCTCCCCAGTGTGTAAGCCAACCAGTGTAGAACTCACTATAAAAAAATATAATAACCATAAACGCAATATTCCTATATATCTCCAAACTGAGCAAACATACAACATGATAATGGGCTACCAACGCTGAAAGGGGTGGTGATTTTCCAGGAGCATTGAATTTTTTCTGCAATTTGAATATGGGCTGTGGATCATCCCCAGTGGTAAAGTCAACAGCTGCAAAATAACAGTGGAAGATCAAATCAATTAGAGTACCAGATGGTACAAGAAACACAAAGAGGCTGCAAGATTTAAGGCCGAATAGAACCCATGAACGCTTTATCTAGTTCACGTGTTCTCAGCAAAGGCTAATACGAGTGTCCTGTATAAAGACAACGGTGCTATCTTTTGAAGAGCTATGAAATAAAATCTTGGTAGTGACAGAAATAGACTAGAGAAAACTAGGTATGTGGGTGCCAAATTATGCTGTAAACAAACAAATAAAACAGAATCAAACAAATCCAAAAACTGCTAAAATCTGCAGAATCCAATTAAGTCAGCTTGCATATGGAACCTAAAAACTCAATTACTAGTTTACTACACCAAAATTTATGATTAGAGCATTTCAGTCATTAATTGACCTGAGAAAACATCATGTCCCAGAATTGTTCCTTTCTGGAGAGTTACTGTAGAACCTCCATCAGTAGTATACCTACAAGTACCACATAAAGATGAAAACTAAACAGTAGTATTAAAAAACTTATGGCCATTAAAGGTGAAAAAAAACACCATCTCAGATGATTCTGGTTCTTGAGACCCAGAGTAAACTCAGGAATCAGGCATGCACCCGGCAACACATTCAGATAAAGAAACCACTTCACTGACATTTTATGCATTCAACTTACAGCACAATGTCATCTCCAAGGTGCCTTCGTGTTAGATTGACCAAAAAATGGAGGTAAGCCTTGTCATCCCCATATGAACCATATTCATTTTCAATCTGTGAAATGCGGTATAGCATGAACTTATCAGGAACTTACAGCAAAATTCAGGTTAAGTAGCATAGATTAATTAATGGCCTAGGATATTCATAACGTCGAAAAACTTGCTTCAGTATTCAGTAGTTCCACCTATCTGTATGATGAGCAGCTTTTAATCACCTAGTTCCCCAGTTCATAGATTAAAAGGATGTTATACATGTTTATTTGAACTTATCTGGAGCTAACAGGAAAGTGCAAAATTTGTTGTCCATTAAATAAAACATAAAACTTCCAAAGGGGATTAATATGTGATATTTGGGAGTCATATCTGCCAGACAATTTGGCAAATTGATACAAGATGTGCTCTGTGTGCGCTATAGGTTCTTCTTGGCCAGTCTCTTCCATCACACCCTACACATGTTAGAGCTTCATGTTATCAAGCTGCCATTTCATGGTTATATGCCTAAGAATAGGATATTTCATAGGATAGGGAACAAATAAATTCGTTCTAAGCTAGATGTAGCTCCCATAGAAGAGAAGATGGAAGAGAATTGATAATGATAGCTTCAGGGATTTAAACATATCAACCCCCCTTCCCTAAGCGCTTGAGATTTTGCTTCAGAGTTATTCTGACAATAGGGGTGTGTGGTAAATTCACCCTTTAAGCTTTGTTCTCTTCATCTGAAAACCCATTGATTTCAGTTCAGTTTAGCTCAGATCAGTTCAGTTCAGTTCAGATTTGCTTAGTTGTTTTTTATACTAAAAATAAGTTCAATTCAGTTCAGACGAAGAGAACAGAGCCTTAATCAGTAGTTGCTTAAACAAAACCTCCGGTTTGTGTTCATGACTCACCTGGACCATTATAATAGGACCCCCATTGCTGTACAGAAGAGGGGAGATTTTTGGGAGTAGGGTCCCCCACCATTTTTGTACCTGCAATAGTTCGACATCAACCGCTATTAGCAAAAAAAAAAAAAAAAAAAAAAAAATCGAGGAAATACTTAATGCCAGTCACCAATCAAAAATTCCAGTCCATCCACAAGCAGGCAAAAATGTAAAAACATGCAATGAGGATATATCAAGTTATCAACACCATGCAAAACATATTGATACTTTGATTATGAAAAATCAAAATTTTCAGGCAAAATTGAGCGCATTCAGCTTTAGAAATTGATAACAACAGTTAAAGATCATATATCTAAGGTTTCTAACTGATTTAAGCTTGGATATTTACCAAGGCAAGAAATGCTGGATCAGATGATCTTAATTTAACGGCAGGCTCTTCAGCAAGCAACCAAGCAGGGAAGCCACCTAAATCCCACTCTGCAAGCAAGTCCCTGGTCATCGTAAGTAACTATAATAAACATTTTGAAAGGGAATTCCATGTTTTAAAGAGTAACCGTTAAATTTGCAGCCAAAAGCAAGAAGAGGATGGTGAAAGTAAACTCCATGCACAGAGAAATAAACAAATATATTCTCAGCATAATGTGCTTCCAGAATCCAGCGTACTAGATTACAAATGGTAAATGCTGGTTTAGACATGGAAAGAAGGATCATATACCACACCACATATAATGTGGATTTGACTTTAAAAATTTCATATCCAAAAAAATTCAAGAACAATGACTGATGGATGACAATTGACAATACATTTCTGTTGAAGTACTATTTTAATAGTCTCCCTCCCTTTTTTTACAAACATCCACATTGTACACATATGGCTTTTTCAGAAACTTTCATTTTCCATATATGGAAACCCATTATCTCCACTTATTAATTATTTAGTATTTACAATCTCTCATACTTTATTCATTATATCTCCTACTTTTTATCATCCACCAACAACTTTTTCAATATAACATACGTACAAATTTGTATTCTTCCCTCGTAAGCTTTGTGCCGTATTAAATGTGAATGTTTTAATAAAGCATAAAAGGTAAATGATAACACCGAGAGAAACATGGTTGTCTTTAATTTTCAGGATTGATTATCAATCTGGTAAGTGAGCGTATTAGGTCAAGACCAACCACGAATCAACCAAGAAATTGTGGTCCATGTATACATACAAACTAGCACATAGGCTCTACCTTCAGGCTTCAACACGCCAAAAATACTCAAATATGATGAGATTACATATCTAGTGACCAGGGGGGTGAGGGAAAGAGTGAAAATATTTTGTGAACATGTAAATATGCTAACCTCCACAAATGTAAGGCCCAGGACGTAGCATAACCAACAAGTCCAACTTCATGCAGAGCTTCAGATATGCGACCACATCTGCAATACCCTCAAACTCCAGATGTCCTCTTTGAGGTTCATGCAAATTCCACGGGACATATGTTTGAATCGTATTCAACCCCAATGCCTTTGCCCTCAGCAGTCGGTCTTCCCAGTACTTAAATTCGTTCAAATAAAAAAGAAAAAGAAATCATTTTTATACTAAACCCCAGGGATGGTAGCAAATAGAATCAAGATTCATCTTTAACAATAAGGGAACTTTCCTCAGTGTGTTGGCACTTGTATTTAAAGAAACTGGATCTCACAATATCGTATCTATATCATAATCATCGAGTTCTTCTAAGCATTACCGAAATATATCAAGATTAAACTATCTAATATTTTTCAATCCGAACATGAGAAACATACCATGAATTATCATTTTCAGATTATCACATAAAAGTAACAAAAAGTAACTAGCCAAGCAGTGATGTTCCAAGGATCACACTAATATTACCTCAGGATGCACCCTGAAGTAATGCAAGTCACCTCCAATTATCCTGAATGGTTTTTCATCCTTCCAGAACATGTCCTCATCTATCTTGAATTTCCTTTGATCTTCCTGTCCACAATGTGCATTGATGCTAATTAATTCATTCCCACGAGCTTAGTAGTAGAATACAGAAATAGAGAAACTGAACGACAGCACCTCTTCGAAACCATAAACTCAAACCTAACCTACTAGACAACTAGAAATAGACCAGAAACAGCAACACTAGTCCTAAGTTGCACCAGAAACAACTTAATAACTCAATATATGCACAATTCCACAAAAGCTTCGACCAAAAAATCAGTGTGATGGCCTCAATTAACTTGATTTAGTAAATACCCCAATAGAGCAAGGATATTGTTGTTAATTGAAGTAAATGAGGATAATTAATGATACTTAGTACAAATTAAGGACACTAATTACAGTGATGCAAAAGATCACCACAAAATCGAAGTTAGCAATGACTACAAGTAGAATAAGGAAAACTTACTAGTAGTTCAGTGAAATGAATTTGGGAATTAGAGTGATGCGAGAGCGTTGGTGAAGAAGCAAGCGAGGCCAAGACGAAGAGGAAAAGCACGAAAATGATGATCATAGTTCCACTTAGGGTTTGCTTTCTAAAAATTTTGATCAACGAACCATGAAAATGAAATCAAATGCTTGCTTTTGCTTTTCAACAGTATCATAAACTTCTTTACTACTGTACAAAATTACACTCAGCAGCTCATGGAGTACAGTAGTAGGTAGGTAGACAAGTCAATTTTGCGAAGAAGCAGCAGCAGACGAGCAAAAGAGATAAACTTTCCCACCCAAATTGCAATTACACAAACAACCTTTTGATCCTAGCCAATTAAATATCTGATCTATTCGTCTGAACAGAACTGTAGTATAAAAAATAACTAAGCAGAACTGAATTTAACTGAAATTAATAAGTTTTTAGATGAAGAAAACATAGCCTAAATTGGCATTTGTAACTCCCGATCACTATTCGAGTAATCCCCGACCTTTTTAATAGACTTGGTAACTCAACCCTTAGGTCATATATGTACCGCTAGTATAGTATTCTCAGTTTTTGGAACGAAGACTTCATGAATTTGGTTTTGAAAACATTTAAAAGGTTGGTGGTCTACTTATATGAACTTTATCAGGATAACGACATAAATGGTCAAATAAGTTAGTTAGATTGTCATACGCATGTAAGACTTTATTGGTCTTGGCAACTCTAGTCAACATTTGCAAATGGCAAGTTTAGTACAAGAGTCCACCAAATTAAACTGCACGGTCTATTGACACAAATTTGATTACGTGTCACGAACTAAGATGTTTTGATCACGAATTAATCCTCCTTCACAGTGAGGTCAGAAGATTATGTCACATTTGACGTCACAAACATGTTTTTAGTCAAACGAATTGAATTTAAAATTTTAAAAACGTATAAGCATTAATTAAAAACAAAGCGGCTAATACAATCTAACAGGTCAATCATCTGTGCCATTATCCCCAAATCAAATAACTAACCCCAACATAAACATTTCCCTTCCAACCTCTCTATCAACTTGCTGGAACTGATGAAGATGGTGACGTTACGTCAATGTCGCTGTACCTGAACCACCTTACCCACACAGTATGTAAATAGTGTTTGATATCACTTTAAAATAGCTTATGGGTTATTACTTATTTGGGTTAAAACTTTCACATACTCGACTTTAACAGATAAATAGTAATTCAGTTTTATGTGAGTCGAATAGAGACTTTGTTTTTTAGTTGTAGAACAAACATGTAAATTTGTGAATAGTAACTTAACATAGTCTTTAATAATTAATTCTATGCTAAACAGTCCATTAAACTTGAACTAGGAAAATCATTTGTTTTGCCAACCACTTTTTTATCATTTGTTTACTTGTCTAGTTTATGAGACAACTTCCTTTGATGCCTGAATATTATTTGGGAGTATACCGCTAATCAAATTAAAACAATGAACAAAAATGTTAGCGTCTGGAAAATTTAATTTAATTAGTTGATGTTAATTGAAACAAACCTGTTATCTACTTTTAGCATTTAGAAATAAATATTGAGTTGCTTGCTGCTTTTTTAAGATAAATTGCAGCAAGTGTTTTAATATAAAACATTAAAAAAACTAATCTTTTTCTACTTAAAGATCACAATATCACCACTTTTATAATCATATGCAAACACACATTTAGTGTACTACAACTACTAGCTAAAACGTAAGAACACGCTACGCGTATTATTGTGGCACGTAATTACAAATAATTGAAGAAGTATATGAAGGTAAGTAATATCGTTGTTTCTGATAATTGATTTTTTTTTAGAGTTGAATCAGGGTTTGGGTTTGGATTAGTGAAAATTAATTTGTTTTAATTAAATTATAGAAGATGAAGAAGGAAGATTGTTTGTTGTTGTTTTTCAATGATGAATTCAATTTATTAGAGTTGAATTAGGGCTTGGAATTTAATTGGAGAAGACATATTGTGTTTTTTAACGATGAATTGATTTGTTGAGGTTGAATTAGGGCTTGTAATTTGATTTAAGCAAACATATTATTTTTTGTAATTAAAATCTAATTTACAAATATATTACAAATCAATTCAATTTAACTTAAATTATATACTCAATTGCACAACTTCAATAGTTGTCCACTTATATATATATATATATATATATATATATATGTATATATATATACATACATACATACATACCACCACTACTACCACTACCACTACCAGTCTACCACCACGGCTGCAAGGAATTTAGTACTAATTCGTTAACTCAGCATTCAGCAGGGATTTCGCGCACATTATTAATAACTTAGGGAATGCGTCCTCAAAAGTTGTGAGTATTACGATTGTATCAACAATTGATTTATTATATCTCATAATTTTTCCAAACTTACAACTTTATTAATAGCAATTTTCATCACAAATTAATTTTTGAATCATCGTATATATCATGAAAATGCTACTCCAAGTAAGATATATGTAATTATCATTTAGTTGTAAGAAGTTCATAACTTTAAATAAATTTCATGGCAAACTATAGTATATAAGTACCACCAATTGTTTTTGAAGGAACAAATATTATTCATAAACCTCCAAGGTTATATAAAGAGCGTAAGATATGCTCCTGATCAAACATACAACGAAGCTTCATGTAATATTAAACATAAGAGTTAGTATACAAAAAAGAAATACTTTCCTATATAGGAAAATCAAGTTTTTAATTAAAAAAGCGGTTGAACCGGTCACAGGCGGTTCGGTTCTCAAAATAAGCCAGAAATCGATTGCCTATATATACCCACAAAACCAAGCCAGAAAAACAGAAACAAAAATAGAAAAACAGTCTGCGAAAACAAGCCATCTCCGTCGGGAATCGTCTCTTTTCGATCGACACCAAATCGGCGATCTACCTCGTCCTCACCGCCGAAGACGTCTACGTCGACGTTCTCTCGCCTCCATTGCTAGATTTCATCGATTTCGCCAGATTTCTACGTTCACTGAATTTCTTCAAATTCATCGTGAATCAGGTGGATCGATTGAATAGCTTTGTGGTTTTTGTTGTTTTTCATTTGTTATATGGATTCATCTCGCTTTTTTCGTTAAAATCTCAATTGGAAGTGAAATTTACCTTTTATTTCTCGTTGTTCGTCGATTTTACGATCTGATGTTTCCAGATCTGAAACTAGATCTGAAATTCGTATAGTGAAAATTGAATTATTTCGTGCATATGTTATCTAGTGCTTTGTTATGGTTTTGAGAGACATTATTATGGTTTCAAGAGTTGGTGTAATAGTTTTAAGCATCTCCATGATATTCATTTCGCTTTTTTTCCTTAAAATCTCAATTGGAAGTGAGATTTAACCTTTTATTTTTCGTTTTTCATTTATTTTACGATCTGTGTTTCCAGATATGAAACTATATCTTAAATTCGTACAGTGAAAATCGAATCATATCGCAATCATGTTATCTGGTGCTTTGTTATGATTTTAAAAGGCATTGTTATGGTTTTAAGAGGCCGTGTAAGCATCATTGTTATGGTTTTTAGCTTGTGTTGAATGTTTCTGCAAGTTATTGTTTTTAGCGCATATGTTGTAGTTGTAAGACCTATTGTTGTAGTTATAAGCAACAACATTAGTGTTTTTACCTTCTGGTGAAATATAGTTATGATTTGATTTTTTACAAATGCTTTGTTATAATTTTAAGATGTATTGTTATAGTTTTAAGAGGCACTATTATGGATTTAAGCATCAATGTTACTGTTTTTAATTTGTGTTGCATGTTCCTGCTTTGTTATAGTGTTAATAGACATTGTTATAATTTTAAGAGGCAATGTTATTGTTTTAAGCATCAATGTTACTGTTTTTAGCTTGTGTTACATGTTCCTTTTGTGTTATTGTGTTAAGCACCATTGTGATAGTTTTAATGAGAGTTATTATGGTTTTAACATAGTTAGTGTGTTGGTCCAGATAACGGCAAAGTAAAAGACTAGGAGGGGGGGGGGGTGAATAGTCTTTTAAAACTTTTGTCGATAAAAACTATTTCTCAGATATCTGTGTAGATATCTGATACTTAGATCGAGGCCTTGAAGACTTAAGATAGATAAGTGCAGAAACAGTTAAAGTGTGTGTGTGTGTTGCTGAAATGTAAGTACAGAAAAGTAAATAACACAGCAAGTATAGTGGTATCTGGAGGTGGCGTAATCCTCCAACTAATCCACTTCGGTCTTTCACTAGAATAGATAATTGAGGTCACCTTACAAAAATCCTATTCTAAGATTCCTTAAACAAATGGTTCCCAACCAAATGTTCCCACTCAGTTGTTCCCCGGCCATGTACCAAGTACTTCTGACTCGAAACCTTTTGAGCTATTCCTAGCTTCCCAAGCTAAGTACTTCCCATGCTCAATAACCTTGAGTTATTCCTTAGTTTCTCAAACTAAGTACTTCATGTACTCACGCCAAATGATGGTGTTGGTTTTGGTTTGAGTTGTCGGATGAGCTTCTTTAATAACTTTCGCTTAATCGATAGCTCTGTGAATCAAGTATACTTAATACACTTTGCAATGTATGGTATCTTGTTCTTTTTACTGACCCAAGTCTTAGATAAATGTTCAAGAGAATGAATCTCAGATACTTGATCTTTCAATTCAACTCTTTCACAGATAGAAGTGCTTGTTTAGGATCAGGACACTTAGAACTTTAGTGTTACTCAAGATCAAGAGCTTTGGTAGCAACACAAAGCTTTGAGGATAAGTAATTTGCTTGAGATAGCGAGATATGTGTTCAGTGTAAGTTCTTCAGGTTGTGTAGTGTGTCTTCTCAAGCTGTCTAAGTGTTGATATTTATAGATGAATTTGAGTGCCGTTTGAATAGTATCCGTTAGGCTTAAATCAAATTCAAACTATTGATATCTGTGTATAGTACTGTAGCAGGTTTGTCTTCTCCTTCAGAAGCTACCGTTGCTTTTGTTCAGACATCTCTGTCCGTGCATTTAATGCATTGTACTATACTTTTGTCCTGTAGTGCCAACGGAACTATGCTTTGTATCAGAGACAACCTTGATCAGATTTCTCTGATTCTTTGCACATTCTTATCTTTAACTTCAGATACCACTTTTATTAAAACAACTTTGTTTGCAATATATATATTTCTTTTTCAGAAATGTGGTTTGAAGCTCAAGGTATCTGAGAATAGATATCTGTGGACACTTTCCTTGTTTTCAGATAGACCTTTTATTTCTCAGATATCTCTTGTGACACAGTTTGTTTAAAACTATTCGTGTCTTCAAGATATATGGCCAAGGTATCTGTAAAACTGTTTCAGTAATCTTGTGCAGTCTTCAAATCTTCAATGTCGTTGAACTTGTTCTGCTTGGATGTCTTCTTCTTGGTCTTCTCTTCATAAAATAAAAATTACATTTTGAGACATAACATCCTATACAAGATTAACTAGACTATCATACTTAGTGGGTTTCCTCTTTTACAATGTGTTAGAACTTAGGATCCCGGATTGGTACTTGAAACAAGATCAATAGACAATGTTGCCAACAATGTTGTTCAACATTGTCTTCAACATAGCAAACAGATGGCAGCGGATGAATAAGAATGAAACTTCTATTACCAAGCCAATATATAGAAAAATATATTGGCAGCGCCGTAGGCAAAATATCTACTGACAGGAAAAGTAGATCTAATCAAGTGGGGTTAATACAATCACAGACGATTGATTAAACAACCAAAACTAGCCCTAGAAGAACCAACAGTAAAAGCTATTCTAGGTCGATGTTTGAAAGAGTTATTCCAACAATGAATACTCTTAGACAAACTCTAAAGCTAGCAGAAAACAAGAAGCCTAAACTCTTTTAATAAAATCTCGATTGATCATCAAGAAAGGCTCCATGATTGCTCGGCTGAATCCTTGTATATATACTTGAGATATCGACTCCCATCCAAGTCGAAGCAATAGGATCTCAAAGAAAGGCAATTTTCCATGTTCTTGTTTTCTTCAATAATCAGCTAGAAGGAAATTCCCATATTAGTGTCTTCAACAATATATTTCCTTCTTGCTTTCTTCAACAATATTCTTGAAAGATTCTCTCTTTGTTCTCAGCAGGAAGAAACTAACGTTGTTTCTCTGTATATGGCTGGCTGGAAAATCTTTCCAAGATTATCTCTAGAGAATCTTTTATTTCCTTCTTTCTTTCAAGGTGCCCATAACTTGTCAAACTCTTTCCTTCTTTTTAGATTGCATTCCTTATGTCCAAAGCAGCTCAAACTCTTTCCTTATTCCTGCAGAATTGAATTGATTGCTTCAGTCAAGTCATCATCCAATTGGCACCTTGTTTCTATGTTGTCTGCTGTTGTCCGTAATGTTGTTCCAACATTGTATCGGCACTATTCGCAATGTTGCACAACATTGAAATCCTGATTCACAAACAACAACAACAAACACAAACATTGAACTGAATCATGAAAGATAAGATTAACTAATCAAGTGCAACTTGCATTTTCAATCTCCCCCTTAATCTTAGTCTTTCATCAAGCAATAGCATTCCTTTGGGCTCATTGATTCCTTTTGATCCATTAAGCATGTTTAAGCTCAACTTGATATGTCCTACAAAATATTCATAGAAAAACAACTACAAACATTGAACCGGTAATGGTACGAAGAAAGGTTGAATTACTAAACAAAGTGCACTAAATTGCACTTTCAATCCCCCCCTTAATTCTGATCTTTCTTCACACAACCTAAAACCAGTTTGTTAGTCATATCGAACAAGTAGGATTTAAACAAGTCAAGAGGAATCCTTTGTTGGGAAGTGAAAGATAAAGTGCAATCGATCAATGCTGATGGACAATGTTGAGTCAACACAGAACTCAACATTGCTGTAAATATGCACTTTCAAACTCCCTCTTATGTCTTTGTCTACTCATCTCCTTTGAACTCATCATGGGCATCATATCATACTTCTTTTGACAATTCACCTTTCAGTAGTTAGTGAATAAAGACAAACTTGCGTAGAATCGCAGTATAAGTGCAGTAAACAAAGTCGTCTGCAATGTTGACACAACATTGCAGTCAACGCTGCACTATTCAATCTCCCCCTTTGTCTTTCTTAACAAAAACACACCTGAACAAACTTGTTAGAAACAAACAAATATAACAGGCATGAAACTACATAACTCCTCCTCAACATTAGACGAGAGCAATATAACAAAATAAAGTATGTTAGCTTTTTGTTCAATCTCTTCTCTTCTCCCCCTTTTTTGAGAAGAAAGATATCTCTCAAATTATTCAACCAAGTTCACAAAAGGAGACAAGAAGACATGCAATGAGTTGTGGACTATAGGACCTGCAATAAGAGCTATGCAATGTTGGAGAATGATGTTGAAAATATTGAGTTCAACACTGGCAGCCAAGGTGATAGCAGAAGCAGGAAGAGAGTTTGGATCGGATGGAGGGCAGTAATCAGGAATAGAGGTTGGATTAGCTGAAGAGCAGTGTTAGGATAAGAGTGGATGGTCATGATGGGTGTTGTTGGGTTTGCCTTAAAAGATCCTGCAGATATATGTCAATGCTACAGAAACTGTGCACAACTGTTAATAAAAGATTAAAGTTGCAAGTAAAACAGTTATCCGTCAAGTCATAGTAATTAGATAAACAGATAAACCCTAGGGAGGTTGACACTAAAAATCTTGATCGTAAATAATGACTTGAAATGCAAGAACAGGAAAGCAAAAACCCCAAACCCCAATGAAACATCTTAGACCTGAAACACCTCAGACCTACTCCCCCTCAAACCCAAAAACACACAGAAAGGTCAGATAGAGAAGCACATATAAAAAAGAGCAAATATAAGTCGAAGTACTCAGGACATGATGATGTTGACCGACATGTTGACTCAACATTGATGACAACATCGGGAAATCAGACCACTCTTAATGTAAGTCAGCCAGGAAACCAAGTCTCAAAATGCGATTCGATTAACACCACCGATCTGCGGCAGTAAAGAGAGAGAGAAAGGAATACCAAAGAAACACACTCAACATTGCCTCAAGAAGTAAATTGAACAATTAGCATAAGTTTGAGTGGGGGTGACCATGAGACCGTGAACCATGTCAAATAATTGGAACACGTATGAATCCGCTCCAAAGCCGAAGCCTATGCAGAGTTAGGCAAGCACACGTCTCATGGCATAAAATTACTCATTTGACCACATTGGGTAATTTGGAACTCAAAAAGTGAACCAGCAGCATTACGAGAATCGGCACTTTTGTGTGGGTTTCAAAGATGCAGACATCAACCCTCACGACATATGACACATTGGCCACGTCGATATCTGGATAGTATTTGAAACATGCCCAACACGATCCTCGACGGAAACATTTCGAGCCCTTTTTATCATAATTCATTAGATTTATTAAGCATAAAGGACAGGAGGCAACATCAAGTGTGAGTCAAGGTACGATTAAAAATAGCCAAAAAAACAGCAAAAGTGGATTTTACATAAAGCAAACACACAGGAGACTCGATCCCTTTCAACCTTGGTTTCAAATAGCCTTTCAAACCCTAAGCATCACCACTGTAAGCTACAAAGCAGGAACAGCCATAGACCAGTACAGAAGCACAGAAAGCACATAGACACACACAAACAAAAAAAAAAAAAAAAACATCACTTTTCTCCTGCCAGTGTTGACTGTGATGTTGAGTCAACACTGGTTTCAACATCGAAGATCACAAAGAGCACAAATCAAGAGATCTCCTAAGACTGAAGAATCTCTCACAATTCAAAGGCTTGGTAATAATATCTGCAAGTTGATTGGTTGTATCTAAGAGTTGTATGACTATTACTTGCAGATTGACCATATCCTTAAGAAAATTATACCTAATGTCTACGTGTTTCGTGCGTGAGTGCAAAACAGGCTTCTTAAAATTATTTATGGCACTAAGGTCATCACAGAACATCAACAAGGTATCACATTGAAGACCAAAGTCATGCATCATATTTTTCACCCATATCAATTGAGTAACACAACTCCCAGATGTTACATGTTCAGATTCAACATATGAGAGTGACACATTGTTCTGTTTCTTGAAATACCATGACATTAAATTAGAATCAAGATAAAAGCAACCTCCACTAGTGTATTTTCTATCATCTAGAACACCAGCCCAATCAGAATCACTAAATCCCACTAGATTAGTGTTTGTATCACATGCATACCATAATCTAAGATTAACAGTTCTTGATATATATATGAAAAATCTTTTAAGAACAATCAGGTGTGGGATTTTAGGGTTAGACTGATACCTGGCACAAACACACACATAAAACATGATGTGAGGTATGCTGGTTGATAGATATAGAAGGCTGTGAGTCATTGTTCTGTACAATGTTAGGTCAACATCATCTCCAACATCGATTCTGCTGAGCATAAGACCATTAGCCATAGGAGTGTTGGGTTCACCTATCATGCTCATCTCATGGGTACCGTCAGATGGAATTTCTGCCTGTGATGTTGAGCTCAATGTTGTGTCATCATTGCTGTCAGCATTGACAATTTCTCCTTGTACACCAGCTGGAGTTCTTGGTTTAGACACCTTTTCAGGTTCAGTATCAGTTTTCTCAGGAGTAGTGTCTTTAACCTGTTCAGTACCTGCAACAACCTGTTTATTCTTGGGTACAGTGCCTTTCTGGATAGAGACATCAGAAGAGACAGTTTTGAAAACAGACAATGTTGATGTCAATGTTGACTCAACATTGTTTTCATTCATCATTTGACTCTTCCCGGTGATAATCTGCAGATAGATCAATGAATCATGTGAACAAAACATTAGTAGAAACCGATTCCTCGTGGTTAGTCCGGAAAAGTGTTTCAGTTTGAGAATCATCATAGTCGAAAAAGACTTCTTTTGTCAATGTTGGACCATCCATGTTGGACCAACATTGTTTCTCAACATTGTTCAGAACAGCAGATAGGGCTTTGGCATGAACTTCTGGATCATCGTCTTCCTGTTATCATCGAAACATCACCGAGACAAGCAAGCATAGTCTTTTCTCCTTTCAAGAGTGTTAGCACATTCATTACGATAATGCCCCATCCTTGACATTCAAAACATCTAACTTTACTAAGTTTACTAAGACTAGGGCTAGAGTTAGACACACAGCTTTTCTTTTGAAATTTCTAGTTCCTTTTGAGTTGCTCAAGAGCCTCTATTAGAATTCTTCCGAATCTAAGTTTCTCAATTTTCCTAACCAAGTCATTGTAGGCTTCTTCACCATGTCTTGAGAATCATCACTACCGCTTTCAAGCTCAATAACTTTAGCTTTAGATTTAGAGTGAAGGGACATACTAAGGATTTTCGTACCTTTTCTTTCGTTATCAATTATCTCAAAATTTTTCAAATTGTTCATCAAGGTATGAAAATCCATAGTAGCCAGATTGTGAGTGTCTTCCAAAATAGTAACTTTAGTGTCAAATTTTGAAGAGAGAGAACGTATGGCTTTAGAAATCAGTTGCTTGTTGGAAATAGCATCACCAAGAAGTTGAACATCATTAGACAAAGTTAAAAGCTTTTCAAAATAAAAATCAATGGTTTCAGCTTCTTCCATTCTTAGATTTTCAAATTTTGACCAAAGCATTCGAAGTTTAGTTTGTTTGACACTATTATCACCTTCACAATGATTCTGAAGTAAGTCCCAAGCTTGTTTAGTCAGTGCAATTTTGAATGATTTTAAACATATGAGCATCAACATGTCCAAAAATGGCATTTAAAGCTTTTTCATTGTAAGAGCTTAAAAGAAAGTCACCTGCAGTGAAGCGTTCTTCAGGTATGGGAACAATATCTCCATCAGCATTAGGTCCTTCAGTAGGCCAGACAAATCCTTCAAGAACAGATGTCCAAGCTCGACCTTCAATGGACTTAATGTATGTCCTCATCCTGATTTTCCAGTAGTGGTAGTTCGATCCATCAAGCATAGGTGGTCTGTAGACACTTGAGTTTGCAACTTCCATTGTAGTAGTACCAAATACAGACACCAGTAGTTAGGTGGCTGGCTCTGATACCACTTGTTAGAACTTAGGATCCCGGATTGGTACTTGAAACAAGATCAATAGACAATGTTGCCAACAATGTTGTTCAACATTGTCTTCAACATAGCAAACAGATGGCAACGGATGAATAAGAATGAAACTTCTATTACCAAGCCAATATATAGAAAAATATATTGGCAGCGCCGTAGGCAAAATATCTACTGACAGGAAAAGTAGATCTAATCAAGTGGGTTTAATACAATCACATACGATTGATTAAACAACCAAAACTAGCCCTAGAAGAACCAACAGTAAAAGCTATTCTAGGTCGATGTTTGAAAGAGTTATTCCAACAATGAATACTCTTAGACAAACTCTAAAGCTAGCAGAAAACAAGAAGCCTAAACTGTTTTAATAAAATCTCGATTGATCATCAAGAAAGGCTTCATGATTGCTCGGCTGAATCCTTGTATATATACTTGAGATATCGACAGCTCCCATCCAAGTCGAAAGGCAATAGGATCTCAGCAAAGGCAATTTTCCATGTTCTTGTTTTCTTCAATAATCAGCTAGAAGGAAATTCCCATATTAGTGTCTTCAACAATATATTTCCTTCTTGCTTTCTTCAACAATATTCTTGAAAGATTCTCTCTTTGTTCTCAGCAGGAAGAAACTAACGTTGTTTCTCTGTATATGGCTGGCTGGAAAATCTTTCCAAGATTATCTCTAGAGAATCTTTTATTTCCTTCTTTCTTTCAAGGTGCCCATAACTTGTCAAACTCTTTCCTTCTTTTTAGATTGCATTCCTTATGTCCAAAGCAGCTCAAACTCTTTCCTTATTCCTGCAGAAATTCGAATTGATTGCTTCGGTCAAGTCATCATCCAATTGGCTTGTTTCTATGTTGTCTGCTGTTGTCCGTAATGTTGTTCCAACATTGTATCGGCACTATTTCGCAATGTTGCACAACATTGAAATCCTGCAGTTCACAAACAACAACAACAAACACAAACATTGAACTGAATCATGAAAGATAAGATTAACTAATCAAGTGCAACTTGCATTTTCACAATCTTCAGAAGATTCATCAATCCCTTTAACTTGTCTTCTCCTTGGAGCCTTGGTACTCCTTGGAGGTTTCTGTGCCATGGCCCTTGTTATCATTGTAGTTCCTTCAGTAGGTTTCTAGGAAGTAGCTACTATTTGCAAAGCAGCTTGGCTTGAGGAGGGTTCATTGATTCTGAGTGGTGGCTGGGAAGTTTTCATGTTTCTTCTTCCTCTCTAAGCCGCACCAGCTCCAGATTTCTTCTTGTTTTCTTCTCCTTCTTCCCATTCCCCCTGACTTTGAGGTCCAGATTTGTATTTGTACACTCTTTCCCCCTTAGTCATTGTTGGCTGACTCAGTCTCATAAAAGAGTCTGAGAGAGAGTCAAAATGCCTTTGTAAATAATTGTAGGCAGTGACCAACTTTTGAAGTTCGGCTTTGAGCTCCTGATTTTGCTTGATAAGTCCATTGTCCTTATCAGTGAGCTCTGCCAATGGGCCTAGGATGGCATCTGCTTTTCCAGCAGTGTAACTTGCCTCTTGGAAAGCTTTTTCAGCTAAAGACGCATCATCGTCCCTTATCATTCCCAGATCTTTCTGAGCAATGACTATGCTAGTTGTTCTCTGAGTGATGAGCTCAGTGAACTTTTTCATTTCAGAGGGGACGGAGGCAATTACTTCCTTGTTCTGTGAAGACATCTCATTTTTCAGATGAGCCATTACTTGGTATCTGTTCATGTATTCATGGGAGTGGACATTTGGCAGTTTGCTGAAAGTTTCAGGAGCAATCAGTTTCCTTTTCAAGTGTGAAACCGCTAGATGTTCATTGCGGTGCTCTGCCAAAGTCTTGTCTTCTTCATCATCTGAGTAATCAGCCCAGTGATCTTCATCCTCTTGGACATTCTCATCGATTGTGTCGAGTCCAGCAACCATCTCAGAGATTGGTTTCTTCCCTTTTTGGGAGGAGGATGGTACTTCTTTTGAAGATGATGCAGCCTTAGCATCATGCTTAATTTCAGATACTTCTTCAGTATCGAGTTCTTTGGTGATGGCATTTACAGCATCCTGTAGCTCTTTAACCTCAGAGTGAGCAATCATCTCTTGCAGATATTGATCTTGTAGTTGGTCAAGCTTGTCTCTGGATTTAGCTATCTGGTCTTCCAGTTGAAGATGGTGCTATTGTTCTTCTTCCAACAGTTGTCTGAGTTGAGCAGTTCTGGATTGAGTATTCAACAATTTCTGAGCGATTTCTTCAGAATCCTCAACTACTTGTTCAGTAATAACCTTTTGCTGGGAAGATGGATGAGTTGACTTTTGAGGAGATGGAGACGGAGATTTCTGTGCTTTCCTCTCAGTTTGCTTTTCAGCAGTTGAGGCATGATTTCTTTGTGAAATTCCTCCGGTCCACAGTGCGAGGCATCATCATCATCCTTTTTATGCATGTCATCCTTTTGGTGATGGTCAGTGGGAGGTTCATCTAAGTCGTTTTCGTTTATCTATTCCTCCTCATCATCTTCAGATACAAGATTGATCACTTCAGGAATAGTGATCTTCTGCACATTAACCTCTTCTTGTTCAGAAGGTATAAATTGCGTAGTGCAGGGCGTAATCGGCTTGAATGCCATATGTAATCTTGTCGACCATCTGCACTGCTCAAAGGCTTGTATCAAGCTATCGCCACTTCTGGAGAAATCCTTATGCAATAGAGTCATGGCATGTAATTGCTCAGAGGGAACATTGCATGGATATCGTCTCAAGTCAAGAGCTCGTGCTCGTCACGGTTGGTTGATCTGTGATTCTCAATATTTCAGAGAGATCAGAGCACCTTAACCTTTGCCATTTCTTGAAGCATTGAATATGCTTTGGCAGGGTTTGAGCTTTGAAGAAGGAAAGTAGGTCCCTTTTCTCATCATTGGAGCCGCACTTTTGCTCGTTTGAGCCTGAAAGAAAGAGTTTTGAGTGAGCTTCAAAACTTTTGTAGATATCTGAGTAGAAGTGTAGTTTAGTTTCTGAGTTACCTGAGTAAGTACTTCAGGCTCAGAGACTTGTGCTACTGAGACAATTGGTGTCTCAGATATCTTGTTGTGAGGTGGAGACTTGGAAGTCTGGTCCTCATCAACCTTTCTTTCTTGAACCTGAGAATTAAGATTAATACAATACTTAGGAAATTATTTGAAAGAATTTGTGCAAAAATGCTTTAATGAGTTCTGAGTTTTGGACTTACTTCCTCAATAGGAAGCTCAGAGTCATTTTTCTCAGAAACTTTCTCAGTTTCTGGTATTCTTTCATGTGATGTTGCCTTGGGAGCTTCATCAATTTCCATTGAGGCAGGGGATGTCGCAACTTTTTCCCTTTGCATCTCTACTTCTGAATGAGCCTGTAAGTAGAAAGTATTGAATATTTTAGAAGAAGTTTGAGATAACTCATGATGAAGAATACTTATCATTGATTTTTCATGTACCTTCATGCTAGAAGGCTCAATGATGTGTTCTTCAGAAACCTTGTCGGTCTGGGTTCGTCTCTGGCATTTCTGCCTTATCTTCCTCTTTCTCAGTTGGAGCCTGTTAGAAACATTTACTTTAAATGATTAAGCACATAGACAAATGACTGAAAAGTGTTATCTTAAGAATCAATTATCACCTGTGATACAGGCTCAGATTTCTTAAGAGGCGAGGTTGGGGTAACCTCCTTCTCAGTTTCTGAGGCAAGCTTTCCAGCTTCCTCTTGTTTCTGTGTTTCTAACTCAGCCTGTAACAAAGAATTTTTATATAAGTAACAAGATATACAAGCATAAAAATTTTCACAAGTAGGAGTTAAACCACCATTCTACACGAGCATTGTCGGTGATTGGTCTCTGGAACTTGTGACCCTTTTATACTTTGGTCTTCTTGTTCCAAGATCTGACTTCTTTGTTTGAAGTTTTAGGTACTTCACACCTTTCCTGAGTGTGCAACTCAGTTGCCTCCCCTGGTTGATCATTCTGAGTAGATGTCTCAGTTTGATCCCTCTCAATGAGTTGGGGAACCTGCTCTTTTGCAGGATTTTCTTCAGCATACTGCATTGCTGGTAAGTCGAAATGGAGTTCATTTACCATTTCATCAACCACTTGTGGCTGTTGTGGTTGTGGTTGTTGTGGTTGTCTGGAAGCAGAAGAATTATCATTAGTAGGTTCTTCCAGACTTTTAGATGTGGCATTTTCATCAGCATCTACCAGCACTAAGTCACCACTCATCAGGGCTTCTTGAATTTGTTCATAGGAGACCTTCCCTGATGGTGTGTTTGCACCAACAACCTTTGCTATAGGTGCTTGTTCAGCAACCTGTGGTGTAGGTTCTTTTTCAGATACCTCTTTCACCAGTTACTATTTCAGTAACCTTAGCCCGTTTTGATCTTTCTAGGACTTGAGAGATGACTAGTTCATCATCTTCATCGTCAGAGCTCTCATCAGCATTAGGAATTGATTGGTCCATAATTCCTGCGGTTTCTGCAGATAGGGCTTGGTGTTTTTCACCACTTTTGGCAGAATTTATGAGTTCATCAACAAGGCTTTCTGTAATAGTCTTCACATTTCTGAAAGCACTTTCTCTTGCTGAGTCTACTTGTTCAGTAGTTGATAACTCTTTTGCAGCATTGATGAGTTGATCTGCCTTTATCAGTTCATCGGCAAGGCCTGCAAATATCTGAGAATCGACAACCTCAATGGGTGTGTCTTCTGATTTGCCAGCAGACTTCTTTCTTGAAGTTCTGGGCTTCTTGGTCGCAACCTTTTCTTCAGATACCTTTTCAGACTTTCGCTTCTTAGAACCTTTCTGAGACCCAGTAACCTTTTTCATCAAGTTTGTATACTCATATTTGTAGAGTAGGTTACTGTTGGCTATTTTAGTCGTCTCTCTGAGCTCAATGCCAAGATTCTCCACCAAGTAGCATATCTTCAGACCATAGCCTACTGTGGCCTTTGGCTCAGCTAGTACTTTGGCGATCTTAGGCTCGAAGCCTTGAATCTTCTTCACAAATTTTATGAAGGCGTACTTTCCCCAGTTAAAAGGGTTTTCCAGCCTTTTGTCTTGTTGATTCAGCAAGAACATCATGATCCATCGTTCTTGGCTTATCTGCTCAGCACCTCCTTGTAGACCATCAAAGCATCTGTGAAGAATGCAAATATACATCCGGTGAACCATCGGATATGTCCGTTCGGATGTCAGCAAGCTTGAACTCAGTGGGTGTATCTGATTTTTCAAGATCACACACGTCACTGTACAATTGTTTAACACCTTCAAGGAGATCATCATCCTTGGTGTTTATTTCAAAATCCTTTCCAAGATTTTGAAATTCAAACAACTTACAGAAAGTTGTTAAGTCCAGAAGGATTTCCTTTCCTTAGACTGAGGTTTTGACAGACACTATTGCAGTGCCTTCAGAAACACAGGAAATTATCCTGGAGTTGTTGTAGAATTCCAACACATCGAGTGATGAAATTCCACTTGGTCGAGCAGATAGAAAACCCTTGATTTGTGCCTTTTCAAGCATGTCAAGAATCAACTTTTTGTCGGCTTGGTTCTCTATTGCAGCCGTGAGGTATTCTTCAACCATGGCACCACCCCAAATCATTCTGTGATTTGAAGTCCAATGGTCAGGATTAAAATCTCCTACCAGTCGGTTGTTCACAATAACCAACTCTGGTGCTTGCTTTTCAGCAGTACCAGTGGAGGATTGAGATTTCTGTGTGGAAGAATTCTTTGGGGCCATCTCTTTATATAGTGTAGGGAATTTGGATTGGTGTTTGAAAGAGATTTGATTCAGTAATTCTTTGCAGAAAAACTTAATCTTGATTTGCAGAGATTGTAGAAGGTTTGCAGAGAATCAAGAGAAGGTTTTGTTATTTTTGTGTAAGTCGGAATTTTGGATTAGGCGAAAGTGATTTCTTTTGCCAAAATCCTATATATATAGCAATAGAATCTCAATGCACAAATACATACAAATTGATTTTGTGTATGCGTATCGTGATTTGCAAGCGGCGTGAGCAAAAGCTAGTTCGGCATTAAATGCAAAGTGGGCTTTGTCGAATTTTCTGATCCACTATTTACTGTGAATTAATTTCCACCGTATAGATCAAACGCTTAATTTCATCAAGGGTCACCATTGCTTCTTCAGCAATGATCATAATCAACAAGTGTAATTGTGGCCATTTAATGAATTTTGGTTATTAGCTATCTGAATCACGTTTTTGTATGACCAAGAACACTGTTTGCATCTGAATCTGTCTTATACTTAGGATTTTTCCAAGTTTTTCATCAAGATAGAAATAATGCGAATTTCAAGAGAGTAGTTGACTGCAGATAGTTGTACTATTCTGTTTTGTGTTCCCCGTTTATAGAGTGATTCAGATATCTAAGTTCCCGTCTCAGAGATCTTAAGCTGTCCTTTTGCTCTTTAGCCTTTTTGACTTCTGGATACCCGTTCCAGATTTCTCTTTTCTCTTCTGGATGCCGTTCGGATACCTCTTCTCTGGATGCCCGTTCCAGCTACCTCTTCTCTGGATGCCCGTTCCAGATTCCTGAACTTTTTCAGTTCATTGGTAGTTCCATTAGTCCAAGACTATGTCTTAAGGCTAAGAATCTACTTTCTTGTAGTGGCTTAGTGAAGATATCTGCAAGTTGGTCTTCAGTGCCAATCTTGAGTATCTCTATATTGCCTTTTTCAACATGGTCTCTGATGAAGTGATGTCTAACATCAATATGCTTTGTTCTGGCATGAAATTTAGGATTCTGTGTAATCGCAATAGCACTTGTGTTGTCACAGAAAATGGGAGTTTTCTCTTCATCGAGTCCATAGTCTTTAAGTTGTTGTATCCACAGAATTTGTGTTGCATAACAACCAACAGCAATATATTCAGCCTCTGTGGTAGAAGTTGCAATTGAGTTTTGCTTCTTGCTAAACCACGAGATAAGTCTAGTACCCAGAAACTGACAAGTTCCTGAGGTGCTTTTCCTATCAAGCAGTGATCCAGCATAATCAGCGTCTGAGTACCCAGCTAAACTCAATCCGCTTTCTTTAGGATACCACAATCCTACATCTACTGTACCTTTTACATACCTTAATATTTTCATAGCAATGTTGTAGTGTGTTTGCATCAGATTTATCTGAAATCTAGCACACTCAATCGTATTGAATATCAGGTCTACTTGCAGTGAGGTAAAGTAGTGAACCTATCAATTTCCTATACTTATGTTCTTCAACACTCTTATCTGATTCAGTATAGGTCATTTTGGTTCCAATGCTCATAGGTATCTTAGCATTCTTTTCAGAAGGCTTAAGATTGAATTTTGTGAGCATATCTTTTGCATACTTTGTTTGACTAATGAATATTCCATCATTGAGTTGCTTGACTTGCAATCCTAGAAAATAATTCATTTCTCCCATCATGCTCATCTCAAACTTACTTTTCATGAGATTTGCAAAGTCATTACAAAGTTGCTTGTCCTTTGATCCAAATATGATGTCATCAACATAAACTTGAACTAAGAGTAGTTTCCCATCATGATTTAAGGTAAATAAAGTTTTATCAACTTCACCTTTCTTGAAACCACTTTCCAGAAGGTATTTGGCCAAAGTGTCATACCATGCTCTTGGAGTCTGTTTCAGTCCATACAGAGCTTTCTGTAGTTTATAGACCATTCTACTTTCTGAGGAAACTTCAAAGCCAGGTGGTTGCTCAACATAAACTTCTTCTGCAAGTTCACCGTTCAAGAATGCACTTTTGACATCCATCTGATAAACTTTAAAATCTTTATGAGCTGCAAAGGCTAGAAAGAGTCTTATTGCATCCAATCTGGCAACTGGTGCATATGACTCATCAAAATCTAAGCCTTCAGTCTGGGTAAATCCCTTGGCAACCAATCTTTCTTTGTTTCTGGTTATTTCACCAGATTCATTCATTTTGTTTCTGAAAACCCATTTAGTTCCAATCACAGATATTCCTTCCACAAATGGAACTAGTTTCCAGACTTTGTTTCTCTCAAATTGATCCAACTCTTCTTGCATTGCAGAGATCCAGTCTTGGTCTCCTAATGTTTCTTCTATATTTTTAGGTTCAATATTTGAGATGAAACATCCAAAGAGAGAATTAGCATTTTCAGCTATTGCTCTCCTAGTCCTAACACCTTGATTAATTGGTCCAATCACATCTTTTGCAGGATGATCCTTGATCCATCTCATCATAGGTTTAGTGCTAGTAGGATCAATATCCAAATGATTTGAATGTGAATCACTGGGATTTTGATTTGATACTTTTTCAGTATCTAAGACATTTTGCTCCTCAGAAGGGCAATTAATGTCTGACACTTGTTCAGTGTTTGAGCTATCTGGAACATGTCTTTCAGAGAGATTATTTCCAGAGATAGCTTCATGATGAATATCTTCAGTTTCCATTTCTGGAAGTTTCATAGGAAATTCTTCATCATGTTTGTGAGTCATCTTGTTGTTACTAGGCATATCAAGCTTTTCTACGTCAGAGTCATCCTCACTTTCCATAATGATGTTTCTCCTTTCTGAGGATTCTTCTTCAGAATCCCTCAACAATAGTTCTTTTGAACCTTTCTGAGAGTTCATCATTAGGAGGTGTTTTATTACTTCCTTCATAGAATACAACATGAACTGATTCTTCAATTTTCTTTGTTCTTTTGTTGTAAATTCTGTAGGCTTTGCTATTCGTGGAATAACCAAGAAATACACCTTCATCTGCCTTTGGTTGAAATGTTCTGAGATAATCTTTTCCATTATTTAGAACAAAACATCTACAACCAGATACTCTCAGATGTTTGATATTAGGGGGTCTACCAACTAAGATTTCATAAGGGGTCTTGTCATGGTGTTTGTTTATCAAACATCTGTTCTGAGTGTAGCAGGCTGTGTTTACAGCTTCAACCCAATAAACTTCACTTATTTCAGTGTCAGCTAGCATCGTCCTTGCAGCTTCTTTAAGGGTTTTGTTTTTCCTTTCTGCAACACCATTTTGTTGAGGTGTTCTTACAGAGGAAAGTTGGTGTTGTATTCCTTTGCAGGTACACAACTCCTTTATGTACTGGTTGACAAACTCAGTACCATGGTCTGTTCTGATTGCAGATACCTTGTCATTTTTCATGACTTCAAGCTTTTTCAGCAAGTTTGGTATCTCCACCCTGGCATCAGATTTGTGTTTCAGTAAGACAACCCAAGTGAATCTTGAGAAGTCATCTACAACAACCAGACCAAATTTCTTTCCTGCATAACTAGTTACAGATGATTCAAAAAGATCCATATGTAGTAATTGCAGTGGTCTAACACTAGAGTGTCTAGTTTTGGACTTGAAAGAGATTTTGGATTGTTTCGCCATCTGACATGCGTAATGTGATACCATCCTTTCTGAAAGATGTTTTGGGAAGGCCAACCACTAATTCTTTCTGGGCAAGTTTATTCAGAGTTTTGAAATTCAAGTGACTCATTCTTTTGTGCCATAACCAGTGCTCTTCTGTGTGACCAGATTGACTCACCATGAGACATTCTTCAGTTGTGGCAGATGCCCAATCGGCAACATAAAGACTGCCTTTCCGAAAGCAACCAAAATGCTGCTTTGACTCATTGTCAATTAGTTTGCGATATTTTGCTTGAATTTTACAAAGAAACATTTATGCAAACTGGCTCATGCTAAATAGATTATATTTCAAATCCTTAACATGTAATACGTCAGTGATTGTTAATGATCCCAATTTGACGTTGCCAAATCCCAGAGAGGGATTTAATTCTCCTCCAGCAAATCTGATATCTGGTCCTGTGTTGCAAGCTTTGTAATCGACCAGATTTGCTTTGTCTCCTGTCATGTGCTTTCCGCATCCACTATCAAATAGCCATTGTGCTTTAGTCCAGGAAGCATTCTGCACACAACAGGAAACAGGAGATTAGGTTCTCAATTTACAGTTGGAACCATCAGGACTAAACAATCTTCCAGTAGGAATCCATTTTTGAATGAATTTCCTTGGAACATTCTTTTGTCTGATAGGAACATAAGGAGGAATTCTAATTGAATGATTATCATTATTAAGAATTATTTTCTTCCTTGGTGTGTTCCTAGGTGCTCCATTTGGTGCTTTCAGATACCTGTCAGGTTTCTGAGTTTGCTTTTCAGCAAACTTAGCTTTTCTTGCCAGATTTCTTCTAGCCCTGGCATTCAGATTTTCAGTGGCTTGATTCAACTTCCACTTCTGATAATTGCTTTGAGCAATTCTAGCCTTTAGCCATCGTTCTTGCTCCTGTTTGTATTCATGAGCAAGTTGTTTCTCGATGCCTTTATAGCCAATACCGTTTCGAGCACTTGAAGCTATCTGAGATCTTTTCTCAGCAGCTTTGCTAGTCTCTGGTTGGTCCAATTTCTTTCCAGAAAAAGTGACATGGGAGAATTTGCCAGCTCCTGCAATTCTACCCTTTTGAGAGACATAGCACTGTGGGTGTTTACACTTTTCAGTGTTGTGTTTCTTTTCAGAGACGTCTTGACAATTTTGTTTTTGACTTGTTTTTCCCACAAAGGTTTAGTCGATCGCCTTTCCTTTGTCAACAATCTTCGCCTTCGACCGATACTATAGATTGCATGGGAACCATCTTGAGTACTTACAAATGTTCTTCTTTCCTTACTCTTATTGAGTGATAGAACAATCATGCATGTATTCAAATCAAGTCCTTTCTTTTCAAGGATCTCTTAAGTAAGATTGTACTTGAGAAGAGTGTCACTAGCTTTGGCATAAGATTGAAAAGATAATTCTTTCTTCTCGAGTTCCTTGTTCTCAGAAAGAAGATCTTCATACTTCTTTTGTAATTCAGCCATTGCTTCTTTATGTGACTTTTCAGTCTCAGATATCTGAGCTTTGAGAAATGCATTTTCAGCATCCTTTTTCTCAGATATCTTAACTAATTGAGAATTTTCCTTTGCAAGAGAATTCTTTTCTTCTTCAAGATTTTCGGCTCTAGCTCGGATCATTAGAAATTCTCTTTCATAGATGTCAAGTTCTTTCCTGAGATTTTCTAGATCTTTTATTTCTTCTTCATCACTTTCATAAGTATAACAAGAAGTATGTGTTACCTCATCAGCCATAAGACAGATTTCTATGTTGGAGATGTCTGGACCGTCAATTTCAGCAACTCCACACATTTCTTTCTTCTTGAGGCCGAAGTCGATTATATCATGAGTAACTCCACATAATTCTGGTGATGGTAAGGTTGAGTCATCTGAATTGTCATCTTCAGAATCTGTCTCAACGTCTAGAGCATCCAGTTGAGTTTGGATTTTCTTTCTTTCTTCAGTTAATAAAGCTTTCTGGCTTCTTCTGAAGATTCTTCTATCTTTCTTGTCACCTGTCCTTAGTTTGTTGAAGGCAGGACAATCCTTCTTGAAGTGACCAGGTTTCTGACAATAGAAACAGATATCGTTTCCAATTTCTGCTTCCTCATTACATGATGCTTTCTGAGCTGGCTTGTTCAGCGAGCTTTGCATATTTTTGTACTGGTGATAGTTTGAGCCTAGATGCTTTTTCAGCTTTTCTTTGGCTTTTCTTCTCTCAATTTCTCGACTGACATATTTGCTCATTTGCTTTGCAGCAAGAGCATCCTTAGTCCCTTCCTTGCTTTTCTTCTTTTCAGAAGTTCCTTGAGCAACTAGAGCAATCTTCTGCAACTTTTCAATTATCAACCGTAGCAAGATGTGAGAAGAGTTCCACTGGAGTGATATTTGGCATTCCTTGGTTAAAATAAAAGAATTTAGTATGCTCCCAGTTGTGGTTAAGACTTCTGACAATAGTCTTAATCTTTTACGGGAGTATCTGTTGCTTTCCCCAAGTGCTGCCATATCACTCATGAGAGTGGTAAATCTGAAATCAAGTTCTTCCAGAGTTTCAGTGGGTCCTTGTTTGAAATTTTGAAATTTCAACTTGAGAACTTCGAACTTGTTTTCTTTAGTTTTCTCAGTTCCGGCACAGATTTCTTTAATCAGTTGCCAGGCAACTTTCGCCGTTTTAGCACCCCAAAGTTTACACTGTATGTGCTCAGGTGTCGATCTGATGATGATATTACGAGCTTGACCATCCAGACGATTTCTCTTGGCATCTTCCGATGTCCAGAGTTCTCTGGGCTTTGGTTCGTAAATAACTTGACTAGTAGATCTCCTACTTGTTGACGCATCAGTTTGTGAAGATCCTTCGCTTTGATCTCTGTCTCTACCATTAGAAACCTCCATGACTTGTTGAAGTTGTTGAATGACTATCGGGCCATTCTTTATCACTTCGATCATTTCGTCACTTATGGCTTCAAGGTGGAGCATCATGTTATTTTCCATTTCTCGTAGTTCTCTGGTTTGAGAACGGGTGCATCACTCAGAGACATTCCTGCACACTTAACACACAAATTAAATAGTCCTCGAAAATGGACAAAGTTCCTTCACCTATCTGGGGATCTAGGTTCTCAGAAGGCTTGTGAACCTCCTTTCGATACCACTTGTTGGTCCGGATAACGCAAAGTAAAAGACTAGAGGGGGGTGAATAGTCTTTTAAAACTTTTCGATAAAACTATTTCTCGAGATATCGTGTAGATATCCGATACTTAGATTCGAGCACGGAAGACTTAAGATAGATAAGTGCGTAAGCAGTTAAAGTGTGTGTGTGTGTTCTTTGAAATGTAAAATCTGAAAAGTAAATAACCAATGCAAGTATAGTGGTATCCGAGGTGGCGTAATCCTCCAACTAATCCACTTCGGTCTTCCAAAGACCTAGAATTCACTAGAATAGATAATTGAGGTCACCTTACAAAAATCCTATTCTAAGATTTCTTAAACAGATGGTTCCCAACCAAATGTTCCCCCTGAGTTGTTCCCGGCATGACCAAGTACTTCATGTACTTTAAACCTTTTGAGCTATTATCTAGCTTCCCAAGCTAAGTACTTCCTGTGCTCAATAACCTTGGAGTTATTCCTTAGTTTCTCAAACTAAGTACTTCCTGTACTCCACGCCAATGATGGTGTTGGTTTTGGTTTGAGTTGTCAGACGAGCTTCTTTAATAACTTTTCAGTTAATCAGATAGCTCTGTGAATCAAGTATACTTAATACACTTTGCAATGTATGGTATCTTGTTCTTTTTACTGACCCAAGTCTTAGATAAATGTTCAAGAGAATGAATCTTAGATACTTGATCTTTCAATTCAACTCTTTCACAGATAGCAGTGCTTGTTTAGGATCAGGACACTTAGAACTTCAGTGTTACTCAAGATCAAGAGCTTTGGTTGTAACAGAAAGCTTTGAGGATAAGTAATTTGCTTGAGATAGCGAGATATGTGTTCAGTGTAAGTTCTTCAGGTTGTGTAGTGTGTCTTCTCAAGCTGTCTAAGTGTTGATATTAATAGATGAATTTGAGTGCCGTTTGAATAGTATCCGTTAGGCTTAAATCAAATTCAAACTATTGATATCTGTGTATAATCTTATGTGAGTTTGTCTTCTTCTTGAAGCTACCGTTGCTTTTGTTCGTACATCTCGTCCGTGCATTTAATGCATTGTACTATACTTTTGTCTGTAGTGCCAACGGAACTATGCTTGTATGTCGAGACAACCTTGATCAGATTTCTCTGATTCTTTGCACATTCTTATCTTTAACTTCAGATACCACTTTTATTAAAACAACTTTGTTTGCAATATATATATTTCTTTTTCAGAAATGTGTTTTGAAGCTCAAGGTATCTGAGAATAGATATCTGTGGACACTTTCCTTGTTTTCAGATAGACCTTTTATTTCTCAGATATCTCTTGTGACACAGTTTGTTTAAAACTATTCGTGTCTTCAAGATATCTGGCCAAGGTATCTGTAAAACTGTTTCAGTAATCTTGTGCAGTCTTCAAATCTTCAATGTCGTTGAACTTGTTCTGCTTGGATGTCTTCTTCTTGGTCTTCTCTTCATAAAATAAAAATTACATTTTGAGACCTAACATCCTATACAAGATTAACTAGACTATCATACTTAGTGGGTTTCCTCTTTTACAATGTTCAAGTGAACCAAGAGTACTAATCACCTTTCTGAGACTAAGATAAGTTATCATGTTGCTGATCAAAATCTAAACAGATATTTCTAACAAAATATCTAACAAATTTCCTAACATAGTGAATGTTTTAAGCAGGTGTTGATGAAGACATCGAGTTTAATGATAGGTCTCTGAAAGGTGTCATTGTAGTATTGAAGCAACAAGCACAACCAACAGAAGGAAGGAAGCTGAAGTTCACCAACAAGTGTAATCGATAAAAGTCTATTTTAACAACTCAGTTTGCATTTGTGTTAAAATCACCGAATGGACGTTTATTGTAAATTTTTTCCTATGATAATATATGCTTTAAAACCTTTGGATGACTGAATGTTTCAATATTAATTATAATGACTAAATATTTTAAGTAGCTTATTTTAAGCTTGTTCATTGATGTTTTAGTGGCATCCCTAAAACCTTTAGACTTGTTTAATGGTTGTTTAATGATATTTGTGAATGATTTTAGATTTTCACTTAAAACTATAACAAACCATCGTAAAACGATCATGTAGCCCATTAAAACCATCACATCATCTCTTAAAAAAATAAACATAAGAGGTAAAATAATAATTAAAACATAAAATACTGACACATTAAAACCATCACATCATGTCAAAGCGTTTGTAGACGAGCGGCAAGCTAGACACCCTGCACCAAAAAGGTCACGGGTTCGATCCCCGAAATGGGTGATTTATCTCTCTGTATAGAGAATGATTGAAATAGTGATTAGAGATTTATTGATGATAAAATTTGTCCTAGGTTAACACTACAAGAATTTTCGATTTTAGAGACGAAATTTAGCGACGGATAAATAGCGACGAATCGCTACTGTTAGCGACGAATTAGAGACGGATTGATCAATTTGCACAATCCGTCTCTAATCCGTCGCTAAATAGGGACGGATTAACTATCCATCTCTAATTAAGTTGACCCAAAAATTAAAAAAAAGAAATAAAATTCGTCGCTCATTAGCGGCGGATAAATCTATCCGTCGCTAAAACCCTAATATACCCAGATCCAGATCTGCCTCATCCTCCTCCACCATCATTCTTCCACCACCACCATCTCCCTTCCTTCACCACCTCTCCTTCCATCACCACTACCCGCCTTCCTCTCCTCCACCACCACAGTAAACAGAATTAACCGTCGCTGATCCGTTGCGAATTAGAGACGGATTGTCTATCCGTCTCTAAAAGATTTGCGACGCCCGTTTTAGAGACGGGTGTCCTATAAAAAAAAAAAAATCACATCATCTCTTAAAACATTAACAAAATTTGTTAAAACTGTAACTGGAATTTTCAATGCTAACAACTTAAAATCATAATATAATTTATTAAAAGCATAACGAAAGAGGTGTCTCCGCGGTTTTTTAAGAAACTCGGCCGGTCATACCGCTAAAATAAAAAACCGCAAAAAACCTTGACTTTCCCATATTTTAGGAAAATCAAGCATTTTCCAAGACTTTGGATAAACATGATAACTAGAGGTTCAATAGCATCTATGATCATTAAAATAAGTTTCAAAATAGAGCCTTTAGATGGAAAGAAAAATAGTCACTTTGTTCTAGTTTATCTAGTCATTTATTTTGTCTATCGAAGAGTGAGAGATAGACTAAGCCCTTGGCTCTGTTTAGCAAAATTAGCTGAAAAGTTAGCTGGTAGCTGATTAACTAACTGGTAGTTGATCAGGTAACTGATAACCTAACTGATTAGATAGCTGATCGACTAGCTGATAAGCTAACTGATTTTAATGTAGGTGTTTAACAAATTAGCTCATAAGTTAGCTGGTATTTTGTAAAAGAGATTTTTTTTTTACACTAATAACTTTTGCCCATTTTGAACTTACCCTACAACCTTTTTTTTTTTTTTTTTCATTTCACACTAAAACGTTTAGCAAAATTTTGACGTTACACTAAAAATTAACGCCCGTTAAGTTTTTATTTTAAATCACACTAAAAACTTTTTAAAAATTTGCACCCGCTACCAAAACTTTTCTCCAGTTTTTTAAATCACCAGAACCTTTCTTGACTGGTTTGAGTTATCAAAATATATGTTCGCATGAATTGTTTGGGATTGCTGGTCTAGTGGTGGTTGGATTATGCATCGTATTCGGCGTGAATTTTACTTTTTACAATCAAATTCTTCGTAGAATTTGTTGGTTCAATGTAGAGATTTAAGGCAATGCATATGTGCATATGTCAATTTTGTATCTTTCTGCGTTTAGATCTAAAAAACGACACAAAGCTACTCATATATGTGGAACGAGCATATAATTTTGGTTCCTTCTTTTTTGTAATTTTATTGAAGCAACTAGGAGGGATGGAATGTTAAGAGAATTCGAACACTTAGTTTTATAGATAGAAGAAAACATATGAATGCCAATTAATATACTAATAAATTTTGTCATTTATTATCCGTGTACTCTGGAATTTGACATTCACCATATAATTATGCAGTATCTTATTGATATATTTATCATAAAAGAAAATTATTGTTATATTTAGCAAACAAAGGAAGAAAGTGTGTTTGGTAGACAAAATACACTAGTGTATCATGTTTATGGAGTGAGTGATAAGAGTTGATCATTCTATTTTAAGTTTAATGGATGCTCGTTATATTGTTTATATTGGTAGACAAAATACACTAGTGTATCAAGTTTATATTAAGTTCAATGCATAATAACAATAACGACGACGGCAACTACAACATTAACAATAATTATATGGGATAAGAGGTTTGTTGTTTAGCATTTGTGGTTGTAAAGTAAAGTGTCGTTGTTGGTTTGTGACTCGCATTGTAATCCTTGTTTTCCGGAACACTTCTGGTATTCTTTTGATTGGAATAAAATTTTAAATTTTTCAAAAAAAAAAAAAATTATTATTATATAGAAAGGTTCTGGTGTCGAGTACAAGTTTTTTCAAAGGTTTTGGTGTCATTTAAAAATAAGTTAACGGTAACTTAACTGCCATCCAACCTTCGTGTAAAGTCAAATTTTTTATAAACTTTTTGGTGTAAAATGAAAAAAAAAAAATGGTTATAGTGTAAACTCAAATTAGCCCAAAAGGTTTTAGTGTAAAAAAAAATTCGCTCTTTGTAAAATGATATATAAGGACATTACTCTTATTTTTATTTAATTTTAAATTTTCTCATCGTATTATTAGTCTATATTTTTTTAGATATATAGTACATCACATTTTATTCAAATATATACTCAATGTACTTTTCACCGCAACTTTAATAACATCATTAAAAATTATCAGAAGTTGAAAGAAATATTCGTGAGCATTCTAACTTAATAAGAAAAAAAGTCGGTAATTGATGTATAGTATACATGTGTACATTTCAATGAAAGGCAGATGAATTAAAAAGAGACAATTATAATAACAATTGATTTTTTTTAATTTTATTTAATTTTAGGTCATGAACATTTGTGGAATGAAAAGATAAGAATGAGTTTTTTTAAAAAAAAAGCTAACTTGGTTAACTTCTCAACCAGCTAGCTGAAAAACTAGCCGATCAGCTAGCTGATTTAAGAAGCTGTGCGTTCACGTAACGAAATTTTCATTAGTCAATGATCAAAGAAGCTCCTGGAGCTAAAAAAACTATCTAAAAAACTAGTGTTAAACAGTAGGAGTCATTTTAGATTTTCTTATAACCATGTTCACTACGGGAGCAATATCAAACAAGTAAAAGATTATCTTATATTAATAAAAAGATTATTCGCTGTTGTTTTCATGGGGTTTCCTTACAAATTACAATCCTCTTATGATTTTTATATCATGTCACAGCTAGTGAGTACCTCATCCAATCACATAATTACCACCAATTAAAATGTACCAATCACTATAATAATTTTTATATCATTTCAACGATGTTGTGTTTATATTTTATTACACTAACAACCCTCCAGATTGAGGCAAGCAACGACTTCTCTTTCTACTATATAAACCCCCTAGTGAAGAGCTAGAAGTGCACATATTATCTTTTATTAATTCAAAACACATTTTAATTTCTTGACAAGATTTCGAATTCACTAATAATAATTAAAAGTATATAATATAAACATATGGCTTCTTCAGCACTACCTTGTAAGCTGTTCGCACAACTTCCGATCAAAGCCGGTGGAGGAGAGTTGTTTCATGAGCTGGTTTCGAATAAGCCACACGAACTTATCACTGCTTCCCCCACAAAACTTCAAGCTTGTAAAGTTCATGAAGGAACCATTGGAACAGATGGCTGTATCAAATTTTGGAATTTCACCGTCGGTAAGTAACTATATTCAATTAATCATATAATTCTTACTAGTGTATAATACAAACTTTTGCGAGAGACAGTCTCTCGGAGAGACCAATTCAACATCACATATTTATGTACAAACATCATATGTTTAACTTTAAACATTGTGTATATAATAAACCTACATTATACAATTGCATTATATATATGCATTTCTAACATGTGATGTTTAATTTGTAGCTAAACATGTGATTTTTATGATAAAATATGTGATGTTTGATTTTGCCTTTTCGAGAGACGGTCTCTTGCAAAAGTTACTAATTAATTAACGGTTATAAAATTTACAAACTTTTGCGATAGACCGTCTCTCGGGGAGACCAATTCAACATCATATATTTACGTACAAGCATCATATGTTTAACTTTAAACAACGTGTGTATAATAAACCTGCATTATAGTTGTATAATTCTATGCATTTCTTAACATGTAATGTTTGTGATAAAGTATATGATGTTTGATTTAGTCTCTCCGAAAGACGGTCTCTCACAAAAGTTACTCTATAAAATTCTTACTTAAAGAACAGAGTATGAGTTCTCAGTAATATCCTAATGTTTATTTGGCTATGTTCTCTTCATCTCAAAAACCATTAATTTCAATTCAGATCAAATCAGTTCATTCAAAGGAAAAGAACAGAACCTTAGTCTTTTTCTTCTAATATTTGTTGTATACAATCTCCCAAGAGACTACTCTTACAATAATATATGATCGATGGAATCCGGAATTTTGAGGTTAATTCGATGAACAAATTAAAAACAAATTCGCTCTATTCGAGCGACCTCCAAGGGATTCTTGGCACGATTCACATAGAATTAGAGTTTGATTTGCACGATTAAAAAATATTTTAACTGGAACATTCTTGATTAGGTTTTAGTTTGCTTATGAATTCAGTAGATATAATATACTTAGTTTTCTATTCACTGAACCTATATGTATACTATATTTTTCTTAGAAATTAATTAATAACACCTCTAATTAATTATCAACCACGATTATATATTTGTATGCATAATTTAGATGGAGAAAAGCATTCTGCAAAGACTCTGGTTGAGAAATTTGATATGGAGAAAAAGAGCATTAGATATAAATGGCTTGAAGGGGACATGCTGGAGTTGTACAAACATTTTGTCAGAATAATTCATGTAAAACCAATGAAGATGGCGACTTTGTTAAATGGACTAGAGTAAATCAATGCGTGGAGGATACTCCACATCCACTTTCACTTGTCAAATTCCATATCGAACTCAAAGGAGATCGAGGCCCATGTTCATGCCTGAAATATTACAGAAACAAATATTATACTTGAAAAAAATAAATATTTTTACACGTAATAAGTGTAAAATTAGTTTCACCTTGATCATATATGTATAAGAGACCCACTAGGTCACTTAAGCATAAGCGAAACAAGTTTATGAATTAGAAGATGCCCTAGTTATCTTTATCTAATAGTACTTGTTGAGGGGATGAGCATCAAACACTAACTAAACTACTACAAGTCCCAATTCTAAGATCCGTCTCCAACTTGATGTTCGTACTAAAAGCTTTGTCGAAGCCGGAGCACCGGAAAGGACTAAGTGGGGGCTTAGAAGGGTAATCCAGTTTGCTATTGTCAAACCGGGAAGAGACTTTACTCAAGAGAGAGAATGAAGCTCTCAATGTAGTAATTATGAGGGAAGTTATGATATGAGTTGACTTACCTTAATGTGTGTGATCTTGTGCTATATAGTTATCATGTACTTATGAAGTGGCTCATAAGATGATGCCAAGTATATGTTCAGGATTTGGACAACAATGCTCCCTTGGCCCATGGCCCAATAGTATGTGAAAGTCCAACACCATTAGATGGGTCTGGGAGGGTAGATTGGTCCTTTTACCTCTCAGAGTACTATTCTCGCTGATGGGTCCGTGTGAGACCTTTAGAATGATTCGAGCTCTGTTGAGTTGGTCTGTTCCTAGGTAACTCAGTGACGGTCCGAGACACAAGCTGCTCGGAAGTATCTTGGAGGTTCCAATATATATGTTTGGTGTTATTGTTAAGGTGGCGTCCGAGTTTATCTCGTCCAGTCCATTTGGCATCCTGACAATGTCGGATATGTGATCCTTTGTCGAGTTCTGAGGTCGTGCCCCCAGCTAGGTCGGACTAGCTGAAAAGGTGTATTGACCTAAGTGTACTGGTTGACCAGGAAGGGTTTCCTTAAGGCGGACTTCCAAAGGTCGGACAAGTACTGAATTGTCCATTCTAGCCTTGATGCGCTCTAGGACACGCTCTATGGCGCCCTTAACGGATTGGACATATATCCGTATCAACATATGTCCCCCTAGTTTCCAAGTATCTTAGTAAAAGATAGTTGTGGAACTATAAGTAGAAGAACAAGTGTGTTTTAGGAGCGTGTCCAAATCGTTAAATGTGAGGGAGAAAATCCCTTCTTTCCATGCTAAAAATATGTATCTGTGTTTCAGGAATTTTATATATATATATATATATATATATATATATATATATATATATATATATATATATATATATCTTCCCCCCCCCTTTCGTTCTACAGTCCGAGATAGAAAAAATCCCGGACTGTAGAAGGAAAAGGTATTTGTATCCAAGATATATCGAGATCCGAGTACGGTATTAGGATTTAAAGAAGTCTCTTGTGGAAGATTGTGTAGGAAGTAATTCGTTGGGCTGGATATGTGAAATGGTTCACCTGGGCTGATGAATAATGATCCAAGAGGCCTAATAAGTTGTCCGTCCAGCCCATGAGTGAGGATCCCGAGATAATGTCGAATTTCCAAAATAAATTTAATGGGGCGTGATGTAATTTCGCAAAATGTGAACCGATGCGACCGTTGGATTGAAATGATCAACGGCTGGGATTTAAACCCAAGTGATGCGACGTTTCGGCTTCCCCAACTATCCTTCTATAAATAGTTGCCAGATCTGTCATTTTCACACTTTAGCCAAATCGAATCCAGAGCAATCCTAAGCAATCCGAGCAAATAACAAGCTTCCGAGCAATCAAAGTTTCCAGTGTGCAATCAGATATCCGTGCAAGTCGCTTTCGGAGAGCAAGCAAGGCTTTGTGGCCCGTCCATTCTTTTTTAAACTGCTTTATCAAGTAAGTAAATCTGGTCCTCTCTAAATTCTGACTGATTGTTCTTCTTTCTCGGATGCATGTATGCTTTGTTGAATTTCCAATATCATATGCTGTATAGATAGGGTGTTTTTGGCCAAGTAATGTGCCGTATGTTGAATTTTGGTGATTCTAGTATTGCATGCATTCTGTAGTTGAATTATGGTGCCAATTTGTAGACATGACTTGTAGATTGGCCCTGTGAATGTGCCATGTATGGTAGATTATAGCGCCAGTAGGTTTGCTGAAATCCTTGTTGCCTTGCCTCGTGTGGTAGATAACAGTGCCAATTGGCACATAGAATTCCCTTGTGGCACGGCCTTGTGTGACAAGTTAGGTGCCAGTAGGTAGGAAAGAATGACCCATAGGAATGCCCCATAAAGTAGGGTTTCTTCGGACAATGGGACTTAATAAGATACATAAACGAACTCTCGGACGAACATAACATCATTTTCTGATCTGTTTCCTTCTGCCCTAGGATGTCCGGGATCGATAGTCAGAACCAACATGAAGTTCAAGACTATGATGGCGGAATAATCCAAGGGTCTGAGTCTGTTGCGGTAACCTCGTCCGTGTCAGACCACCCGGAGTTGGAGATTCGACATAACAGACTTCCTGTGGAGGTACGCAACGCGGACGTTGTGGAGCTCGTCTCTTCTGAGGACTCAGACGCTGGGCATGGGGTCCGTGACACTGTCACTACTCAGAATGAGGCTGTGAGAAGCCAGACGAATGTTGCGAGAACAAGGGCACGAGTTCAAACCCGGACCATAGGCAGTGGTGGTATGCCTGCAGGTAGGAATGTGCCTCGGACTGAACAGGGAGACGACACTGGTCGTGAGGCAGATGATGTGGAGATGTTCGAGGCTGGGGAGGAGGACCGTGTTGTGATGGAACAGGTCCGACCAATCCGAGTACATCCGGGAGACAAGAAGTTGGAGAAGAAGAGGATAAAGAAGGAGAGGAAGAGGAGGAAGACGAGGAGGAAGCCTCTCAAGCTGCCCGTCCACGGGGATGATCTGGGCGAACCAATCGCCGAATTGTCCTGCACCCTAAAGTGCCCGCACAACCTAATCCACCATTAGCTGCGTGTCGCGGAGCTCAGGCGGCACGGACTAAATTCCCTCGTCTTGCGTCTGCTGTCGTAATCGCAAACCCGTACGGTGAGCTTAACGTGGATGGCTTGCTTCCCACCTGTCCATCAAAGGTTAAGCCCGAAGATATTCCGGAGTGGAGGCGGAAGTGGGAAATTCCAGAGTCCGTTGAAATCATGGTTCCAGGGCCGGGGCACACTTTCTACAATCCGCCCGCTGGATATATGTGCGTGCATGAAGCGGCCTTCTCCTGTGGATGGAAGGTTCCCATCGTGTCCGAATTTAAGCACATCCTGAATCACATCGGTATTGGTCCGAGCCAGGTTATCCCCAAATCTTTGGGAAACCTTATTTGTTTCGCGGTCTTCTGTGCGAAGAGGGACAAAGTGTAAATTTTGAAAACTTTCGGCAATTGTTCAATGTGACTTTTAGTACGGGGAATCCCCTCTTCTATATTTTTGTAAATAGGAAGTCGTATAACTTCATTTCCGATCCCATTTCCTCTCTCGGATCAAAATGGTGGGAAAAATACATCTTCGTGCGGATGGCTTTGAAGACTGGAGAGTCCGTAGGGAGACGGGAGCAATGGGGGTTGCCCAAGAAGTTTTCAAGGGAAAGTATCCCGGACTGGCGCCCTCTGCCCAAGAATGTGGCTCCGTGGGTGGCGAAAATCCACAAGAAAAACCAGCCACCTACATATCTATTTCACGGATTGATTTGTCAGCCGTTGCCCTATTTGTGCGGACTGACTGACGTTGTGGAGGTCGGAGGGAAGACCGACTTCAGTAAGGATTCTGAATTAGGACTCGTGTTTTCTCTTTTTTTGAATGTCATGCATGATTGTTCCACAGTTGTCCACTATTCGTACTTTTATAAATCCGTATCTGACATCGTTTGTTTGTTCCACAACTTAGTGGTTCAACTACATCATGTAGACTCTCCGAGCGAAAAAGAAGCAGCAAAGGGAGCAACAGGCTCTTGAGCTTGCCACTGGCCAGAGGGCCAGAATCATTAATACTTCCGTGGGACTCACTATGACGGACCCTAAGAATGCAGCGGTGTTTGCTGCGGAAGAGGATAGGCGGAAGTAGGCGGGTGAGGCTCCGCAAACTTTGGAGGTGCCTGACAAAGGCAAAGCTCCTGTTACCCGGAGTGCTGCTGCTTCGAAGCCTCCGACTTCTGCTGCTCCGCGGACCTCTGGACCTGGCGGTTCTACTGCGTCCGCACCTCTGCGGGACGTGCTGATGCGGGATGCCATCGTTTCTGGCAAGAAGAGAAACGCAACCGCGGATGTCTCTCTAGCGGCGAAGAGGCAGCTATTCTCCGCCATCCTGCCGTTATCCGATCAAGCGGCCCTTGATGCGGAGTATGAACGGAGTTGTGGACTCCCCGAGGTTGAAAGGGTCGGAGAGATCCACGATTTGCATCAAAGGGTAAGTGAATTTAGTGGATTTGTAGTTTCTATTGATGTTTGAGAATATAACTTCTGATTATTCGGATCTCTTGTAGCTCGGATGCATGATCAGAGCAATGCAGTGGAAGGACAGTGAACGAGCTACCATTGAAGAGGATTTGCACAAGGCAGTGGCTGTTGTGGCGGAGGAGGCGGATAAGGTCAAACAGGTAGAGGCCAAGTCGAAGAAAAAGGATGTGGTCATCAACAAGCTGAAGGCGAACTGGGACCAGACTAAGGCAGACTTGGAGTGGAAGGAGCACTTCATTGATGGGGCAATGAAGATGTTCCTGGAGTCCAAGGATGCTGTCCTTGAAGATCTCCAGTTCGTCTGGCTCCAGGTTGTGAAGGACTTTATGAAGTCTGACTCAATCAAGTTCTTCATGGCGGACAAAGCCGATGCTCTCCGCTTGGAGGGGTTCTCATCCGCCATTGGCCAATTGCAAGCGAAGGGGTTGGTGCCTCCGAACTTTGATTGGAAAAAGGAAGGATTGGATCCGTCTACGGATGATAATGGGGTGGAAATTCCAGTGGAGGTCGTTCCTGATGAGCGGTTGGCGGCCTGTGAGTTCGCGGAGGTGGTCACCGATGAAGGTGACATTGAGATCAACAACGGTGGACCTTTTCTTCCTGAATTTGTTTCGAAGGCTCTGGAGAAGGTCTGCTTCACGCCTTTCAAGAACTACTTGAACTTCTTGAAGAATTGGTACCATATGCCCTCCCGGATCCGTGGCTATGACGCGGACTACAACATGTTTGAGAGCATAAAGGCATCCTTCAATGCTATTGACGAGTCATGTGCAAATGCCACAAACGCCACTGTTGCGGATGCCCCTAGTGTCGGGAGATCAACTGCCAATCTGACCACCGCCAATCCATCTAGGACCAGTGACGTCGGTCCGAGCAAACCTCTTCCTTAGTGAGAAGCCCGGGGTATGCTCCGTGGAAAGTATGTAATGATTGAATATTGATCTTTGATGGCATGGATCTGTTGCCAAGTACATTAATTTTTCCCTTCGGCATGTAATATTTTTGCAAGTACAATATCCTTCTGTTTATATAATGATGCTTGTGTGTTATGTACTTCCTTGATCCATCGAAATATGCATAGTTTTTATAGATTGCATGAGTATACAACTCTAGCAAACTCGGATTACTTCCCTCGACTTGCAAATTAAGTAAAAAAGTATCAACTTACTATTTTTCGGACCACTTGGTAGATCGACACTGGGCAATTTTCATAAAACGGGTTGCACAGATAGATTAAAGAGTTTATGCTCGGACACTTTTATAGATAGTTATGAAAAGTAAAAAAACGTGGGCTCAATATGACTAGATGGGGTAAGCCCAAATGATCCAACACTGCTTGGCCCAGACGGATGGCCCAAGCCCATCGTCGACGTCAGTCTTCTCACGTGGCGGACGCTGATTTGTTCGTCATATCTATAAATACCCGAGTTTTCAACTGCACTGATCGTACAATTCCGATTCTAATATCCGTTATGTTGAAAATTTCTTTCTTCTTTCTCAAGCTCGGATTCATCTGGCACCATTACATAGGCAGATTGAACCTAGCTGTCTTAATAGGAAGATGGTTTCTTGACCAGTCTCCCCCTCGAGACTCCCGTCCACTCTCAAATCGGTACATGTTGTCTTGAGTTTGAGAGTGGCGTGGGTCTAGAGGGATGGGTTGCTCGAGATCTGTTGTTAGGAAACATAGATCTTGGAAAATGTTCCGATCTGAGGAGTAAACCGACGGACGATCCCATCGGTCGTATGCATGATCCACCCGGTAGGAGCTTGTCCTGTTCGAGGAGCTGCTGGCGGGTGGGTCGTAATACGATCAATGTGTCATATCCGTGTTTGGATTTGAACGAATGGGTGTTTTGAATAATCTTAATGTCCGGAGATTGATTCTTGATTTTTTCGCATTACAGGTACATCCCACTACTCGTTGTTAATGGAAGGATTGATGCTATTGGGATGCCGGGGGTTCCTTTGCTTGAGAGATCCCCTGGTGAAGTTATGGCATATTTCGGAGAATATGACTGACTTTTCCGTTGTATTGTAGATGTTGTGTGGATCCGAATAGATATATCGGATCATAACATGTACAAAGGGGATTATGTGCACTTTTGTTTATTGTACAAACAGAATTGTTGTTAGAGTCTCTTTGCCATGTAAATAATCAAATTTCGATTTGAATCGAAAGATGAAAGTTGTATTGATTTGCCGTAAATTCAATTACAACTTGTGGGATTCGTGGCCAATGAAAAAAGAGTAACAAAAATATAACTGACAGAGTTCTGTGTAATAAACCATAAGCGTAGAAATTTTGAAGGTTCTTAGCATTCCAAGTACGCTTGAGTGGGCGTCCGTGCTCGTCCTCCAACTCATAACTTCCGTTCACTCTAGCTCCGATGATCTTGTCAGGTCCCGCCCACTTGGGTTTGAGTTTCCCAACATTGCTCAAAATATCAGCTCTACGGAGAACTAGGTCTCTGATGTGCTCAAATTAATACTTAGAAAATAAGTAGTAAGCAGTCGTCGTAGACAGACAATGCTAACCACATGATCGTTCACTAAGGAGCTAACTAAGCCACTATAGTGATGCAGAGCAAATACAGAGATGTTTGCAGAAAACAAGATTTGGAAATTTGTATTTTTTACCTAAACTAAACCTAACACAGGAAACAGAAGAAAACTAGTTGGTGAAAATCAATGGAAAGAAGAGAGAACACGGTAGTGATGATCCGGTTATGCTAATTCAATACTAGGTAATCGTTCATATTTGTCACACGGTCGGCGTACAGAAAGCAATCAATTCAATTCAACCGATTGTAATTTGAATATTTAAAACTAGAGTAATCGTGGGTTGTCATGCCACGATCCTTAACCAAAACAACTTTGAAGGTTTAAAACTAACCTATTGAATTGAAGGTTTTACGAAGATTTAAAACTAGACGAACCTATATGAACGAATGATGGAATCGAAGACGAAAGAAGGCATGGTATTGAATACGCAGAGCATAAACATGGTGATAATTGCATGCAAGATCATACAATTCGATAGACAGAAGAAAACAAAGAATTGTAGATAAGCAATAGAGAGTTATCAATAAATTACCAAGAATTCGATGTCGATGATTCTTACAAGATGAAAACTAAGCTCCAAAGATCAATCAATGATAAACTAGGGTTCTTAGGTCCCAAATAGGGTTTAGAATAAGTTATGATTGAAGTTATGGTGAAAGAAATCTATTTATAGGAGAAAAAACGAACAAAATCCGTCCAGAATTCGGCCAGAAATCGCCCATCGCGAAATCTCGCCGCGGCGAAGAAAATAGCTCGCCGCGGCGAGGCACTGTTTAGGTCCCCAAATTGCTCTCGCAAAATCTCGCCGCGGCGATCTTAAAACCTCTGTAACTGTTTCTGCAGACAGAATTTCGCCATGCTTCCAAAACGAAAGTTGTAGACCTTTGAATTATATTTCCGTGGCCACCGAGATAAGGTCAATCGGACATCATATGAGAGAGTTATGGCCAAAATGGCTAGACTGCTCCGTAAAACTTTACTTTTGCAAGCTTCGCTAAAGCGGCTCTCAAATCTTTGTCCGAACTCCGAATCCACTTCCGTTTTCGCCCAGTTACTCTACATTCAATGATCTAGAACCAAAGTTTTCACTCCGATTTTCACCTTCGGGACACAAAAATCCTACAAAACACAAACAAGAAACCAAACATAAAAACGCACTAAAATAATATAAAACTAAGGTCAAAGACTAACAAAGACGATTAAAAAGGACCAAATGAGACGTTAAAATATTGTCTCATCAAAATCCCCAAACCGAACCTTTGCTCGTTCTCGAGCAAACAAACAACCTAGACAAAAACTAGACTCAAGACAAAAATAAAAAGAAAACAAATAAGAGAGTTGAACTTCCAAGTGACTGAATCTACCATTGAAAACAATAAATTCACAAGATGCAAAAGTTTTGTACTCAACTAACCTTGGCAGAATAGTGCACAGAAAATCAAACAAGAATGTTTCTCAATTAAATAATACTTAAGTACTAGCTCGCTAATCCCTCACAAATGAATCCTATGCAACTAACTCTCACACTCCTGGAAGTATCCAGTAGGGGTAGACACTCAAGAATATAAAGAGTAAAGGAAGGTGACTTGCGTCACAAAGTTGCCTCAAATACCTCATGCAATGTACTCGGTCAGTTAAGTAAGAAGGGACTTTTTCACAGCTCTATAAACAATTAGCAATAGACTTATAAAAGGGCAATCTCTCTCTCTCTCTCTCTCTCTCTCTCTCTCTCTCTCTCTCTCTCTCTCTCTCTCTCTCTCTCTCTCTCTCTCTCTCTCTCTCTCTCTCTCTCTCTCTCTCTCTCTCTCTCTCTCTCTCTTTTCTTTTCATTTTTTCATTTCTTCATACTCCTTTTTTGCAGTCTCAAATATGACCCATATGCTTATTTTGTCTCAATTTTTTGGTAGTGTCTGTTTTACCGAAAGTCCGCACTTTTGTGCGTGCTGGTTTGGTATACATGCCATCAACCTTCACGGACATATGGCTTTTTAGGACCACGCCGGTGTGTAGGTAGTATTTGAAACACGCCCAACACGACTAACGGTGGCATAAATGCCATAGATACACTCCGAGACTTATTCCAATATTTTTGAGAGAACAAAAGCCACGACACAGTCATTAAATATACACGGCTCACATAAACTTCCTCCCCAAACCTGTTCTTGGAACGGGTTTAGCACAAGCAAATAAGAATGAAAATCATGCCGTTCGTCATACTTAACTTACACAAAGTACACATGAGAATGATGAGGCGCAAATAAGGGAGTTTGCACTTCCCGAAAAAATTCACACAGGTGCCGATACAATATTTTTTCATCGGCTCAAGGCTTGCTCACAGGCTTTTGGATTAAAGAGCTACACAAACTTATTATTTAAAAGAGAAACGAACTTGTAGGATTTTAAATCCACTACACTACTTCCAGCTAAATATCATACAAAACATAAGCAGCAAGCAAATTTATCATCTACAATAGACGTTCGACTTGGAAGAACAACTCCGACTCACCATAAATAACAAATAAAAAATAAAAAACTAACAACCTAAAACTGAACTAGAACTGACACATAAAAGTGGCTAACATACCACCCCACGTAGATAACACAAAACACATGAAATCCCTCCCCAAACCTAAACTTTAGCTCGTCCTCGAGTTTCAAGTTTAATCAAGCGAAGGAATAGAATAGAAAAAATAAAGGAAACTTACCCCCGGGTTGCCTCCCGGGAAGCGCCTTTTATTATAGTCGTTTGGCTCGACTTTCGGGGAATGCTGCTATCCATTATCAAACGGGAATGAATCCCTTTCATCCTTCCCGATATACACAATATTTTGGGAGCCATCCTTAGCTCCTCTCCTCAAGTTCTCCAGTATGTCCCTAATTCCATGCAAACTAGAATTAAACAAATAAGCAGAATCACAAACTAAAAAATAACCTAAGGGAATAGGGGACAAATACATAGAAAATAAAGGATCAAAACTCCCTTGATAATTATCTGTGCAGTGGATCTCAAGGACGAAGATATCCTGAGCCTGGATGGCAGCATGTGTAACAGCTAATGAAGGGAATGAAAGAGCATCCTCTAAAATATCATCATTAGATACTTCCTCCATACCTCCTTTGTCGACCGCAAGAGTGGAAGAGTCTAATTCAGGTGTCGTCGTAGAGCAAGACAAGTCAAGCTCCACAACTAGCTCATCATCAGAACACTTCTCGGGTGCTTCAGATTCAGTAGAGCCCTCAGGTGGAGAGACTGTGTATCGAGATTTCCACCCCCCAGTACCAGGAGAATACCTCTCTACAAAAGAATTAGCTACCTCACTCCAAGAGTCAATCGATCCCTCAGGTGCCGACGTAAGCCAATTTCTAGCAGACCCTTCCAAGGCTCCATCAAACATCCTCATGCAAAGCTGCTCTTCTGAAAGTCAAATCCCCTCTTCGTTCTCATGCGGAATCCTCAGCACACCATCCTCGAATGCCTCTAAGAATTTTCGAACATCACCATATCCATCGAACTTGGTAAGAATGGAGTAGTAAGCAGTGTTCGCCCAATAATTCCTGGCATCGACATCCAGCTTTATACATGGTTTTTTAGGCATCACATACGAACAATAGTAATCTCCAAACGTCATAGCCATCTTTGAGTCCTTACTGAATTACTAGTATCTACACATAGAAAAACAAAACCAAAGAGCAGATCCACAAAAATAACAAAAAATAATCTAAACCAGAAAAACAAACAAACGAACAAACAAAAACGTAAAAACTCCTAAACACTACAGAGGGAGTTAACTCCCCGGCGGCGCCGCCAAATTTGATGTGCTCAAATTAATACTTAGAAAACAAGTAGTAAGCAGTCGTCGTAGACAGACAATGCTAACCACAGGATCGTTCGCTAAGGAGCTAACTAAGCCACTATAGTGATGCAGAGCAAATACAGACATGTTTGCAGAAAACAAGATTTGGAAATTTGTATATTTTACCTAAACTAAACCTAACACGGGAAACAGAAGAAAACTAGTGGCGAAAATCAATGGAAAGAAGAGCGAACATGGTAGCGATGATCCGGTTATGCTAATTCAATACTAGATAATCGTTCATATTTGTCACATGGTCGGCGTACAGAAAGCAATCAATTCAATTCAACCGATTGTAATTTGAATGTTTAAAACTAGAGTAATCGTGGGTTGTCATGCCACGATCCTTAACCAAAACAAATTTGAAGTTTTAAAACTAGCCTATTGAATTGAAGGTTTTATGCAGATTTAAAACTAGACGAACCTATATGAACGAATATAAACCCTAGATTCGAATCTGCATAACCATCACATAACTACCGAGTTCTGGAGAGGTTTAACTACTCATGATGGAATCGAAGACGAAAGAAGGCATGGTATTGAATACGCAGAGCAAAAACATGGTGATAATCGCATGCAAGATCATACAATTCGATAAACAGAAGAAAACAAAGAATTATAGATAAGCAATAGAGAGTTATCAATAAATTACCAAGAATTCGATGTCGATGATTCTTACAAGATGAAAACTAAGCTCCAAAGATCAATCAATGATAAACTAGGGTTCTTAGGTCCCAAATAGGGTTTAGAATAAGTTATGATTGAAGTTATGATGAAAGAAATCTATTTATAGGAGAAAAAACGAACAAAATCCGTCCAGAATTCGGCCAGAAATCGCCCATCGCGAAATCTCGCCGCGGCGAAGAAAATAGCTCGCCGCGGTGAGACACTGTTTAGGTCCCCAAATTGCTCTCGCAAAATCTCGTCGCGGCGAGAACATCATTTGCCGCGGCGAGCTTAAAACCTCTGTAACGTTTGCTGCAGACAGAATTTGGCCATGCTTCCAAAATGAAAGTTCTAGCCCTTTGAATTATATTTCCGTGGCCACCGAGCTAAGGTGAATCGGACATAATATGAGAGAGTTATGGCCAAAATGGCTAGACTGCTCCGTAAAACTTCACTTTTGCAAGCTTCGCTAAAGCGGCTCTCAAATCTTCGTCCGAACTCCGAATCCACTTCCGTTTTCGCCCAGTTACTCTACATTCAAAGATCTAGAACCAAAGTTTTCACTCCGATTTTCACCTTCGAGACACAAAAATCCTACAAAACAAAAACAAGAAACCAAACATAAAAACGCACTAAAATAATATAAAACTAAGGTAAAAAACTAACAAAAGACGATTAAAAAGGACGAAATGAGACGTTAGAATATTGTCTCATCAGTCTCCAACCTGTAAATCTTTAGTTTGAATATTCTTGTTATAGGCCCGGGCTGCAGTTGCTTGATATCTATGGATATTAGCCAATGCCTCGGTCCTCTTCTGATCTAGCATGTCTAGGTCATAGATCCGAGCTTCCTGATTGGCGGAATCATGAAACTCTTGGATCCTCATTGTTTCGACCTCAATCTCTGCTGGTATGACTGCTTCCGTGCCATAAACCAGAGCAAAAGGAGTCTCCCTAGTTGCAGTCCGTGCTGTGGTGCGATTTGCCCAGAGTACACCATCTAGGTCATCCGCCCAACTATCCTGAGAGGTCCTTAATCGTTTCTCTAGGATCTTGACAATTGTTTTGTTCGTGGGCTCAGCCTGTCCGTTGGCCTGTGGATATCCAACAGATGTGAACCGTTGCTCAATTTTGAAGGAAGCCAGCCATTCCTTAAGTCTGTTGCCCGAAAATTGAGCACCATTATCCGAGACAAGAATTCTCGGTTATCCAAAGTGACAGATGATGTTCTTCCAAATGAAGGTCCACACACGGCTTTCCGTGATAGTGGCCACGGCCTCTGCTTCTACCCATTTGGTGAAATATTCCACAGCTACAATTAAGAATCTGTTCTGTTGAGTGTCTCTCGGGAAAGGTCCGATAATATCAATTCCCTATTGGTCAAACGGACATGCTATGACTGACGGAGTCATTGGGTGAGTCGGATGATGGGGGATGTTTGCATAATACTGACAATCGTGATGCGATTCGCTAAGCTCATGAGTCTTTGTCAATGGTAGGCCAGTAGTAACCTTGTCGGATGATCTTTTCAGCAAGAGTCTGCCCACCAGAATGACTTCCACAACTTCCACTTTGAATTTCCTCAAGCACTGTGCTTGCTTCTTGTGGATCCAAACATCTCATATGGGTTCCAGTGAAGAATTTCTTATACAAATCCTCTCCAAGTATGAAATACCTATTTGCTTGGTACTGTACGCTCCTTGACTCCTTCGGATCAGTAGGTAGTGATCCGTCCTTAAGGGAATTAAAGATATCAGTCATCCAGTTTCTTCCTGTTCCAATGACCATAATGGTCGGAGTAGGACTCATGACGGATGAGTTCCTAATTGTGAGTAGAATGACTCTTCTTGTGTCCAAGGCAGCTGTTGCGGACGCATACTTTGCCAGAGTGTCCGCTCTTTCATTCCATTCCTTATCAAATTTTTCCAGGGTAAACTCCTCAAAGAGACTCACTTCTTGCTTCAGTAGCTCAAGATACTTGATCATTGAAGGGCCTTTTGTGGCGAAAGTACCAGAAAACTAGGCTTCAACCAACTGTGAATCCGTGTAAGCTTTGAGTTTCCGGACTTGTAGAGACTTGGCTATACGTAGTCCGACCAACAGTGCTTCATATTCAGCTTCATTGTTTGTAACCTTGAAGTCCAAAGATATTGCATAGTCGAGTTCCGCTCCATCAGGGCTTTTAAGGTAGATTCGAATGCCTCCCACTCTTCCGGTGGATGAACCATCCACTTCCAATGTCCAAATATCGGTGGGCTGTTCCTTGGCTTCGGGATCTTTTATGGGCTCCTGAATTTTTAACCTTTGTTCCTCCTCTTTCTGAGTATCCTGGTCGGAGTTATCGGTTTTTGATCCGTTTGAGATATTATCAAGGAGGAACATGTGGTTGACCCGAGTTTCCTCCCATGATGGAGTCCGAGATTAATTGATGAATTGAGCATCTTCAAAGTTATCCGGGTTGATCTTCAGCGGAACTGACTTACGTTTGATCTGCTTGGTAATCAAGCACTCGAATGCCTGCTTATCCGAGACTTTCCCTGACTCTGCTTCAGGGTACTCCGCTAGGAAGTCAGCAATAACTTGAGCTTTCTTGGCTGTAGGAGCCTGATAGCTAATGTCCTATTCGCTCAACTCAATTGCCCACTTAGAGAGTCGTCCGGATTGGTCGGGCTTTCCAAGGACCTGTTACAAAGGTTCTGTAGTTAGGACCACTATCTTATGAGATTTGAAATAGGGTTTCAACCGCCTTGCGGTGTAAACCAAAGCATATGCAAGTTTCTCAATCTTTACATATCTTGTCTCCGCCCCAGCAAGGGCTTTACTAAGATAGTAAATTGGCATGTGATCATTTGCTTGGATCTTTACCAACACGGAACTCATTGCCTCTTCCGTAACGACTAGGTAGAGGTAGAGTGTTTCTCCTTCGACGGGTTTGGAGAGCAGTGGAGGGGAATGGAGGTAATTTTTCAAGTTTTCAAAAGCCTCAGAACATTTCGCCGTCCACTCAAAGTTCTCTCCTTTCCGGAGGATTTTGAAGAATGGAAGATTCTTCTCCGCGGATCGTGAAATGAAGCGACTCAAGGACATAAGACGTCCGATAAGCTGTTGTACCTCATTGATGTTCTTTGGTTGGGGAAGATCTAGGATGGCTTTTATCTTCTCGGGATTAGCACTTATCCCCCCTTTCCGTGGCCATATAACCTAGGAACTTCCCGCCTTTTACTCCGAAGGTGCACTTTTCCGGATTGAGCTTCATTCCGTACTTCCTAAGGATAGCAAAGCATTTGTTCAAGTGCTCTGTATGTTGTTCCTCGGTTTTGCTTTTAACGAGCATATCATCCACGTACACCTCCATGGTTTTGCCAATTTCCTCTTTGAACATTTGATTTACCAGCCGTTGGTAAGTAGCTCCTGCTTTTTTCAGTCCGAAGGGCATCAGTTTAAAGCAATACACCCCTCCCGCAGCAAAGAAAGTTGTTTTCTTAATATCCTCCTTGGCCATCCGAATCTGGTAAAAGCCCTGATACGCATCCATAAAACTCAGTAACGCACATCCGGCTGTGGAGTCGACCAATTGGTCGATCCATGGCAATGGGTATGGATCCTTTGGGCAAAACTTATTCAGCCTTGTGAAATAATTGCACATCCGCCATTTACCCAGTGATTTCTCAACTAGGACGACGTTGCAAACCCAATCAGAATAACGGACTTCTTCAATATGTCCGGCCTTCAAGAGCCGGTCAACTTCCCCCGCTATGATTGCTGTTGGGAAATTTGTTGGGAAATTTCTTGAGAAATTTGTTAGGAAATTTGTTAGACATTTTGTTAGAAATATCTGTTTAGATTTTGATCAGCAACATGATGACTTATCTTAGTCTCAGAAAGGTGACTAGTACTCTTGGTTCACTTGAACATTGTAAAAGAGGAAACTCACTAAGTATGATAGTCTAGCTAATCTTGTATAGGATGTTAGGTCTCAAAATGTAATTTATATTTTATGAAGAGAAGACCAAGAAGAAGACATCCAAGCAGAACAAGCTCAACGACATTGAAGACTTGAAGAAACTGCGCAAGATTACTGAAACTGTTGTTCAGATACCTTAGCCAGATATCTTAAAGACACGAACAGTTTTAAACAGACTGTGTCACGAGAGATATCTGAGAAATAAAAGACCTATCTGAAAACAAGGAAAGTGTCCACAGATATCTATTCTCAGATACCTTGAGCATTAACCACATTTCTGAAAAAGAATTATATATTGCAAACAAAGTTGTTTCAATAAATAAGTGGTATCTGAAGATTGAAGATAAGGACGTGCAAAGAATCAGATAACACTAGTCTCTGATACAAAGCATAGTTCCGTTGACACTACAGGACAAAAAGTATAGTACAATGCATTTAATGCACGGATAGAGATGTCTGAATAAAAGCAACGGCAGCTTCTGAAGAAGAAGACAAAACCTTACTGATTATACAGATATCAATAGTTTGAATTTGAGCCTAACGGATACTATTCAAACGGCACTCAAATTCATCTATAAATATCAACACTTAGACTGCTTGAGAAGATACCTTAGACACACCTTCAACTGCATAAAAACGCAGAACATCTTACTCTCTCAAAGCAACTTACTTACTCACAAAGATTTCTGTTGCGACCAAAGCATTTGATCTTGAGTAACACTGAAGTTCTAAGTGTCCTGATCCTAAACAAGCATAGCTATCAGTGAAAGAGTTGAAACGAAAGATCAAGTATCTGAGATTCATTCTCTTAAACATTTTACTAAGACTTGGGTCAGTAAAAAGAACAAGATACCATACATTGAAAAGTGTATTAAGTATACTTGATTCACAGAGCTATCTGAATAACTGAATAAGTTATTAAAGAAGCTCATCTGACAACTCAAACTAAAACCAACACCATAACTGGCGTGGAGTACAGGAAGTACTTAGTTTGAAAAATCAGGGAATAACTCCAAGGTTACCGGAGTATAGGAAGTACTTGATTTGGGAAACTAAGGAATAACTCTAAGGTTATTGAGTATAGGAAGTACTTAGCTTGGGAATAACTCAAAGGTTTCTGAGTACAGGAAGTACTTGGCTGTGAAAGCCGGGGAACAACTCAGGGGGAACATTTGGTTGGGAACCAATTGTTTAAGAATCTTAGAATAGGTTTATTGTAAGGTGAACTCAATTATCTGTTCTAGTGAATTCTAGGTCTCTGATAGACCAAAGTGGATTAGTTGGAGGATTACGCCACCTCCAGATACCACTATACTTGCTGTGTTATTTACCTTTCTGTATTTACATTTCAGCAACACACACACACACATTTTAACTGTTTCTGCACTTATCTTTAATAAGTCTTCCGCGCTCTGATTCTAAGTATCAGATATCTATTCAGATATCTATTCAGATATCTGAGAAATAGTTTTTATCGACAAAAGTTTTAAAAGACTATTCACCCCCCCCCCCTCCAGTCTTTTACTTTGCCGTTATCTGGACCAACAAGTGGTATCAGAGCAGGAGGTTCACAAGCCTTCTGCACTGAACCTAGATCCCCGGATAGGTGAAGGAACTTTGTCCATTTTTTGAGGACTATTTAATTTGTGTGTTAAGTGTGCAGGTATGTCTCTGAGTGATGCACCCATTCTCAAACCAGAGAATTACGAGAAATGGAAAAATAACATGATGCTCCACCTTGAAGCCATAAGTGACGAAATGATCGAAGTGATAAAGAATGGCCCAATAGTCATTCAACAACTCAAACAAGTCATGGAGGTTTCTAATGGTAGAGACAGAGATCAAAGCGAAGGATCTTCACAAACCGATGCGTCAACAAGCGGGAGATCTACTAGTCATGTTATTTACGAACCAAAGCCCAGAGAACTCTGGACATCGGAAGATGCCAAGAGAAATCGTCTGGATGGTCAAGCTCGTAATATCATCATCAGATCGACACCGGAGCATATACAGTGTAAACTGTGGGGTGCTAAAACGGCGAAAGTTACCTGGCAACTGATTGAAGAAATCATGCGGGCGAAAACCAAAGAAAACAAGTTCGAAGTTCTCAAGTTGAAATTTCAAAATTTCAAACAAGGACCCACGAAACTCGAAGAACTTGATTTCAGATTTACCACTTTCATGAGTGACATGGCGCTCTTGGGAAAGCAGATACTCCCGGTAAAAGATTAAGACCATTGTCAGAAGTCTTAACCACAACTGGGAGCATACCAAATTCTTTTATTTTAACCAAGGAATGCCAAATATCACTCCAGTGGAACTTTTCTCTCATCTTGCTACTGTTGATTATGAGACAACTCAAAGAGAACAAACAACTGAAAAGTTGCAAAACGTGCTCTAATCAGTCAAGGAACTTCTGAAAAGAAGAAAAGCAAGGAAGAAACTGAGGATGCTCTTACTGCAAAGCAAATGAGCAAATATATCAGTTGAGAAATTGAAAGAAGAAAAGCCAAAGAGAAGCTGAAAAAGCATCTAGGCTCAAACTATCACCATTACAAAAATATGCAAAGCTTGCTGAACAAGCCAGCTCAGAAAGCATCATGTACTGAGGAAGCAGAAATTGGAAACGATATCTGTTTCTATTGTCAGAAACCTGGCCACTTCAAGAAGGATTGTCCTGCCCTCAACAAACTAAGGACAGGTGACAAGAAAGAGAGGAGAATCTTCAGAAGAAGCCAGAAAGCTTTGTTAACTGAAGAAAGAAAGAAAATTCAAACTCAACTGGATGCTCTAGACGTTGAGACAGATTCTGAAGATGACAATTCAGATGACTCAACCTTACCATCACCATAATTATGTGGAGTTACTCATGATATAATCGACTTCGGCCTCAAGAAGAATGAAATGTGTGGAGTTGCTGAAATTGACGGTCCAGACATCTCCAACATAGAAAACTGTCTTATGGCTGATGAGGTAACACATAATTCTTGTTATACTTATGAAAGTGATGAAGAGGAAATAAAAAATCTAGAAAATCTCAGGAAAGAACTTGATATCTATGAAAGAGAATTTCTAATGATCCGAGCTAGAGTCGAAAACCTTGAAGAAGAAAAGAATTCTCTTGCAAAGGAAAATTCTCAATTAGTGAAAGTATCTGAGAGAAAGGATGCTGAAAATGCATTTCTCAAAGCTCAGATATCTGAGACTGAAAAGTCACATAAAGAAGCAATGGCTGAATTACAAAAGAAATATGAAGATCTTCTTTCTGAGGACAAGGAACTCAAGAAGAAAGAATTATCTTTTCAATCTTATGCCAAAGCTAGTGACACTCTTACTGAAGTACAATCTTACTTAAGAGATCCTTCAGAAAAGAAAGGACTTGGGCTGAATACGAATGCATTGTTCTATCACTCTGAATAAGAGTAAGGAGAGAAGAACATTTGTAAGTACTCAGCAAGACGGTTCCCATGCAATCTATAGTATCGGTGAGAAGACAAAGATTGTTAACAAAGGAAAGGCAGTTGCGACTAAACCTTTGTGGGAAAAACAAGTCAAAAACAAAACTATTGGGCACGTCTCTGAAAAGAAACACAACACTGAAAAGTGTAAACACCCACAGTGCTATGTCTCTCAAAAAGGTAGAATTGCAGGAGCTGGCAAATTCTCCCATGTCACTTTTTCTGGAAAGAAATTGGACCAACCAGAGACTAGCAAAGCTGCTGAGAAAAGATCTCAAATAGCTTCAAGTGCTCGAAACGGTATTGGCTACAAAGGCATCGGAAAACAACTTGCTCATGAGTACAAGCAGGAGCAAGAACGATGGCTGAAAGCTAGAATTGCTCAAAGCAATTATCAGAAGTGGAAGTTAAATCAAATCGAAAATCAATGCCGGCTAGAAGAAATCTGGCAAGAAAGGCTAAGTTTGCTGAAAAGCAAACTCAGAAACCTGACAGGTATCTGAAAGCATCATATGGAGCACCTAGGAACACACCAAGGAAGAAAATAATTCTTACTAATGATAACATTCATTCAAATAGAATTCCTCCTTACGTTCCTGTCAGACAAAAGCATATTTCAAAGAAATTCATTCAAAAATGGATTCCTACTGGAAGAACTTTTAATTCTGACGGTTCCATCAAAGATATGAGAACCTAATCTCCTGTTTCTGTGTATGCGTAATGCCTCTGGACTAAAGCACAATGGCTATTTGATAGTGGATGCGGAAAGCACATGACAGGAGACAAAGCAAATCTGGTTGATTACAAAGCTTGCAACACAGGACCAGATATCAGATTTGCTGGAGGAGAATTAAATCCCTCTCTGGGATTTGGCAATGTCAAATTAGGGACTTTAACAATCATTGACGTATTACATGTTAAGGATTTGAAATATAATCTATTTAGCATGAGCCAGTTTGCAGACAAGGGTTTTACTATAAAATTCAAAGCTAAATACTGTAAACTAATTGATAATGAGTCAAAGCAGACAGTCTTAGTTGGTCGGCGGAAAGGCAGTCTTTATGTTGCCGATTGGGCATCTGCCACAACTGAAGAATGTCTCATGGTGAGTCAATCTGGTCACACAGAAGAGCACTGGTTATGGCACAAAAGAATGAGTCACTTGAACTTCAAAACTCTGAACAGACTTGTCAAGAAAGAGTTAGTGGTTGGCCTTCCCAGAACATCTTTCAGGAAGGATGGTATCTGTTCTGCCTGTCAGATGGGGAAACAATCTAAGATCTCTTTCAAGTCCAAAATCAGACACTCTAGTTTTAGACCTCTGCAACTTTTACACATTGATCTTTTTGAATCATCTGTAACTAGTTATGCAGGAAAGAAGTATGGTCTAGTTGTTGTAGATGACTTCTCAAGATTCACTTGGGTTGTCTTTCTGAAACACAAATCTGATGCCAGGGTGGAGATACCAAACTTGCTGAAAAAGCTTGAAGTCATGAAAAATGACAAGGTATCTGCAATCAGAACAGACCATGGTACTGAGTTTGTCAACCAGTACATAAAGGAGTTTTGTACCTGCAAAGGTATACAACACCAACTTTCCTCTCAGAAAATTTCAACAAAATGGTGTTGCGTAAAGGAAAAGCAGAACCCTTAAAGAAGTTGCAAGGACAATGCAAGTGACCTTTGAAATAAGTGAAATTTATGGGTTGAAGTCGTAAACACGACTACACTCAAACAGATGTTTGATAAACAAACACCATGACAAGACCCCCTATGAAATCTTGGTTGGTAGACCCCCTAATATCAAAAATCTGAGAGTATTTGGTTGTAGATGTTTTGTTTTAAACAATGGGAAAGATTATCTGAGAACATTTCAACCAAAGGCAGATGAAGGTGTTTTTCTTGGTTATTCCACAGATAGCAAAGCCTACAGAGTTTACAACAAAAGAACAAAGAAAATTGAAGAATCAATTCATGTTGTATTCTATGAAGGAAACAAGAAAACACCTCCTAATGATGAACTCTCAGAAAAGTTCAAAGAACTATTACTGAGGGATTCTAAAGAAGAATCCTCAGAAAGGAGAAACATCATTATGGAAAGTGAGGATGACTCTGACGTAGAAAAGCTTGAAATGCCTAGTAACAACAAGATGACTCACAGACATGATGAGGAATTTCCTATGAGTTTTCCAGAAATGGAACAGGTTACTGAGATCCTTCATCATGAAGAGGTATCTGAAAATAAGAATGCTGAAATGCATGTTCCAGATATCTCTAACACTGAAAAAGTGTCAGATATCCATGACATTTCCCATATGTCAGATATCTCAGATACTGAAAAAGTATCAAATCAAAATCTTAGTGATTCACATTCAGATCACGTGGATATTGATCCTACTAGCACTAAACCTATGATGAGATGGATCAAAGATCATCATGCAAAGGATATAATTGGACCAATTAATCAGGGTGTTAGGACTAGGAGAGCAATAGCTGAAAATGCTAACTCGCTCTTTGGATGTTTCATCCCGAATATTAAACCTAAAAATATAGAAGAAGCATTAGGAGACCAAGACTGGATCTCTGCAATGCAAGAAGAGTTGGATCAATTTGAGAGAAACAAAGTCTGGAAACTAGTTCCATTTATAGAAGGAATATCTGTGATTGGAACTAAATGGGTTTTCAGAAACAAGATGAATGAATCTGGTGAAATAACCAGAAACAAAGCAAGATTGGTTGCCAAGGGATTTACCCAGACTGAAGGCTTAGATTTTGACGGGTCATATGCACCAGTTGCCAGATTGGATGCAATAAGACTCTTTCTAGCCTTTGCAGCTCATAAAGATTTTAAAGTTTATCAGATGGATGTCAAAAGTGCTTTCTTGAACGGTGAACTTGCAGAAGAAGTTTATGTTGAGCAACCACCTGGCTTTGAAGTTTCCTCAGAAAGTAGAATGGTCTACAAACTACAAAAAGTTCTGTATGGACTGAAACAGGCTCCAAGAGCGTGGTATGACACTTTGGCCAAATACCTTCTGGAAAGTGGTTTCAAGAAAGGTGAAGTTGATAAAACTTTATTTACCTTAAATCATGACGGGAAACTACTCTTAGTTCAAGTATATGTTGATGACATTATATTTGTATCTAAGGACAAGCAACTTTGTGATGACTTTGCAAATCTCATGAAAAACAAGTTTGAGATGAGCATGATGGGAGAATTGAATTATTTCCTAGGATTGCAAGTCAAGCAACTCAATGATGGAATATTCATTAGTCAAACAAAGTATGCGAAAGATATGCTCACAAAATTCAATCTTAAGCCTTCTGAAAAGAATGCTAAGATACCTATGAGCATTGGAACCAAAATGACCTATACTGAATCAGAAAAGAGTGTTGAAGAACATAAGTATAGGAAATTGATAGGTTCACTACTTTACCTCACTGCAAGTAGACCTGATATTCAATATGCCGTTGGAATATGTGCTAGATTTCAGACAAATCCAATGCAAACACACTACAACATTGCTATGAAAATATTAAGGTATGTAAAAGGTACAGTAGATGTAGGATTGTGGTATCCTAAAGAAAGTGGATTGAGTTTAATTTGGGTACTCGACGCGATTATCTTTGGATCAACGCTTGATAGGAAAAGCACCTCGGGAACTTGTCGGTTTAGTACTAGACTTATCTCATGGTTTAGCAAGAAGCAAAACTCAATTGCAACTTCTACCACAGAGGCTGAATATATTGCTGCTGGTTGTTGTGCAACACAAATTCTGTGGATACAACAACAACTTAAAGACTATGGACTCGATGAGAAGAAAACTCCCATTTTCTGTGACAACACAAGTGCTATTGCGATTACACAGAATCCTAAATTTCATGCCAGAACAAAGCACATTAATGTTAGACATCACTTCATCAGAGACCATGTTGAAAACGTCAATATAGAGATACTCAAGATTGGCACTGAAGACCAACTTGCAGATATCTTCACTAAGCCACTACAAGAAAGTAGATTCTTAGCCTGAAGACATAGTCTTGGACTAATGGAACTACCAATGAACTGAAAAAGTTCAGGTACCTGCAACGGGCATCCAGCGAAGAGGTATCTGGAACGGGCAACCAGAGAAGAGGTATCTGGAACGGGTATCCAGAAAAGAGAAAAGAGAAAACTGGAACGGGTATCCAGAAGTCAAAAAGGCTAAAGAGCAAAAAGACAGCTTAAGATCTCTGAGACGGGAACTCAGATATCTGAATCAATCTGCAAACGGAGAACACAAAGGAGAATAGTACAACTATCTGCAGTTAACTACTCTCTTGAAATTCGCATTGTTTCTATCTTGATGAAAAACTTGGAAAAATCCTAAGTATAAGACAGATTCAGACGCAAACAGTGTTCTTGGTCATACAAAGACGCGATTCAGATAGCTAATAGCCAAAATTCATTAAATGGGCACAATTACACTTGTTGATTGTGATCATTGCTGAAGAAGCAATGGTGACCCTTGATGAAATTAAGCGATTGATCTGTACGGTGGAAATTAATTCACAGAAAATAGTGGACTGTTGAAATTCAGATATGGCCCACTAAGCATTTAATGCCGAACTAGCTTTTGCTCACGCCTGCTTGCAAATCACAGATACGTACACACAAAATCAATTTGTATGTATTTGTCTGTTGGGATTCAACTGCTATATATATAGGATTTTGGCATAGGAAATCACTTTTGCCTAATCCGAAAACTCATCTTGCACAAAAATAGCAAATCCTTCTCTTGATTCTCTGCAAAACCTTCTACAATCTCTGCAAATCAAGATTAAGTTTTTCTGCAAAGAACTACTGAATCAAATCTCTTTTCAAACACCAATTTCAAATCCCTACACTATATAAAGAGATGGCCCCTAAAAGTTCAACAACACAGAAATCCCAATCCTTCACTGGTACTGCTGAAAAGCAAGCACCAGAGTTGGTTATTGTGAACAACCGACTGGTAGGAGATTTTAATCCTGACCATTGGACTTCAAGTCACAGAATGATTTGGGGTGGTGCCATGGTTGAGGAATACCTCACGGCTGGAATAGAGAACCAAGCCGACAGAAAGCTAATTCTTGACATGCTTGAAAAGGCACAAATCAAGGGCTTTCTATCCGCTTTCCAAGTGGAATTTCATCACCGATGTGTTGGAATTTTACAACAACTCTGAATAATTTCTGTGTTTCAAGGCAGAAATAGTGTCCATAAAACCTCAATCCAAGGAAAGGAAATCCTTACGGACTTAACAACTTTCAGAAGTTGTTTGAGTTTCAAAATCTTGGAAAGGATTTTGAAATAAACACCAAGGATGATGAACTCCTTGAAGGTGTTAAAGAACTTTACTGACGTGTGTGATCTTGAAAATCGATACACCCACGAGTTCAAGCTTGTCGACATCCGAACCGGACATCTAATGGTTCACCGATGTCTTGCTTGCATTCTTCACAGATGCTTTGATGGTATACAAGGAGGTCTTGACGGATAAGCCAAGAACGGTGGATGATGTTCTTCTTTGAATCAACAAGACAAAAGGCGGAAAACCCTTTTAATCGGGGAAAGTACGCCTTTCAAGTTCAGAAGAAGATTCAAGGCTTGAGCCTAAGATTACCAAAGGACTAGCTGAGCCAAAGGCCACCGAGGATATGGTCCAAGATATGCTACTTCCGGAAAAGCTTGGCATTGAGCTCGAGAGAGGCAATTTGAAATAAGCAAAGAACCTACTCTACAAATATGAGTATACAAACTTGATGAAAAAGGTTCGGGTCTCGTAAAGGTTCTAAGAAGCGAAAGTCTGAAAAGGTATCTGAAGAAAAGGTTGCGACCAAGAAGCCCAGAACTTCAAGAAAGAAGTCTGCTGGCAAATCAGAAGACACACCCAAAGAGGTTGTCGATTCTCAGATATCTACAGGCATTGCCGATGAACTGATAAAGGCAGATGAACTCATCAATGCTGAAAAAGAGTTATCAACTACTGAACAAGTAGACTCAGCAAGAGAAAGTGCTTTCAGAAATGTTGCGACTAATGCAGAAAGCCTTGCTGATGAACTCATAAATGCTGCCAAAAGTGGTGAAAAACACCCAGCCCCATCTGCAGAAACCGCAGGAATAATGGACCAATCAGTTCCTAATGCTGATGAGAGCTCTGACAATGAAGATGATGAACTGGTCATCTCTCAAGTCCTAGAAAGAACAAAGAGGGCTAAGGTTACTGAAACAGTAACTGGTGATAAGGTATCTGAAGAAGAACCTACACCACAGGTTGCTGAGCCTATAGCAAAGGTTGTTGGTGCAAACACATCATCAGGGAATGTTTCTCTTGCACAACTTCAAAAAGCCCTGATGAGTGGTATTTTAGTGCTGGCAGATGCTGATGGAAATGCCACATCTAAAAATCTGGAAGAACATTCTACTGATCAATCTTCTGCTTCCAGACAACCACAACAACCACAATCACAACAACCACAACAGCCACAAGTGGTTGATGAAATGGTAAATGAACTCCATTTCGAATTACCAGCAATACAGTATGCTGAAGAAAATCCTGCAAATGAGCAGGTTCCCCAACTCAATGAGAGGGATCAAACTGAGATATCTCCTCAGAATGATCAACCAGGGGAGGCAACTGAGTTGCATACTCAGGAAAGGTGTGAAGTACCAGAAACTTCAAGCAAAGAAACTACACTGGGAAAAGAAGACCAAAGTATAGAAATGTCACAAGTTCCAGAGACCAATCAGCCTGAAATTGCTCAGGTAGATGACTGGTTTAACTCTTACCTTGTGAAAAATTTTATGCTTATAAATCTTGTCACTCATAGAATTTCTTTGTTACAGGCTGAGTTAGAAACACAGAAACAAGAGGAAGCTGAAAAGCTTACCTCAGAAACTGAGAAGGAGGTTTCCTCAACCTTGCCTCTTAAGACATCTGAGCCTGTGTCACAGGTAATAATGGATTCTTAAGATAACACTTCTTCAGTTATAAGTTTATGTGCTTAATCTTTGAAATAAATGTTTCTAACAGGCTCCAACTGAGATGGAAGAAGATAAGGCAGAAATGCCAGAGACAAATCCAGAGACCTACAAGGTTTCTGAAGAATACATCACTGAGCCTTCAAACTTGAAGGTATATGACAATCAAGTGACAAGTATTCTTCATCTTGGGTTATCTTTTATCTCTTCTAATATTCAATACTTTCTACTTACAGGCTATTTCAGAAGTAGAAATGCAAGGGGATAAAGTTGCGACTTCCCCTGCATCAATGGAAATTGATGAAGCCCCCAAGGCAACATCACTCGAAAGAACACCGAAAACTGCACAAGTTTCTGAGAAAATGAATCTGAGCTTCCTTTTGAGGAATTAAGTAGCATATCGTAATTCATTAAAAGCATGTTTTGCATAGATTCTTTCAAACTATTTCCTAAGTATTGTATTTCTCTGTGTTCAAGAAAGAAAGGTTCTTGAGGACGGACTTCAAAGTCTCCACCTCACAACAAGATATCGAGACACCAATTGTCTCAAGAGTCCAAGTTTCGAGCACAAGTACTTACTCAGGTAATCCAGAAACTAAACTACACTACCACTCAGATATCTACCAAAGTTTTGAAACTCATTCAAAACTCTTTCTTTCAGGCTCAAACAGATGCAAAGCAGGTTCCCATTGAAGAAACAAGGGATCTACTTCACTTCTTCAAAGCTCAAACCCTGCCAAAGCACATTCAATGCTTCAGAAAATGGCAGAGGTTAAGGTGCTCTGATCTCTCTGAAATATTGAGAATCATTGATCAACCAACCAGACGAGCACGAGCTCTTGACCTGGAAACATATGTCCAAGCAATGTTCCCTACAGAACAATACACAGTTGCGACTCTACTGCAGAAGGACTTTTCCAGAGAAGTTGCGCACAGTTTGCTACAGGCCTTTGAACAGGCAGATGGTCAGACAAGATTACAGATGGCCTTCAAGCCAGTCCTGCCCCAGACGCTGCAATTCATACCTTCTGAACAAGAAGAAGTTAATGGGCAGAAGATCACTATCCCGGACGTAATTAATCTTGTATCTGAAGATGATGAGGAGGAAGAGATAAACGAAAATGACTTCGAACCTCCCACTGACCATCACCACAAGGATGACGACAAAAAGGATGATGATGATGGCCCTGCACCAGGGACCGGAGGAATTTCACGAAGAAATCCTACCTCATCTGCTGAAAAGCAAACTGAGAGGCAAACACAGAAATCTCCGCCTCCATCTCCTCAAAAGTCGAATCATCCATCTTCCCAACAACACAATGTCACAAAGACAAGTAGTTGAGGATTCGAGGATATTGCACGAAGATGTTAAATACTCAATCCAGATCTACTCAACTCGACAACCGTTGGAAGAAGAACAACTCCATCTTCAACTGGAAGACCGGATAGCTAGATCCGGAGATAAGCTAGATCAACTACAAGATCAATATCGCAAGAGATGATTGCTTACTCGAGGTCAAAGAGCTACAGGATGTCAGAATCGCACTCAACAAAGAACTCGACATCAAGAAGTATCTGAAGTCAAGCATGATGCTAAGGCTGCATCATCTTCAAAAGAAGTACCATCCTCCTCCCAGAAAGGAAAGAAACCAATCTCTGAGATGGTTGCTGGACTCAATACAATCGATGAAAATGTCCAAGAGGATGAAGATCACTGGGCTGATTACTCAGATGATGAAGAAGACAAGACTTTGGCAGAACACCGCAATGAACATTTAGCGGTTTCTCACTTGAAAAGGAAGCTGATTGCTCCTACAATATTCAGCAAACTGCAAAACGTCCACTCCCATGAATACATGAACAGGTGTCAAGTACTGACAAAACTTAAAAAGGAGATGTCGTCACAGAACAAGGAAGTAATTGCCTCCGTCCCCTCTGAAATGAGGAAGTTCACTGAGCTCATCACTCAGAGAACCACTAGCATAGTCATTGCTCAGAAAGACCTGGGAATGATAAGGGACGATGATGCGTCTTTATCTGAAAAAGCTTTCCACGAGGCAAGTTACACTGCTGGAAAAGCAGATGCCATCCTAGGCCCATTGGCAGAGCTCACTGATAAGGACAATGGACTTATCAAGCAAAATCAGGAGCTCAAAGCCGAACTTCAAAAGTTGGTCACTGCCTATAATTATTTACAAGGGCACTTCAACTCTCTCTCAGATTCCTTTATGAGATTGAGTCAGCCAACAATGACTAAGGGGGAAAGAATGTACAAATCTGGACCTCAAAGTCAGGGGGAATGGGAAGAAGGAGAAGCAAACAAAAAGAGATCTGGAGCTGGTGCGGCTCAGAAAGGAAGAAGAAAAACTTCCCAGCCACCACTCAGAATCAATGAACCCTCCTCAAGTCAAGCTGCTTTGCAAATAGTAGCTGCTTCCCAGAAACCTACTGAAGGAACCAAAATGATAACAAGGGCCATGGCACAGAAACCTCCAAGGAGTACCAAGGCTCCAAGGAGAAGACAAGTTAAAGGGATTGATGAATCTTCTGAAGAAGAAGAAGAAGGTCAAATCAAGTCCACAGGCAATGAAGAAGGTCAGAAACTCTCACAAGATCTAATCTTGATGATGATGAGGAAAGCGATGAAGATGAAGCTCCTCTTCACGTAAAAGGAAAATTGAAAGCCTAATCGAGCCCATAGTCGCAAAGCCCCTAGCGCCTAAAACACCATCCTGAAATACCAAGTCTATCCGGTGGTTCTTCAAGCAACAACCCCAAAGAGAATTCAAGATGAGAAGGAACAGATCGAGAGTGAGCAAAGACAAAGTCAACTTCCACTCGGGCCGGAAGAAGCCAAAATAGAGTATGTGAAGTATGACAATGATTCCTCTCTCTGAGTGCATCAATCGTAAAAATGGCTATTGGATTCTGGAACTTAAGCATCTATTGGTAAATTCAAGATTTCCAGAACCAATCCATAAACAACTTATGGCATGGAGAAAAGATAAGCCAACCTTGATCAACACCAATCACATCAAAGCCTGGTTGGATTTTGAAGTTGCCAAGAGAACTGAAGCCATGAGAAAGGACCTCTCTGATGAATGTCCATATGGAAAGCCAGATGATGTGCACATTAATCAATATCACAGAACAGCACAAGAGCAAGACTCATCAGTAGAACCCTATGAATCGTTCTATCTAATCAAGATCAATACAAGGTGACATCGATATCTCAAGATTATCTCTGAATACTTCAAGCTTTCAGATATCAGAATAGAGCATGCCTGGAAGTGGGGAAAGTATCTGTGGGTCAAACATTTTGTCAAGAAAAATCCTACCAAAACCTACAAAGAGGTCTGTGGATTTGCCAGAGACACAGAGATGCTCGTCAGAACTCTTCTCTATGACTATTCTGATGACATCAATAGGTTTGGAGATAGGAAATTTGCAGACTGATCTACAGATATACAGTTCAAGACTTGAAGAGATTGAAGACTTGAAGACTAGTTTATTAGGATGTTTACTTGGAGCTTGGTTACTCCTGTTGTCCTGATTTACTACGTAGTTTTTGTTGTATTTTTGCTGACTGAGCTTAACTGTATTATGTATTAAAGTTATCTGTAATCTTTATTTGTAACTTATCTGAAGAACTTACTCTCAGATAGTATTCTATAAAAGATAAGTTGTCAGCAAAGATCGCACCTTGTGATTTGGTTGATGTTTACTTTCTGCACTTATTTAAATAAATTAAAGATCTTAAGAAAAGATTAAGTGTTGGATTGTTCACTCATCCAGATTTGTAATAGGTAAGATAGTCATCGTTGACTGATCAAAAAGGGGGAAATTTGTTGGGAAATTTCTTGAGAAATTTGTTAGGAAATTTGTTAGATAGTTTGTTAGAAATATCTGTTTAGATTTTGATCAGCAACATGATGACTTATCTTAGTCTAAAAAAGGTGACTAGTACTCTTGGTTCACTTGAACATTGTAAAAGAGGAAACTCACTAAGTATGATAGTCTAGCTAATCTTGTATAGGATGTTAGGTCTCAAAATGTAATTTTTATTTTATGAAGAGAAGACCAAGAAGAAGACATCCAAGTAGAACAAGCTCAACGACATTGAAGTCTTGAAGAAACTGCGCAAGATTACTGAAACTGTTGTTCAGATACCTTAGCCAGATATCTTAAAGACACGAACAGTTTTAAACAGACTGTGTCACAAGAGATATCTGAGAAATAAAATACCTATCTGAAAACAAGGAAAGTGTCCACAGATATCTATTCTCAGATACCTTGAGCATTAACCACATTTCTGAAAAAGAATTATATATTGCAAACAAAGTTGTTTCAATAAATAAGTGGTATCTGAAGATTGAAGATAAGGACGTGCAAAGAATCAGATAACACTAGTCTTTGATACAAAGCATAGTTCCGTTGACACTGCAGGACAAAAAGTATAGTACAATGCATTTAATGCACGGACAGAGATGTCTGAATAAAAGCAACGGCAGCTTCTGAAGAAGAAGACAAAACCTGCTACAGTACTATACACAGATATCAATAGTTTGAATTTGAGCCTAACGGATACTATTCAAACGGCACTCAAATTCATCTATACATATCAACACTTAGACTGCTTGAGAAGATACCTTAGACACACCTTGAATCGCATAAAAGCAATGAACATCTTACTCTCTCAAAGCAACTTACTTACTCAAAGCTTTCATTGCGACCAAAGCATTTGATCTTGAGTAACACCAAGTTCTAAGTGTCCCGATCCTAAACAAGCATAGCTATCTGTGAAAGAGTTGAACGAAAGATCAAGTATCGAGATTCATTCTCTTGAACATTTAACTAAGACTTGGGTCAAGAAAAGAACAAGATACCATACATTGAAAAGTGTATTAAGTATACTTGATTCACAGAGCTATCTGAATAACTGAATAAGTTATTAAAGAAGCTCATCTGACAACTCAAACCAAAACCAACACCATAACTGGCGTGGAGTACAGGAAGTACTTAGTTTGAAAAATCAGGGAATAACTCCAAGGTTACCGGAGTATAGGAAGTACTTGATTTGGGAAACTAAGGAATAACTCCAAGGTTATTGAGTATAGGAAGTACTTAGCTTGGGAATCTAGGGAATAACTCAAAGGTTTCTGAGTACAGGAAGTACTTGGCTGTGAAAGCCGGGGAACAACTCAGGGGGAACATTTGGTTGGGAACCAATTGTTTAAGAATCTTAGAATAGGTTTATTGTAAGGTGAACTCAATTATCTGTTCTAGTGAATTCTAGGTCTCTGATAGACCGAAGTGGATTAGTTGGAGGATTACGCCACTTCCAGATACCACTATACTTGCTGTGTTATTTACCTTTCTGTATTTACATTTCAGCAACACACACACACATTTTAACTGTTTCTGCACTTATCTTTATTAAGTCTTCTGCGCTCTGATTCTAATTATCAGATATCTGAGAAATAGTTTTTATCGACAAAAGTTTTAAAAGACTATTCACCCCCCCCTCTAGTCTTTTACTTTGCCGTTATCTGGACCAACAATTGCATCCTCAATTGGACCAAAGTCTTTTCTTCTCTGGCGGATATACTTGATCGATGGATCCATGTTCAGACGGTGAACAGCGACCCTCAGATCTATTCCCTTGAGGTCGTCAATGCTCCAGGCGAAGACATCCCTATTGTCTCGGAGACAAGCGACGAGCTTCATTTCCACTTCCGCATTCATCTCTGTACCGATTTTAGTCTTCTTGTCCGGACTTCCAGTGACAAGTTCAACATCCTTGAGAGTTTCATGAGGTTCGATCCATGCGGTTTTGGGAAACTTGTCCTTCTGACTCCCTACTCCAATGTTGGGATTCTCCTTTTTCGGAGGCAGGACAACTTGCGGATCGGAAGTTAAAGAGACTGCTAATACATGAGCGGATGCTCTCCTAGTTAGACATGATGTAACACTCCCAAGCTTCTCGGATGTTTCCTAATTCTTCTCCAACTCCGTAGGGAGTTGGAAACTTCATTCGGTTATGGAGGGTAGAAGATGACATTATAATCGAAAGTTTGATTTCCCACTACAAAACGGACTGGCTATGTCACTCTCGCGAAATGTGTACCCAACGATACCTGAAGCATGATGCTTCCTAAAGGACGGACAGTACCACCTCCGAATCCTAATATGGAGGTGTTAACTCTTTCACATTAAATTCTTCCCAAATTCATCTAATCGATTGTTCTTTTGGCAATGATATTCGAGGAACTCCCTGTGTCTACTAGGATCTTGTTTACCCGATAGGTTGCTATGGTTAAGGAAACCACCAGTGGAACATCCGGGTCATCCAGGTCCTCGCCTCCTGCCGTAGGAAGGGGAATCTCACTATCATCGAAGGGGATAATGTTAGTTCCACGGATCACCGGAGCAGCGTAGGATCTATCATTGTTCCGCAGATTCTGGGCTGTCCGTTCCCTTGCATTCCTGCTATCACCACCGACTGGACCTTCTGCTATGGTGTTGATCACTCCACTATATGGAAGACTCTCCATTTCAATATCATCATCGTATTCGTACTGGTGATGATCTGTCCGAGACGGATGATTGATCGGCGGAGGGGGCAGTGATAGCGGACGGGGTTGCGGCTCTGCTGCTCTATCTTCCCTTCTCTGTTCCGTTCTATCATGCCTAGAAGGTTCGTCCGTATAGACGTGCTCCTTCAACTTTCAACCTCTTATTAAATGCTCAACCTTGGTTTTCAATTGAATGCAATCGTCCGTCTCATGACCACAGCTCTTATGAAATTTGCAATACCTTTTTGAATTCTTGTTCTTCCGATTATTGTGAGATGGCTTTGGCCATTGAACATCCAATTTTTTCTGAATAATGGTGGCCAAGATGTCGGATCTCGGCCTATTGAGACGGGTATAATCCGCATACCTTCTTGGCGGACTCCTTTCCCTGTTGAAACCTTTATCTTTGTATTCCTTCTTCGGATCGAACCTTCCGTGGTGTTGCTCTTGCTTCATTGGCTCCTTCCCTTTCTTGGATCCAGCTCTCATTGGAACGTTTCTTCTGTACTCTTCTCCGTACATCACCTCCTCACAAATATCATCCAGATGCTTTTCACTCTTTACTTCCTGGCTAGAGAGTTTCCTTCGGAGTTCTCCGTTGTAAGTATTAGCATACAGGTGACGGACTCGTTCTTTAATACTGTGAGACTCAACTCGGAAGACCTCCGCATTGAAGTGATCTAGGAAAGTCCTAAGATCCTCTTGTTCTCTTTGTAGAACTTCCGCCAGGTGCTCCACGGTCCGTTTCTTTCTTTTCGACTTTCCAAATCTTCTCAGGAACTTGGAGAGAGGTCCGCATAGGATTTTATTGATTTGTTTGGCAGTGCAGTGTACCAATCCATGGCTATTCTGAAGGGAGTGGATGAGAAAGTGAGAGCTTTTGTGTTATCACTCATCCCTTTGGAATCCATCTTGCTGTTGTACCTTGTCAAGTGGCCCACAGGACAAGTATCTCCGTAGTAGTACTCCAAGTTTGGAATCACTTGATCTGAGTTCTTGTTTCTTTCCTTTTCTTTCATGATATCATCACATAAAGGATTTGGTGCACTAGTAGTTATCTGCTCATGATCTTTCAGCAAACGTCCGAGATGTAGAATCTGAGCTTCCAAGGCATTTTGTTGAGCATAGATTTCTTCCGCATTCATCATCTCTCCCATCCTTGGATGGACTGCTACATCCGCTGGGAGTTCATCCACGTGGACCATGGGAATGGTTTCTGCTAAATGATCTCTGGCTTGCGGAGGTATTTATTGCGGAGCTCTAGGTTGCCTGTTTCCGTCTTCCTGATGTGCTCTCTGTCCGTTCGGACGTCCTTCACGTTGAGCCTGAGAAGCAGAGGCTCTCCTGTCTAAGAGATTCCGCAAGTCCTCCTATGGTTGCCGATTCCCCAACCTCTGCTGGATCGGACGCTGTTCGTTCCTTGATAGAGCGGGCTCAGCTTGCCCTGGATTAGCCACTGGCGAAGTGACTTGTTGAGGTTGGACATTGTTAGACCTCAGACAACCTTGGATTATTGTAAGCAGTCTACCAAATTGATTCTCGTTTAATCCAAAATCACTAGTGCGGACTATACGACCATCTGGCATGGTAAAATGCTGACCTGGAGGAGGACCTTGTGTTCCTGCTGGAGGAACTTGCACGGCCTCTTCTCCGTGATTCTCGGGTACAACATTCTCAGGAACATCACGCACTCTTCTGGATGGAACGTCTCTCCCTTCATTGGAGGATGGGCTTGCTGTGTGACCATCGCTCGGGTATCTTCTTCCCTCAGCGTTCCTTCCCGCTACAGTGGTTGTCCGTCCTCTGTTGGATGGACGTCCGCGGGGACGGGGTGGTGGAGTTTCGATGCCAGTAGTACTGGTCCGTGCTGCCCTTCTTGTTCTTTCCATCCGCTCGATTGAAACACGGAACCTTTTGTAAGGATTCCCACAGACGACGCCAAAAATGTTGAGGGGATGAGCCTCAAACACTAACTAAACTATTACAAGTCCCAATTCTAAGATCCGCCTCCAACTTGATGTCCGTCCTAAGAGCTTTGTCCAAGCCGGAGCACCTGAAAGGACTAAGTTGGGGGGGGGGGGGAGGGTTAGAAGGGTAATCCGGTTTGTTATTGTCAAATCGGGAAGAAACTTTACTCAAGAGAGAGAATGAAGCTCTCAATGTAGTAATTATGAGGGAAGTTATGATATGAGTTGACTTACCTTAATGTGTGTGATCTTGTGCTATATTTATAGTTATCATGTACTTATGAAGTGGCTCATAAGATGATGCCAAGTGTATGTTCAGGATTTGGACAACAATGCTCCCATGGCCCAATAGTATGTGAAAGTCCAACACCATTAGATGGGCCTGTGAGGGTAGATTGGTCCTTTTACCTCTCAGAGTACTATTCTCGTTGATGGGTCCGTGTGAGACCTTTAGAATGATTCGAGCTCTGTCGAGTTGGTCTGTTCCTAGGTAACTCAGTGACGGTCCGAGACACAAGCTGCTCGGAAGTATCTTGGAGGTTCCAATATATACGTTTGTCTTATTGTTAAGGTGGCATCCGAGTTTATCTCGTCCGGTCTGTTTGGCATCCTGACTGTCGAGGGCAAAGTCCCCCGAACACTTAAATGAATTTCCCTTGCTTTCCTTCACACTAAGTACCTAGACCACCTTGCTTGTAAAGACCAAAGAGTAGAAGCCCGTAAGAACCGTCGTACTGATAAGAGACAACACGTAAGGACCTGCACAAGTAGCTTGGAGGGGGGGGTTAGAACCTTATACCCGGTTTGCGTGGTGTCAAACCGGAAGGAGACTTTACTTGCGAGAGAGTGAGGGTCTACTCGGTATAAAAGTCGAGGATAGGAAGCGATAATGTCTTACGACTTGATGTGACTTACCCTTATCCTTGAAGTATGTTCCCTATATATAGATATTAACCCAAAATAGGAGGGTTCCACCAGATCGTGCCAAGTGTAAGGTCCGTATTGAGCCACCAAGGCTTCAATTGGCCCATGGCCCATTAATGACACTTTCCCCCTTCCACTTTGAGCTTTCGGGGGTAGTTTAGTCATTAATGTGAGAGTTTTTAGAGGCTTTGATGCAGTCTGCTACGGGTTAAGGTCTGAAGAGGCAGGTCCGGACGATTGGTCCGGACCGTACTGGATTGGCTACAAGATACTCTTCTCAGTCTGTCAAGTACCTTTCCTTCGGACCTTGTGCCTCGGACCTCCTTACTCTGTAGAGCCATTTTACTTGGTTGCTTATGAGGTTGTTGTGTTGAATCTGGATGGGTGTCCGGGTCGGATCCCATGGTTACGGACCATTGGCAGGGTCGAACCTACTATCCTCTGACCCGTAGATAACTTGGGGCGCCTTAGGATTCGTTCCAAAGGCGTCTATGATGGATTTGACATATTTCCGTATCAACATATGTCCCCCTAGTTTCCAAGTATCTTAGTAGAAGATAATTGTGGAACTATGGTTAATAGTGGAGAGGACAGTTTGTTTCTCGGTTCAATCCGTCCCTCGTAAGTAGAAAAAAAGGTGTAATCCGTGCTTCTTGTAGTCCTTAACTTAATCTCCCCCTCCCCACCTCCCCGTTTCTCTCTTTTATTGCAGTCTGAGGAAGAAGGCTCGGAGTGCAACAAAATCAAAGAAAGAAGGGGTATTTGTAAGCGAGATTAAGTGGACAGAGAATCGTCGGAGTTGTACCTCTGGTGGGTGAAGGGATGATCCGAAGATGGACATCTGAACGGACGAGGGTCCGTGTGATGGTGAGATAAATCATCCTTCCTTGTAAAAAGGATAGGGTTTATATCAACCTGGCTGAGATGTTCCGAAGCGGGACATCCGAACGGATGAGGATCCGTGTGATGGTGAGTTAAATCCTCCATCCTTGTAAAAAAGGATAGGGACATCTGAAACAGAAGATGGATCGGCCATCCGAAGGTCGAGTGGTGTCCTTCTCCCGAGAGTGGTGGAGTTCGTTGTATGTGTTTTTGTCATCGTAAGGTAAATATTTTGTACCAATGCGTCATTTCACTTGGTATTGTTGTACTACGCCGTTGGATGAATTTTGATGTACGATTGAGATTTAAGCACGAAAAATGGCGACGGTTGGGCTTCCAGATTTAACCCCGTATAAATAGGGGCTTTTACCGATGTCACTTTCACATTTCTAGAGAGAGGATTTTTTGAATTTGAGTACGTCCGAAGCAAGTTCAAGCAATCCGAAGCGAGCAAGAAGAAGTTCGGAGCGAGTTATCCGCGGAAAGTCAGCTGCCTTCAATCCAAGAATCCGAGTGCAAGTAAGTTGTTTGTTTTCTCTTTACTTCCAAGTTTTCTCTGCATCTTATATGTCCATCTTCAAAATGTTGCATGTTCGGATGTATGCCTATTTTTCGTATCCCGTAGTTGGCTATAACATAGTGTGCTTCGGATATGTTGAGCAGTCAATACTAACACCGAACTGACATCTTACTAACTCCGAACTAACCTCATCTGACGGAGTCTTCCCTATCCTCCGTTCGTCAATTTATGTAACTTTAATCTACATAAATGGCCTCTCGGACTACAATCTTAAAGCTCATAAAATTGCCTTTTCTTTCCCTAGGATGTCCGAGAGTGATAGTCAGAACCGATCCGAGGCTGAAGGATATGATTCCGAAGCGTTGTCCCTATCATACAGCTCCGAGGAGATTGATGTTGGTGGTGTGGAGGATTCGAAAGAGCTGGATCGTTCTCCTCATCCGATCCGTGAAGAGCCCGAGGTAAGCTCTTTACTTCGGTTAGTTGTTCCGAGTTCAGGGTCTCCGAAGCGTCAGGATTACCCATAAGTCTCTACTGTGCAGGGTGTTGGTGCTGTCCAAGAGACGACCTCTTGATCCCTCATATGCAACTTAGGCTATAATTTTAGGAGTAACCCTAATCGAGTGCCATTCATTCCGGATCCACAGGAGCCTAACATCGAGGAAGTACATGATACCTCCGAGGCACCGCCCGAGTTGGGCATGTTTGAAGAGGGTGTTGAAGATCGGGTTCAGATTGTTACCCCCCTTCGGACGGTCGTGGAGTTGAGTTCGTTGTCCGGGGATGATAAAGTTGAAGAGGAGGATCGGACTGATAATGTCGGTTCTGAGGAGGATGAAGAGGAGGAGATGCTTCCTGCTCATGTTTTTCGGAGGGAGTCAACTGGACCAGCGGGTACGAGTCACCGGCTAACTGAAGAAGAGCTGCCTGAGGGCAGTAAAAAGGGTGAAGACGTGTTCCGGGTGAAGTTCCTCGGTCACGGGACGATGTTACTCATCCTGATCCGGATGGCGAGCTAAACGAGGATTGTTCATTGCTAACGTGCCCATCTATTGTGACGTCCGAGGAGGTGGGGGAGCTTCGAAGGAGGTATGAGATCCCGGAGTCCGTGGAGATTCTCATTCCGGATGAGTCGCACGCCTTCTACAATCCGCCTCTCGGGTACATGTACGTTCATGAGATAAGTTTGCACTGTGGATGGCATTTGCCTATGGCGTCCGAGTTGATGGATATCTTGAATGATATGGGGTTGAGTCCACACCAGATCATTCCCAACTTCCTCGGAAACTTGATGTGCTTCGGGGTGATGTGTAAATACAAGGGCATCCCGGTGACTTTCGACAATTTTTGTAAACTTTTTAGTGTAAATTTAAGCAATAAGAACACACTCTTCTATACGCTTGTATGTCGCCAATCATATACTTTTTTTGTGGATCCTCTCTCTTCCCTGGGTACATCTTCGTCCGACCCACATTGAAACAGGGTTAGTCCGAGGCGGAGAGGGTTCAGTGGCGATTTGAGAAAAAAAATTTCCGAGGTAGGTTGCCGGATTGGAAGCCGCCGGCTCGGAATATTCCTCTGTGGATGCAAGGGCTCCATAAGAATCAAGACCCGAAGAAATATTTCTTCCGAGGCTTAATCTGCCAGCCCCTTCCCTACCTAGGTGGCTTTTCGGAGCCCAGCTTTTTTGATGGGAAGGAGGATTTGAGTAAGTCCTTCCTCATTCGGTCATATACTTGTTTTATCCGAGTCGGTTGTTGCTTTATTGCTCTGTTTGTTTTGTTCCGCGAAAAATTTATCGTTTGTTCTTCGGATGCACTGATTTTTTGTTCGAGTACGTCATGTCGACCATGCGCGAGCTAAAGTGGAAGCAGAATGCCGCCCAGAGGAAGGAGATGGAGAAGGGAACTCGGAGCCAAATCATCAAGACGTCTACTGTGCTCCCTATGGACAAGCCAAGGAATGCGGCCACGTTCCGAGTGGAGGAGACCCGGAGGGCGGCAGTGGGTGAAGAGTCTCAGGCGATACCCACCCCGGACAAGGGCAAGGTGGCAGGTTCCAAGGGGGCAAAGAAACCTTCGAGTGCTGTCTCGGGACCCTCCGCCATGGTTCAAGTCTTTGCGGCGAAGCGCGTCCGTCCGAAGGTCCGATCCCTCCGGCCAAGAAGGGCAAAGGGAAGATGAGTAGCGAGCCAGACATGGACGCTGAGGTGGCTCGGATGGCTGCGGCTCCAGAGCTGCACCGGATTGCGGAGCTAACCGCGATTCACCAGAAGGTACGTACTAATCCAACCATTGTTTTAATGGTTTCCATAAATTGTTATCTTTCTTTGATTCGGAACCTTTTTTGACCTTATAATACTGGACATTGTAGCTTACTGCCGCTATTCAAGCGTGCTCCGTGGTGGCGGGTCGGAGGGCCACAATGGAGGAGGACCTAGCCAAGGCTGAGGTTGCTCGGGTGACGAAGACGTCTAAGGTGGTTAGCTTGTTCGAAAGGCTGAAGAAAGCCCTTGCTGCCAAGAAGGAGTCCGAAGCGGAGGCGGCGAAGCTGAAGAGTGCCATCCTGTCCCTAGAGAAGGATCTAAAAGTGCACCAAGATAGTGTGAACGAGTACGTCGGTGTTTCCCGGACCCTCAAAGATATGATGCTGAATGAGTTGTTGAAGGTCTGGAGACAGGCTGTCCAAGACTTCTTGGGGTCGGACTCCTGCAAGTTCATGCTTGAGTCCAAGTATGACGAGGCTCGACATGATGGCTTCGATGCAGCCATGGGGCAGCTACGACAGAGGGGATGGATCCCGAGTGACTGCGACTTGGAAGCCGAAGGCATTACTGCTTTCAAAGAGGCAGATGGCTCGGAGTTTGCTCCGTAGGGTGTCTTGGATGAAGACTTGCTCAGGTGCGAGTTTGTGGAGCTAGTCTGTGACGAGATTGAAGACACGAAGTACAACCATGGCGGTCCGTACCTTCCGGCCTTCGTTCCCCGGGTGTTGATGTCCAATGTCTTCGTCCCTTTGGAGGAACATGTGGAGCACAACCGGGACTGGCTGACTCTGCCCGGGCCCGTCCATGGCTTCTCTCGGGATCTGGATATGATGGAGCAATGCCCTGCCTTCCTCGAGGAGTTGAGGGTCCGAAGGGAGAAAAGGTTGGCTCAGGAAGACAAAGACCAAAGGCTGGCGGATTTGCAAGCATCACTCGAGAAAGAGATCGGAGGTCCTTCCGGGGCACAAGCTGGGTCGTCCGGTCAGCGAGAGGGGTGAAGACGGGGTATGCCCCGGAAGTCTATAATTCCGGTCTTCGGACCATGAGACGATGTTTCCATTTTGTTGCTTTGTATGGATGGTATCATATCTGTATTCGGATAATGATTTTTGATTTGGTAATTTATTGCATTTGTCCGGGCTTGTCAATGGCTCGGATCGGCTTTATCATATGCTTGTGTTGTTTCTTAATAGATGCATGTTTTTCATAGCGTACTTCGGTTATAAAATAAACCAGTAGCTTAAGCGTCGTTGGCTCAGACATCGGTCAGTGGATCAGAGTCAACGAGACCAAATGCTTCCGAAATAATGCAACTCTTTTTAGTTGATCGACAAATTTGGATCGGGCAGACAAGACGTTCGTCCGGGTCTTAGCTCTAAATGCTAATCGTATAGGTAAGATTGGGTTACCAAAATCTGTAACAAGTAGGAATAATTCTGATGTTTAAATCCTGCTCGATCTGTAGAAAATTGGTGTACTGCTCCGAACCTTGTTGACTTGTGAAAAGGTTGTGAAAAAGGAGACAATCACCGTAGAAAAGTTGACTTTCCACGGATTATGGTTGTTACGGAAGTTATCATGACAGGCTCGGACTGACGGATCCGAATGGGCTATAGTTCAACATAATTCATTCAATAAGATCGGAATTGTGAACGGTTTCCGGGTTGGCCCAATAGTGGCCCAAGTCCAGGCCCAAGCCCATAGCCGGCGGTTACGGTCCACGTGGCGAGTTATAATTGGTCCTTAACTTCTATATATACCCCGGGATTGTACGGCTTTTTGCCAGATCATTCCATCCCTTTCATAGTAGGTGATTCGGATCCCCGGGTCCTAGTATCTTCAACGAGTAGGTTGATTCCGCCATTCTTGTGTGAGCTGTCTCGGAGGGTCCTTCGGACTTCCGAAGGTCCTTTTGGGTCGGACCATAGTTAGGAATGACGAGATTGGGCCACTCGGAAGTGATCTCCCTCGGGTCACCGTGCTATTTTTCTTTCTACGGGGCTGTAGTGTGTACCAACAACTTTAGCCCCGGGGAAGCGGAATAGCTCGCTTTGGGTCGGGGATTTTCCAAACACTTTGTTACTTCAGAAAATCAATTCCAAAAGTTGCCTGTCCCTTCCACTATTTACCATTCGCGGAAGTACATCTCGTCGGATCGCCGTGCTAGTATTCTCTCTCCGGGGCTGTAGTGTGTATTAACAACTTCAGCCCCGGGGGAGCAGACTAGCTCACTGGTTCCAGGAATTACTACACTTATTGCTTCGGAGAATGAAATCCTCAGGCTGCCTGCTCCTTCCACCATTTACCATTTTCTTGTGGTGTGGATGAGCACGAACCAGAAAGTGGTTGTGGTGGAAGATGCAGATGGTCTGAGAAAACACTTTGATTACGTCTCCGTACCAAAGGTATTCGGATTTAAGCTTATCCATTGTCCGGGGATCAAAACATGCTACTCGTAAATGAGCTGCCTGTACTTGTTCATTCCTACCATCCGAGTCGTATTGCTACTGTGCCCGGATCGGCTTAAGTTGGTACGGTCGCATTAGTCACTTGTTTCCAGTAATTGGGGTTCCCGTGAGGGTTCCCTCGAGTTACTGGGAAGACGTGACTGATGCCGTTGGACCATCATAAGCTTGGTCCGGAGAGTGCATTCTGTTCTCCGGTTATTCTGCTTCGGAACGCACATGATCGTTGTAAAGGATTCATGGTTCGGACGTCAGAGCTATTCCTAAAAAAGGTCACTCTAACACGAGGTTGCTTCGATAGGATGCTAATCCTGTTCTGCTAAGAAGCTCAGGCTCGGAATGAAGCCGATTGGTCCGTGGCGGACGGTGGATACCCCTAAAAGAACCGTCTCCTTTTATTGTAAAAACGATGTAGAATTTCCTTCTTTTATTTGACTCGGACAGGCATGTCCGAACTTTGTAATTTGTACTTTTGAGAAATACAAGATCTTTGTTGTAACGTATCTTTGGCGTTATATCCCTTCATCCGAATCTGGCTGTGTATGCTTTTTCCTCTTCGAAAAGTTGGTTTTCTCAATCATTCGTTACACCATTTGGCTCGAATCTCCTTGAAGGGTCCGAGGCAATATGGTTATTTTAAATATAGCACTTCCTGTATTGGAAAACTAAGTTGTATTGATTTGACGGAAATTCAAGTACAACTGGTGGGCTTCGAGGCCGGAAAAAGAAAATGACAAACTTTGACAGCTGACGTAGCATTTTTTCAGGGAGTAACCCTAAGCATAAAACTTCTATAGGTTCTTAGCATTCCATGTTCTCTTCAGAGCTCTCCTCTGATCATCTTCTAACTCGAAGCTTCCATTGACTCTAGCCCCAACGACCTTGTAGGGTCCTTCCCATTTAGGCTTGAGTTTACCGACATTGCTCAGGATATCAACTCTTCGGAGGACTAAGTCTCCTACTAGTATATCCTTGGGAAGAACATGTTTGTTGTAAGCCCGGGCAGACATAGCTTGATAGCGGAGGATGTTAGCTAGT